>OX101819.2:16370409-16809449 GCA_944452925.2 Chrysolina oricalcia
TCCAGTTGTTTATGTTACTGAAAAATGTAATGAGTAAAAAAAAAGTGGACGTAAAAAAGTAAAGAAAACTATTTCAATAGTCGATACACACAAAATATCTCTCTCGCAAAAAATAAGCCAATCTTTCTGTTGGGTAGAATTCAATTGCACGAAATACTGCTGAGATTATAACAATAAATGTATTATGCAAAATACGAATTTAATTTAAATACATCAACGGGAAAATAAGTATGAAATTTAGATAAGAAGAAATTGAGGGGAGAAGAAAAAATGATAATTTACATAATTTAAAATTGGTCGACAGAAAACAGAGTGATTCACATATTGCTGATTTGTTCCACACTAGTGATTTTAAGGATTGTTTCCGATTCATCATACTTCACAAATGTTACTCCATAATTCGTCCATACGTTTCCCCCCGCACCAACTTTCACAAGGACAGCTTTCAAAACGATGAGCTGCTCGTATCACTAAACCAGTCTTCTTAAGGAGTTTCTTATTTCTGTAAACTAGAGTTTTCTGGTATTCGTTACATAACTTCACTAATATGGGTCGATTTTTTCCTCTCTCGAATTTTCCAACCCTGTAGCAGGATTCTATGTGCGGTTCTTCTATTTTCAGATTCAATTTATTTTTGAAAAGTTCTAGAACTGTCTGCGTACAATTATCGTTGTCTTCCTCTCTCATTCCATAAATTCTTATATTTTTGGCGCGCACAAATTGTTCATGTTTTTCTTGTTTTGCAACCAAGTTTTTATTCTCTCGTTTCAACGCTTCTATTTCTTTGTTCAGTTTCTCGCTGATAGCTTGTGATATGACGCTCGTTAGTTGAGTTATGAACTCGTCCGACGAACATAATTTAGTTACTACCATTTTAATGGTTGCCTGCAGTTCGTCTTCTCCCTTTCGTGGCGCCATAGTGAATTCTAAATCTAGGTACTTACGGACTTCTATGTGATATTTTCTCGAAATTTTATTTGTATAACACGTATGATGCACAACTTGAACTTCCTCACATTTATAAAAAAATTAATCGCATTTTATTACACAGCAACAATAATATTCAGCAGCACACCGACAAACACGTCTACTCCATAGATACACGCAGCAAAAAGTCCATCCATGCTATAAAACTCAGTTATGAGCCACGGTTTGGTGTATATGAGTTTTAAGTGTATATCAAGTCCGTCGTTTTACGTGCAAAAACCAATACAAAAAAGTTCTAAATTTTTTTTGGGTGCAGGCATTGCTTAGAGCAAGAACCCCCTCCACCCCTCGTCGAAGCTCCCACTATTTACGCCTGTACCTGGACTGGGGTACGGATCCCTACGTAGTGGGGAAAGAGCTGGACAAGTGTGCCAATAGGAAGCAAGGTCCAATAAATACAAAGAGAGAGAGTGAGATATTCACGGTTGGGAAATTGGTACGTCAACACTATCACTCGAAAGAAAGTCGCAAGTGAATTCGACTTCCGGCAGCGGTTGAGGTCAGACGGCGGCCTTGTGTTGGAAGTCAGGTTAATGTGTGTAATGTCCGCCGTCTGAGGACGTGCAACGGCCCAAGATTATAGTGTTTGTTAAAATTTGAAAAGTGTAAATTAATATGGGATGCAGTATTGCCTAGAGCAAGACAACTGCGTCCCCCCGATAAAGCTTTGCTGTCTACGCCGGTTAGAGGCCGGATGGGAACGGATTTCTCGCAGCAAGGCATAATGGCTCAATGCGCCTAAGAGGAAGCAAGAGCCAAAACAAATTAAAGAGAGAGAGAGAGAGAAAGTCGCAAGTGGGAGTCTGAAAGAGCACGTGTATTTCAGCCTCTTGCTCGCAATTGTTAGCGACAAAATTGAGAAGAGGTGAGCAATGAATATGAAAAGGATGGTATCCGCCACTAACCGTCCCAGAGCAGCTCAGTTTGGCGTGAGCACGACAAACAATAGGTTTCGTTACTTAGTCCAATAACTACAGATGAATTTTTGCCAAAGGTGGACGATGAATTGTAGGAGCATGAAACTTGGCATATGACTTTTTGACATTATGTGTGGTGAGAAAAAAATGTTTACAAAAAACGGGGTAAAACTAAAAAAAAATTGACTTCAAGTTGAAAAAAAGTTTTTTGGATATTATCAGGAAGTAAAAGGGCTGTTGGGAAACGGCTTCGATGAAGTAAGAGGCGATACAATTATCTACAAAATAGTCTAAGAATACTTTGAATAGAATAGGTTAGGTTAGGTTGGATGAGGTTAAAGCTTCATATTTCGAGTAATCCGTCTTTTTGATCTTTGAAAACGTCCTGAAAATGCGAGTAGGAATATCTACCATAAAAAAGAAAAGGTGAGGGACGCCCGCCTCTACCAGTTCATCGTTGTTCTCTCGTGCTATAGTTTACTATAAAATTAGCGTGTCAGTTCCGGTGATATTTTGCAAAAACCGCTACTGAATCTAATAGACCAGGATCCCACGCCTATTTTCAAAAATGAGTGATAACAGGCTGAATCTTCCGTGTAGTTTCATTTTGCCAAGACGCCCAACTTTTTCCTCTACGAAAATTCTCGATAGTGGTAGCTAATAAAATGCGCAGGCGTCAAACATGTCGATTTGGTGAGTGCAAAAAATTCATTAATAACAGTTAGTTTTTCAGTTGAACCTCGAGATAATTCGATGAAGTACTCGAAAACACTTGTTCTACAAAATGGATGGTAGGACTGAAGAGTACCCCACTCCCAACATGTACCAATGACGTGGTCATAAAAATTCATTAATAACCAGCGGATTTTTTTACCGTTGCTTGGTTGATATTTGTATAATTGAATGGTCACATTGTCCTACAAATTGAATGGTAGGTGTTCCCAGTCCTACGCTCCAAAATTGTCAATTCCATGGTAAAAAAAAAATTCATTAATAACTGTAGGACAATGATAACACATGAAAGGTTAGTGTATTCTTCACCTAAATAATACAGTGTCCTACAAAAAAACGGGTATGTATCGCTAGTCCTACAAAAATTATTCAAAATAACGTCTTGGCCATATGAAGCTACTCAGGAAGATTCAGCCTGTTATTAATCATTTTTGAAAATAGGCGTGGGATCCCGGTCTATAAGGTGAGGCACTAATAATTTCATAGAAACCACAACATTCAATATAACTCCAATGCACCCAACGAATTTTTGAAGCCCTGTCTGCTCTACATTGATTTTCTACTCAGATTTAGCCGAACAAACGCAAGTGGATCTACTTATTATTGTCTTAATTTACAAATTTCCACAGAAAGAACAGACCATATGGCAATTAAAGTAAGACACGTCCATAATGTAGTGTTTTCAGTGGAAGACAGAATTCTTTTGATCATTTATTGTTACAACTGATAGAAACTGAAATACAAATCCATAATTTTATATAAATTCAAACTATCTTAAATTATAGGACGCTTGCTTCCTCTTCTGTCTTTGCGGCCTCCTCTTCTTCTTTTTGGATCTTATTCAGATGAGGCCGTGCAGCCAGTAATACTCAACACATAAAAAGCCGGAAGCCGGGCGTATGAGACACTGCTCTCGCAGCTCATGATATGAACTGGGAGCATACTGCTCCAAAATATGGGTCCATTCTTGCCTTTGATATCATCCTGGACTGTGTTGACTATATGAAATAAACAAGTAAGTACATTCATCTTCTTCCTTTTGAGATAATCAAGGGTATCTGAAAATCCCGCGGTTCGACAAAATTGTTCATAAAAAAACACGAGTTTTTGGACGGCCTTTGTTTTTTTTTTAAATTCGGATGATTTAAGGTTGTTTTTGTATGTTTAACAACACGAATGTAAAAGTGCGAACCTCGATCTTGAAATTGCATACTTTGTTTTTAATGCAGGATGTGTATAAGCGATTATTGTCAACATTTACTGAAGAAAATGGCAGAATTATGAGGAAGTTGAAAAATGAGGCAGGAATAAAACCCAGTTTTATTTGGCATGTAGAAGTGAGACTTGTTTCACTACTCTTAAATCGTTGTATATAATCCAAACACGTTAAAAAGTAAGGGCTGCGTCTTCCCAATCTTGCAGAAGTGTCTGGAAGACTTCTGGTTGCGCGTAGGGGTACAACGGGTTGAAGGATATAACAATTTGGAGGTTTTATGTTCCTCCTATTTATATTTTATAAAGTTTCTAATGACATGCCAAATTCTGATGACAACTTCATTACTTTTTTACTTATTCTCCTTTTACAAAACTGAACGTCGCCATAGCTCTTGATATTACTAACAATATCTGGGAATATTCAAAGTGCTATCGACTGTGTGGCCACTACAATACTCCACCTCATGAAAAAAACCAAAGAGATATTAAATAATGCAAATTGATTAAGACACTAATAACTATCCAGTCATCCTGGAGATAAACGATCTGGAAATTATTTAACGTTTTGTCCATATCTCGATTTTTGATTTGAAATGGATGATGCGGGTACATCTTGGCTAGACGATGGTCCACTCACTGCTACAGGTGTTTTAGAAACTGGAACAACTGAAACGGACTGTGGAATCTGGCTTAACTCGTCTATTGAGACTGTTGTATTCTTTCCACGAATACAAATAATCATCTGCTTATCTCGTCGATCGATAACAAGAAAAGGTCCATCATACGGAGGCTGCAACGAAGAACGAGGAGTATCTCGTCTAACGAAAACATGCGTAGTTGTTGACAAGTCCTTGAATATGAAAACTGGAGAATTGCCATGATGTGCTCTAAGAGTTGGTAACATAACTTGTTGGATTCTGTTCTGCGTCAGGGTGTGGAATTAAAAATTCACCTGGAAGACGAATTGGCTCTCCATACACCATCTCAGCTATAGTAGCACCTAGGTCTTCTTTGAAAACACCTAACATACCCATTATTATAGTGGGAATCACTTCAACCCAGTCTTCTGTTTGATGGCAACGAATTGCGGATTTCAAGTGTCTATGCCACCGTTCTACCATACCGTTTGCTTGAGGATGGTAGGCTGTGTTTCGAATGATGTGAATACCACACGTTTTGGCTAAAGCTCTGAAGAGATTGTTCTCGAACTGACCACCTTGATCCGAGGTTATTCGTAATGGGACACCGTACTTGGAAATCCATGAAGAAAACAAGGTTTTGGCGATGGTTCTGCTGTAATATCATCGACAGTACAGGTAGGCGTGAAAATCGGTCTATGATGGTTAAGCAGTAACGATAACCATTTGAAGAAGGCATCGGGCCAACCAAGTATATGTGTATGTGTTCGAATTTTGAGCTTGTTGCATGAAAATGTTCTACTGGAGACTCGACATGGCGGGATACTTTTGAGCGTTGACAAGGAATGCAATTCTTAGCCCATTTTCTACAGTCCTTTGTGATCGATGGCCATACATAACGATCTTTGATGATTTTAGTCGTGGCACGTATGCTGGGATGAGACAGACCATGGAGAAGGTCAAATATTATTTTCCGAAATGGTTTCGTAACGAATGGTCGAGGTGAAGAACTAGATACGTCACAAAATAAGGTTGATTCGGTACAAGGAATCCGTATTTTCTTTAAATCCGAAGAGGTTTCATTTTCAAGCAGAGACAAAAGTTCATCATCGTTCATCTGAGATTCTGCGATGGCGGCCAAATTCAAGGATTGTTCAACAGCTTCTGATCGAGACAAAGTATATGCCACAATATTTTCTTTATCTGAGATATGTCTAATGTTGGTGGAGAACTGTCCAATGAAGTCAAGGTAACGAAACTGTCTTGGAGATGCCTTTTCAGATTTCTGATTGAACGCATAAGTCAGAGGTTTGTGATCAGTGAATTTCACAAAATCTTGACACTACAGAAAAAGCATTAGAAAGTTCATCGGACCAATTGATTTTTTGATTGCTTCTCACATTACCTTCCAGAAGTTTATTCAATGGGGCATGAAGTACTGCAGCATCGGGTGTGAATCTACGGTAGAAATTCAACATACCAAAGAATCTTCGTAGTTGTTTAATCGTTTCAGGTTGAGGAAACTCTTGAAATGCCTTGATTTTGTCATAGAGGGGTTTGATTCTATGTTCAGATAGTGAAACCTAAGAAGTCTACTTCAGAAACACCAAATTGACATTTATTGACATTTATCACTACTCCATGGCTTTTCAGACTTTCAAAAATGATTCTCAAATGTTCCAAATGTTCTTCTTCCGTTGATGATGCCATGAGTATATCGTCGATGGAAACAAAACAAAATTCTAATTCACGGGTCACTTCATCCATAAATCTTTCGAATGTCTGAGCTGCATTAGTCAATCCGAAGTTCATGAAAGGAAATTCAAACAAAGCAAAAGGTGTGATAATGGCCGTTTTTGAAATATTTTCTGGTGCAACTTTTATTTGATTGAATGCTCTGACCAGGTCAATCTTCGAAAATATCTTCTGATTACTTAGATATTGTGAAACATCTTGAATATGACGAACGGGGGCGGGGTAGCGATCTGGAATTGTTCGTGCATTGAATGTGCGATAATCACCGCAAGGACGTTACTCTCCATTTTTGGAGGTTTTGTGTTCCTCCTATTTATATTTTATTAAGTTTCTAATGACATTCCAAATCCTAATGACAACTTCAATACTTTTTTATTTATTCTCCTTTTACAAAACTGAACGTCGCCATAGCTCTTGCTTACTAACAATATCTGGGAATATACAAAGTGCTAGCGACTGTATGGCCACTACAAACAATATTAACCATTTTTTTAACTATTGCCAGTGAAAATCCGATTGAGACAACCCACAGTACTAATATTACTAAATAATTAAGTTTACAGGATCCTGCAACAATCTCCATCATGGTAATAGATAGATTGATGATTTTCTGAGCGAAATGATACTATATTTTCTGAGCTATACAAAATGAAAATGATGGAACTTACACAGGGTGTTCAGTTCGTTCTGGGCAGGTCCCAACTTTGTTTTTTTAAATGGCAACCTGCACTTCTTATCAATTTTTCGGTTTCTACATGATAAATAAAAGGTACTTTAGAAGTATTTTTTTTCGAAAATATTTTGATGGTTTTCGAGATTTTCAGCATTGGTACCATTAAAATTCATTTCTGGTTAGATAATGTTGGTGGCTCTCTCAAACGATATATCTAAAAACCTACCTGTAACATACAGGGTGCTAAAACAACTTCCCAAACATTGTGAATGAAAATGTGCAAAATCTTCTTTATTTCAAATGGAACAGCCGGTTCCGGTATATTATCAATTAGTAAGAAACGCCAACAAAGGCTCTACAAATTTCATAGAATATTCCCTATGGTTGAAATCGAATTCCTAATTATTGAAATAATTTCACAATGGACCTTTACATTTAAGGAAAGTAAATGACAAAACTCGTTTAAATCGATAGATGTTAGTCTGAAAAGTCCATTTAACAAAAAGTTCCATTATTTTTCTTTCATTTTAAAAAAATATCACATTTGAAAGTGTGCCGCTGACGTCACGTTCATCGGAAATACCTCCCACCATAATCCACGTTCCGAACAAGGCAATACCGTTCTCCTTAAAAATATAACTTCTAGCATGATATAAGCCGTTGAGAAATAATCATTACATTGTCACTTGATCAACTCATAGATAAAAATCCACATAATAGCTATTTTTTGTTGTATTTGTAACTTTCTAATTTTCTGAATGGATCATCCTTTTGATGAAAAACGAGCATTGACAACACAGCAAATCGTAATGACAGTTCTCAATTCTCAAAAGCTATATGAAGATGTGAGGTTAACGTTAAGTTTATTTACATTCAACTAAGATGTATAAATAAGATGTATAAAAACCACATTCAACAATCAACATTCAACTGATACATTCGATAATAGTGTTATAGTGTAGTGAGGTGTTATCATAAACGATTTGGTGTGAATTTATTTGTGTAATTGTTCACGGTCTTTCTTGCAATGACTAAAATTCAAATTCATTCCTTGAACTCTGCTTTGAATACAATTTGCACTGGTGTTCAGACAACCGGGTACAAAGCACCTTTTTGACATGTTCAGTTATTGCAGGGATACAGGTACTGGAGATACAGGAATTAATAACAAATTTTAGAACACAAACAACAAAAGCTCTCAAACCTTTCAAAACTGCATTAACCTCATAAAATAAATCAAGATAGTGTTCGTTGAAGTTTAGATCTGATAGAACTGCTTCACTTGTATCAAATGGGTAGGCAAATGAGTTAGACAGAGACAAACTATTCTTATTGATCAGACAAAAGAACCCATCTGGTATCAAATGACAACTGTCATACGACACATTATATTTGAATGAGAATTTGGTGCACAACTTGAAAAACGTTGCCAAGTTTAGTTTTGATGAACGTGACGTCACGAAACCACTTTTCTTCTGATTATAGATAAACTAGCGGTCAGAAAAAATAAATAAAAAATCCCGAGTGATCTTTCTAATTTCAGTGTCACCTCATATCTCTTGGAAAGGTCCATTGCAGTAAACTAGGAATATTTTTTTCCTCAAGTGGAAGATAGTGAATGTTGTATCATGTCAAATACTACATCAAATGAGCAATTTTTTGAAATAGTAGTAGTAGCAGTATTAATGACTTGCCAGGTTCGCGTGATGATTTTGTTTACAATATGAAGAGTCTAAGGAAGCTAATGAAATAAATTAACTCGTGAAACGGGCAAAAATGTTTTTTTCCAAAGGTATTGCACCAATATTCAATTCAATATTTTTATTTTTGAGATTCTAGTGGTAAGGAAATTCACAAATAAAGTATGAAATGAAAATTATATAATTAAGAGTACTGTGACTAGGTATGTATCACAATTAAAAAAATTTAAAATGTATATACGAACCATTCTACCAGAATATGAGAAATCATATGGTCTTTTCAATTGTGATCGAAAATATTTTTAAAATCTGGTCGAAAGGCCTAAAACTAATAAAAATTCCAAAATCTTATTGTTTTTGTCAATTTTGAGAGATTTATCTCGAGACCAGGAGGAAAGAACCCACCGTCGAATCAATTCAACCGGATAATGGAAAATCATGAGATCCTTCCAATAGGGGCTATGCATATTTTTTTTTTGTTTAATAAATTTTTTACTTCGTTACAACATAGTAAAGAATATAAATACGGTTGAAAGTCTTGGAATTAATTTTTAAAATAATATATAAAATACCGATTGAATTTGACCTATTTGAACGCTTCAATTTTCGCGCGCTGTGGATGACGTCACATGGCGCGATCAGTGTTGTTCTTCTTCAGTGTCGTTCGTTGAGACGTACTCTGATTGCTCTACTTGCTTGAAGTTGATATTTTATAAAAGAGTAAGACAAATGCAGTACAAGTGTTAGAGAGAGATGAACATATGTGAAAGTGATCTCGATCAACCATAGCAGTCTTCAATGAACAAGCCTTTCTATAGTTATGGCCATTGACACTATTGACAGTTATTAATTAGGTTGGGGTTTTGCAGTTTTAATCGCTATCACGATAATGGAAAATGCTAAAAAAACCATTTTATAGGTATTGTCTAGTACCGGAATGCCAAAACACAATTATAACTACACCAAATAAAGTATTTTTTTCTGTTCCAAGAGATGCGAAAATACATAAACAATGGTGTAAGGTTATGAGAACAGGCGAAGTATCTCCAATATCACATTTACTTCATCATTAGATCATTTCAATGTGAATACATTGTACTTCCATAGTTAACATGAAGTGAATTGATCAGAAGTAAGTTTTGTATGCATAAATGTTTTGTATATCAAGCGGGAGATAACTCTGTTTATACCTGCCTCACCTAAATTCCAAAAGGAAAACTATCATTTGATAAACTATTACTACTTATCAGTTCAGATATTGTCGGATTGTGCTTTGATAAAACCACTTTCAGTCATTGTTCTTGATAATTTACAATTGTCACTAGACCAAATTCGCACTATGTAATAGAAAACACTACAAATATATAAATAAAAACGAATTTTCTATGAAAAAGGTAAATGTCATAACGTGCCATGTGACGTCATTATTCGTTTCGACCAATGGTGATGCGTTTTGCAAATTTGAATTCCGCGCGCTTATTATGTACTTTTTGATTAAATTTTTATGGAGTCAAATACAAACTAATTGATAAACTGATGGTGTAGGTCTAATGTGAAGACAATAAAGTATCGGAGGTAAAAAAATCAAGTAAATTTAAATCACTTGCATATTCCCTATCAGTGTAACGTGTGGACTGCAGAGAGTGATATACCTACTCAATAAAAGTTGTCATTACATATCCAAAATTATGTGATACTTTTTGAGAGGGTTGATGTTGGACGAAGAACTCTTTTTGGGTGAGTACAACACATTATTGAATATGTTGATTGAAATATTCATTTATTTATTTAACGACACCCATGCATCAAGAGGACCAATAATTGATATACTTATTACCTACCAACATATCACAAAAACTATATTTTTCGAAAACTGAACTCGAATTTTGATATTTTCGTTATAATCTCAGTTAACGAAGTTTATGTTCTAGAACGTAAAAGACTTTTGCGTCCTGTTTATTATTTATTACGTTGCTACCATACCACTGAAGTGAAATTATAATATAATTTCATTTCAGTGTACCATACTAGTTAGAGAGCTGCCTATATGGTTCACTGGCAGGTATAGAAACCGTCTGCTGCGCATGAAATATCATTTTTGGTGTTGCCAAAATTGCAAAAAAGCGTGGCTTCATGGGAGGTTACCTTGCTCAGGTTAGGTTTGAGTGGTTTGAGCATTAATTTTGATGCAATTATAAACACAAAATATCAGTGGATGAATTCACTTATTACTTATTATGTTTCATTATACAGGGTGGGTCACGGTCGATGGTACCTTAGACGTTTACGGAGAACGGGACATAGGATCATTCTGAAAATTTGGTTTCTCAAGTAGTTGCATATTTTCAGCAATGCAGCGTTGCCGCTTATACCAGAAAGTAGCAGCATCTTTGTTATTTCAAATGGGTCACCCTGTATATTACCGCATTTTTGAACTTTTCATTCCTTTCTGATTATTTCTGCCTCATACTCCCATATACCTATCTCTAACGGTTTTTGAGATATTGGTTATTTTCCATATTTTTTATCCAAAACATAGCTCGAATTGAATGTTTATTTCTGTGGTATTTGGATTCTTAGGAAGTTGCAATTTTGTGTTTAGTTCATCAATATCATGTACATTGTTTCTGAATAGAGAAGTTTGTTTTGCGTTATACAGGGTCGTTCGAAATTCATGATCTTACTGATAGATACGAAAAGGGTTATAAGTGCGTTTTTTTAAATGGAACATCCTGTATATTATGAAATATCCTGAAAGATGACTAAATTCTCTTCGAATTGATATATCATGTTCCTATACCTAAATAGCCAGAATTCCGAGATAATAGCAATTTTCACTTGTAATCTCCCAAGTGCTTGAATTATTGCCGGAAATTTTTTGAGTCCATGAATGTTCTTTGAAACGTGCGTGACCTAGCTAAAGTCACCACTATCCAAGACCACATAATGAATCTTTCATATAAATTTTACAACTATCACATTCCCAAGAGTTCACTCACCAGGGAAATAACAAGAGTAAGGGCACACCACAATGAGCCCCGCAAACACGGCCGGCTCATTTACCAAAAACTGGACTTGTTCCATGAACGCTAAGACTAAGCACCAAGTCACCTCTATACAGGACTAAGACCAGAACCCGGTTTTTTGCCGAAAACTTTTTCCGGGAATCCACAACACCCCTCACAAATCACACTTCTAAAATCTGATCAATCAGACAATCAACCCCTGTGCCTCACCTGTTCCTCTTGAGAAGCCGAGGAGACACTACATTCGGGACAACGCCGACCCCTGGCAACAGGGGTTTTTTAAGCCAGCACTGTTGATTCTCCGCAATAAAATCTGAGATAGATGGAAGTAGCAGCCCTTAATTTCCGCTTCCGGGAAGGCAGTGCGAGCAGCAGAAATGCATGCTTTCTTGAAGTCAACTAAAATCTTCTGAGGTGCGATGCTGGGCACTAAATCCTTTAAGATTGTGAACATACGATGGTATGTATCGCGGTTCTTTTTTTGCAGCAGAAAATAAATGCAAGGTGGATAGCTGTTGCCAATCTTAGCATGCCACGTATATAGTTGGTAAAACATGTTGGGGGCTTTGTCGAATGTTCCGTCTCCATATATTACATCCTTATCTAATTCTCGCAGCAGCTCACCATTTCCAATTACCAAAATCCTATCTTGATCGTCCGCTCCTGTGTCGTGCAAAATCAGGTCTGCATAATTTTCGTGAATCCGAAAATTTGTTGTGGTCGGATTCGGAATATGAGCCGTTTTCTTATGGTTGAAAAGATTTCTGGTTAAGGAAGATTGCTTTGGCAAATGTTCCAATACATCGCAACTAAGGTTAGTTAATGCATGACCCAACACATTTCTTGGAGTTGCGCCAACTGCCTTCATGCCTTGCTTCATCTTTGCCTAAATAATGTTAGCCTGCGCTACTTGCGGTTTAGAATCATGGCAATGTTGTGGAACCTCACCAATCATGTTGTCTTCTTGAGATCTTAAGAAAGCCTTACACTTGGTCGAAAAGTAGATTCTGCACCTCCACATGATGACTCCACTTTTGTTCTCTCTGTACTTGGTATACTCATACCCTTGGTAGAAAAGAACCCTATTTCCTTTCTGCGTGACTGAATATTCCATTGCAACTTATGGATCAAATACGGATAACGCACTAATTAAAAAAAAAAAGTAAAACAGTTCAAATGAAATTCAAAAAGTCGACTGAAGAATAAAAATTCACTTGTCAAATTTATATCTAAACTGAACTAACCTGAATAGGCTAATTAGCATAAATAAAAATTATTGTCAGGTATTCACATTGTGTTATAGGTAATTAACTATCTATTAACTACCTATCAACTATATATCAATGGTTTATTTAAGGCGACGAGGGTATAAAACCCAACTAACCTGAATAGGCTAATTAGCATAAATAAAAATTATTGGTACCCACATTGTGTTATAGGTGAGGAGGGTAATCAAATCTGAATTATTCGTGTATTGTATATACCTATAATATTCTTTTCATTAAAATTATTTGTTCTGTATTACATTCTTTTATTTTTTCCCGTTGTTCTTATTTAACAGAGTTCTGTTTTATCAAGGTTCTTTTATTTCAGTGTTCTCTTTTTTCTCGGTTCTGTTATGTCATGGTTCTGTTTTACCATTGTTCTGTTTTACCATTGTTCTGTTTATTCACTGTTCTGTTTTTTCATGTTCTGTTTTTTCATATTCTGTTTTTTCATGTTCTGTTCTTTCATGTTCTGTTCTTTCATGGAACCCTCATTTTCATATGCCCAGGTTACTACATAGGTAGAACGGGGCTTCTAGCCCAATATGCCAAAAGCATCTGATCCTCTGGGACAGGTTGTTTGGGAATATATGAAAGTAGTTTAGTTTTAAAACACCGGAGCTTATTTGGAACAGGTGACTCTCGTCGGATAATCTCAGAAATACGTTCTGCTGTCACGCCGGGTATATGAAATTGAGCTAATGAGTATATGAATTTCGTATACTTCGTATCGGATTTTTTTTTCCGTGTACATTTATGCATTTTTTTAAAATACAGTTTTTGCGTCAAATATAACTCGGAAGTCTTTATTTACGACGACAATTCTAATCATTAAACATTCAAGATAATGATATAATTGCTACAATTTGGCAATATAATAACTGTCGAAGAAAAAACTTTGTATGAAACACTTTCGTAAAGGGCTTTTTTGTACTCGCGTGTTTGTTGAACTCGGCTGGCTGCGCCTCATTCAACAAACTTCACGCTCATACAAAAAAGTCCTACTTTACGAACTTGTATCATAAATAGCTATTTTGTACAACGGTCAAATAAACTTGACATTTAGGCATCTTTATTGATGCGTAAATGTATACCTTTTTTCAGTGCCAAAATAATTTGCAAAATAAACATGAAATGTAACTTTTTGATTTATTTTTAACAGACTCTATTACTAATTGCTTATTCATCATGAAATAATTTCATTTATTGGAATAATAATTGATAGTAAAGTTTGAACAATTACGTCCAACATAAATTCCCAAAGATATTTCATGTTGCTGCTGATCAGAAACGTTGGATTTTTCTTGAAGAGTTGTTTCCACAATTTTATCAGATATTTCAATTTGTTTGGAAGAACATAGACAATTCAATATTTTGTTAGAAATGTCAATTTTTTTATTCAAACTATCTTCTATATATGCTTCTGCTACGGAGGCTGATTTCCAGCCACCGTGACGTTTTATGGATGTAATGTTACCCCCTGCATCATCAGCCAGAGGAGTTACAGAACATATCCTGAAACACTGACCTGTGTAGCTCTTATAAATGTCTTTTCCAAATCATTTTACAATCAAGCTGGGAAATTCTCCTATTTTATTTATTGTTATTATATTATAGCAGAATAGTAGATTGCAGTGTGAATTTGCGAAATCAGAAAAGTAAAAAAGTATTGAGATCTGTTTTTCAAAAACCTATATATTCAACTGACATACAAGTACATAACAACGTCGTTCATAATAAAAATATTCAAAATCATCAACTCTTGTCAAAACAATTTTCTTCTAACACCCCTCCGGGATCTCTGATCCCTATAAATTTCAAGTGCTCCATGAATCTAGGTGCCGGAATATTTTTCGTGAGACTATCAGCCAAATTCAAAGTTGTTGTGACGTATTTCAGAATGATTTGCTTTTCTTCTATCAGGTCTCGTATAAAAAATAACTTCAAATCTATATGCTTAGATCGGTCCGACGTGGTATGATTTTCAGCAAGTTTAATAGCTCCTTGATTGTCTATAAAAATTGGAAAACTTTTTCTGAAGTATGTATATTGACATATCTCTTCTGTCAGTTTCTGGAGAAATATAAATTCTTTTGCTGCTTCAGTGAGTGCGACGAATTCCGATTCTACTGTGCTCAGTGGAAGACATCTTTGTTTTCTGCTGCACCAACTAATTGCTCCACTTCCAAGAATGAATATGTATCCACTGAATGACTTACGATCTGTTTGATTTCCACCCCAGTCTGCATCTGAATAAGCAGTAGCAATTTTATTTTCTTTTCGATATTCTAAACCATATCTTTTCGTTGCTGATAGGTACCTCAAAATATGCTTCATGCCTTTCCAGTGATGCTTCGATGGACAGTGATTGAATTGACTCATAAAAGTTGCCGCAAAAGCTAAGTCCGGTCTCGTTGCTGTTGCCAAATATAAAAGACTTCCAATCACCTTCTGGTAAAGTCGTTTCTGTTCTTCGTCTAACAAATTTTCGTGATCGTTTGTGTCACACTTCAGATATTTCTCTCCAACTTGTAATGGCGTAGTTGTTCCTTTTGAATTCATCATATCCATGTCTCTCAATAACTCTGTTGTAAAATTCTCCTGATCTAGTCTTATCGTTCCATTTTTTCTTGTAACACGGATCGATAAAACGTGTTTGACGTCCTTCAAATCTTTGATGTCGAATTTTTGTCCAAATAACTTTTTCATTTCTTCGATATATTCTGATTCTCCATACAATAATATGTCGTCTACATACGTGGTGATGATAAGTTCTCGTTCTCTCCTGTAGTATACACATGGATCTGATGATGAAATTATGGCTCCTTATGAATGAATCTAGAGTTTTGTTCCACATCAAACCAGATTGATTCAGTGTAACCAGTTGGAATCTCCATGAAAACGGCTTCGTTCAAATCAGCAGATAAATAAGCAGCAGTTATATCGATATGATGGATACTCCAACCTCTTTCTACTGATATTGCAAACAGTAGTCGCATCGTCTTCTTTTGAACCACTGGTGCATATGTTTGGTCAAAATCTACTCCTTGTATTTGAGTATTTCCTAATGCTACCAGTCTCGCACGATGTCTTTCCATCTTTCCATTTTCATCGTATTTTGTTTTAAAAACCCATTTCGTCCTTATTGTTTTTCGGTCACTGGGTTTACTGATAAAATTCCACGTTTTATTTCTTATGAGGTTTTTAAATTCGTCTATCATGGCCTCTCTCCAGAATTGTTTGTCTACTCCATACAACGCATCGTTCACATGAACTGGATCTTTGGATTTTTCTTTCATTTGAACTGCTTTACTGTCACTGTCCGTCAACTGAGTTGTCACATGATTACCTGCTCCGTCGTCGTATACAGGGTTATTTGTGTCTCCAACATAGTCAGCCAACCAAAAAGGATTTTTAACAGCTCTTCCAGATTTGGTTTTCTTAACATTTTGCGATAATTCATCATTGGCATCATTCCTGTCTCCTCTTTCAAAACAATCACAGTTCTCATTCGATATTTCACTTTCTTCTTCCATTTGCACCTCTGAATCTGCTACTATCTCCCCGTGATCGCTATCTGTCATGAAATCATTTTGACGTTGTTGATCGAAAAACAGTTCGTTGAATTTGATGTTTTTCTCATGTTCAGGAATAGCGATCTCACTTTTTGATTTTTGGGAAGTTTTCATGGGAAACACGTTTTCTTCAAATGTAACATCACGACTGATGAAAATGTTATTGTTTCTTGGATTCCATATGCGATATGCTTTGGAACTGCTATCATATCCGATAAAAATGCAGGCGATACCTTTTGGTGAAAGTTTGGTGCTTCGAGCTCTATTTACTACCCAAGCTCTACAGCCAAACACTTGCAAGTGTAGAATGTTATTCTCTAATCCTTCTTGCCATTTTTCAATTGCACTGACACCGTCGTTTGCAGTTAAGGAACATCTATTTCTGACATAACAAGCAGTTGAAATAGCTTTGCCCCAAAATTCATCTGATAATCCTGATAGAATGAGCATGCACCTAGCTGCGTCGAATAACGTCTGATTCATCCTCTCAGCAACGCCGTTCTGCTGTGGAGTTCCTGGTACAGTTAGTTGATGGCTAATTCCACACCTTTTCAAATATTCTTTGAAGTCCTTTGACAGGTATTCTCCTCCATTATCACTTCGTAGTGATGCAATTTTTCTTCCTTGAAGGTTCCCGACTTGTCTTTGATATTCTTGGAAACTTTTGAAAACTTCGTCTTTTCGTTTCATCATTTTGACAGTGCAAAAACGAGAAAAGTCATCAATGAATGTTACCACATATGCATTTCCACCAAGAGACACTGGTTTTATAGGGCCGACAACGTCAGAATGAATCAGTTTCAATGGACTCGTTGCTCTGGTTGTACTTTTCTTTGGAAACGGCTTCTTCTTGAGTTTTCCTTCCAGACAAACTCGACAAAATTCATTATAATCGGATTCTTTTTGGCTTTTTGAATTCTGTGCGGATTCTCCCAACGTCTTCCTTGTGGCAGGAAAATTCAAATGTGCTAAACGTTCATGCCAGAGTTGGTTCTCTTTTGAAATAACTTTATTCGAAAATGTACCTCGTTTTAGATATGCATGAGTTTCATCTTCGAATAAATAATGTAATCTGCCGACTTTGGTTGATTTTGCAACTACTTCGCCATTTCTTGAAAGAATCTGTGCACTTGTATTTCCAAATATGATTTTCATGTCCCTTTCTGCGGCTAGGGTCATAGTTAGCAAGTTTACTTTCAGTTCTGGTACATACAGGACTTTTTCCAACGTTATTTGGTATCCGCCATTCTTCTCCGACAATTGCAGGTTGACGTCGCCATATCCCGTCGACTTCAGAATTCCTCCTCCAGCTACTTCGACTGTGGACTCATGTTCGGTGAAACTGGCAAATTTTTCGAAATGTGAACTCATGTGATCAGTCGATCCACTATCCATTATCCATGTATTTGACCCCATCTTCATATTGGCCAAATTAGACTGATGATTCTCAACACGACTGATTGATGAATACTGATACATAGCACTGAATGCAGATGTCGATGGTTGTGGTTCTTGCTGTCTTGGTCCTTCAGGTCTAGAGTCTAGAGGTCTACTTTTTGACAATGGACAATTTTTACCGATATGTCCAATTTCTAGGCATCGGAAACATCTTAAGTGCTGATGCGATCGTTCTACCACATAGTTTTCATTTGGAGGGCTTGCATTGTTTGGAACATCTCGTTTACTCTGATGCATTTTGTTAAATTTGCCATATTTGTTATGCCTTCGAAAACATTTTCTTTGGGTTGCCAGAGCTTTCACATTATCCAGTTCACTTTCAGGGATAGATTTACTTTGAATTCGTCTCTCTTCTTCTATTAACTTTGACTTCAGGTTGCACATGTTCAAGTCGTCTTCAGCTGCTCTCAAATTTCTGGCTAGGTACTCATATTCACTTGGTAACCCCAACAAAGTGAAACCAGCTTGCACTTTTTCTTCAAATTCGAAACCAGCATTCTTTACTTTATGGTATAAACCATTTCTTCGTGCCAGATACTCATTTATTGTTTCGTCGACTTTCTTTGAGGTATTTACGAAGTCCTTCAGCAACAACAGACCATGCCAGGTGTCATATTTTGTATGTATCTGTTTCAACGTCTCCCATACTTCTTTGGCAGTTTTACACTCCATGATATCGTCTAAGCTGTCGTTATTGATTAGTAGATATAAAACTGATTTGGCACTATGGTCAGTTTTCTTGTTTATGGAAACCTTGAGTTCGTCGTCGCTAAATCCTGGATCTACAGCTATCCATAAATTTTTAACTTCTAGGATTCCTTGGGCTCGCATTGACCAATAACGGTAGTTCTCGGAATGTAGTTTCTCGACTTTGAAATCATCCATAATTCGAAATGTTTCGTCGTCTGTAGTTCTCAATTAACTTTAACGTCGTCGTCTAACTTTTCAGATTATACTACTGGGCCCATAACCTGTTATTATATTATAGCAGATTGCAGTGTGAATTTGCGAAATCAGAAAAGTAAAAAAGTATTGAGATCTGTTTTTCAAAAACCTATATATTCAACTGACATACAAGTACATAACAACGGTCGTTCATAATAAAAATATTCAAAATCATCAACTCTTGTCAAAACAATTTTCTTCTAACATTTATCACCACATGTTGGTTTATACATTTTCTTCTCGAATATTTCGAAAATAATCTGTTACTGTTTGTATGAGGCGGCCGTAGTGCTCTATACTTGCGGTATATTTCAATATAATCAGAATTTGAAACATAAACGTTATTGTGCAATAGGCCTTCGTATCAGGTATTTTAACAATCAATATAGATCCAGCATCTTCAATGGCATCAATAGTTATATGTAATAATTCTTCAGGGCGACAAGCACCGCTGATACTCAAAATTAGGACAACCTACAAATGAAAAATATTGAAATTACGACTGATCTTACAAAATTATGATTATATCTGTACCTTATAAAGTAAATTTGTTTCTCCACGATCATCACAGAATTTGCGAATTCTGAAATCAAATTTGTTTACAGAATGCTGGAATTCTCTCTCTTGAGATTGAAGAAATATTCTGCAACACCTCTGCCCCCATGCAATTTGAATGTATTTACATTCTCTCTCTTGTGATAGAATAATATTCTCACACTGGTTAGCGATAATAGCATTAGCCTTGACGCAGTTGATTGTCATCGTAGTGGCAACATTTGAGTAAGTGTCAAAATTATTGCTGTCACGTTTCCTATCTTTGATCGTGGAGAAAGTATAGTCTGCTACTCGGTTAGAATGAAAATTCGTGATGCTCGTGGTTCCTCACGCTCGCCTTCGGCTCGCGCTCGGAACTCTCCACTCGCATCGAATTTTCATTCTAACCAAGTTACAGAATATACTATTCATAAACTTTAGATTTTTTTCCTTGGTATCCGACGCTTTTATTCTTAATAAGCGGGATCAATTTTGAAAAGTTCTTTATATAAATATTTTCCTTAACATTCAATGTTCTTTTCAACATTGAGTAGACACTCCATAACGTAAGTGGTTTTATAATTTTTTATTCTTACTCAAAATAACATATAAGCACATTTTCAGAAACCTTTTTACATGTTTCTTGTCGCACCTATTCACGAAATTGGTCATATGTTATCTCGTATATTAACTGTAGGCCAATCAACAGTGCTCCCAACCTCAACTTAAATTGCTCCGCCGATAATTTTTTTTAAAATTGTAGAACACAGTGTGCACATTACTTCTGAGAAAAATTATCACCTCCAGGTGGGGTGGAACCCTCCCAAAAAACGCGTTGAAATAAATTTTTGAGGTAATTTCGAAATATCTCAGAAAATTTGCTATAAATAAATAAATAACTTGATATTTAGAAAGAGCACAAAATTTTACAAAAAAATTGTCCCTACCAAAATTTTGAAAAATCGCTCGGTATTCTTGAAAAAAATTGTTGAAGTTATATGCTTTTGCAATGGGGCAGGTGTTGCGCCGGCTCCCGCCAACGTGCATTTTTTCAACCAGCGCGTGAAGTAAAGTTCTATAACTCCTCACATAAATGTTCAATTCGGATAAAGCTTACGTCATTTTGAAGATAAAGATGGCAGCTTTGTATTCTGATATTATTTATTTATAGGCGCAGTTGCCAGATGCAAAATTGCAATTGAAAATCTTATAATATTAAAGTTCCTGACTTCGTGAAATAATGCTTGTGATTACTGAAATAATGTCTTATCACTTGTAGCAAGTAGAATGAACAATTGCGGAATACTTCATTGTCAAATTGCATAACGTTTAACAGGTCCAAATAATGTTGATTTTGAATACGAATGTTTTCAATTCTTCGCATATTTTAGGTAACAAAATCTTGAGGGAGTTTATAAATTCAAATGCTAATAACTCAGAGATAAAAGCTCGTATCAACATGAATGAAAAGCCAGTTTGCAGAAAAAACCCTGCTCTTATTGAAAATATTCATACAAATTTAGTTACTTGTACAAATTTTAAATGCAATCCAGTCAATCTTTTAAGTACTTAAAATGGAGGTTACTCGGCATTTGTCGCATCATTGTTCTATGGAAAGAAAAATAAAATCAGTCCTAGATGTCAATGCGGCAGCTAGCGCGCCGCTGTATAGTATACAGCGGCGCGGTTCGGTCGGTGCGCAGTGGGCAGCAGTCAGCGTTGCTCTATGTAAACGTCAGATAATATAAAAGTTCCTGTGCAGAAAACACTGGATACTGGGATAACATCGATAGTCGGAGACGAGGAAACATCTCTTAGTGCTTTGTCACTGTTATTAATTGAAAATTGTAAGTTTATTTTTGAAATATTTGTTTCATGTTCAACTCAGCTCTGTTTCCAAATATCGCAATGTCAGATACGACTTACATTTCCAAAATTCCAAAGATCCACCTAGGAATTCAGGAGAAAATGCCAGTTTGTGATTACCATTTTATTGAATGGAACTTGCTTAAAATGCATAAATGCCTAGGATTTCATATGCTCATTCAAAAATTTACCTGCAGAATATAAATGTTTGCCTAGTTGACCAAGTTTTTTCTATTCAATGGAAAGTGCCCAGTGTTAGTGTTGTTTCAGAACTTGGCCATATGATGTTACTCAAAATTTTCAAAGGTCCAAGTAGGAATTTAGGGAAAACCACCAATTTGATATTGACATTAGTAGGAGATTTGAGCCGGTTCTGGGCCTCCCCCCTCCACTATGACGTCATAGTTGACCTTGTGGTGACCTTCAGGGATGACCTTGGTGCATAGGTACCTTTGTGTAGGTCTATGACCTTGGCATGTCCTAGAGATGCCTTTGAAATTTTGTGTTTGAACTTGATGTATATTGTTGGAAGAGGTGTTCAGGGTTTGTGTTTGACCTTGAGATGACATTGTGATGACTTGGAATTTTTTTCATACACGGACAAGTACTTTTTGTAAGTACACATATTTTTTTTACCTCCATGTCTTGCATGACCTGCATGTATACCGACTCAGCTACTGTGTATGATTCTTGTGGAGTGCACATGAAAATCTATACCAAAGTATGGAGAAGGTACACGTCTGCACACCACGGATATCCAGCCAGATATGTTAGCTCTGATTCCTCTCTCGTGATGTAAACCTTGCGATGGTGGTGGGGGGAGAGGTCGCGTGACGTCAGCGCTATGCGCACGACGATCCACTGATGTGTGTCAGGCCCTCGCTCCCGACACGGTGGATCCGCTGACGTCACACACCCATACGCTGTGGCGATCTAACGACTACTATTAACTCTCCGTCCTCTCTGTGTTGATACGGTGTTGGACGCGTTAACTGGTGGGGAGGGCTCTGTGACGTTGCATGAGTAGTCGAAGCAGATAGAATTTGTTCACCCTCTCTTCCACTCATCGAAATAATATTTAATGGTGGTGAGAATGATTGTGAAATCAGTATTTCGTTGAGTTTTGTGCTGATTAGACATCGAGAAAATGTATTCCTGTGAATGTGGTAAATCGTTCACTCGTAGTGATAATCTCCGTCGGCATCAACTCCAAAGTTGCCAAGGTGGCCCTTCTGTGAAAAGGATTAAGTTAGATGCGGTAGCATCGACACCAATGTACACATGCAATTGTTGTAATGTGTCAATTCCTGCTTCCCAAGTTAGTTCTCACAAAAGAACTCTCCAGCACAAGAACAATGCATGTGTTCAAGTAAGTGATGGCATACAAATTATAAGGAATGCTTTCAAGTGTAGAATTGTGAGCTATCGAGTGGAAAGTCAAAATGTTTACACTGAATATATGCCGTTCTTCAGTGAGAGCAGAGAGAAAGTTATTGGATTACTTGAAGAGGCAATAAAGGTTTACAAGATCTTTAAAGTGAATATGGAAGTATTTGGCAGCTATATTGTCCAAACACGGGATTTGAGTGATACCAAGTCATTCAACTCACAAAATAAAATTGTGGATCTATCTACGGATTTAGGTGTATTATTCGATGGATTCCGTGATGTCATCATTGCTCAGACTACTGAATTTGAAGAACGTGATTCGGGTATGTTTAAAGTTTAATTTCTATTTATATGAATGATAAATTATTGTTATGTTTCAGGATGGAGCTGTGAAAAAGTTAAGTTCCTCGAAGTGAACATCAACAAGTATAGTCCACTCAGCGGATGTTCGTATGTGAAGCTGCCCGAGTTCATCGAGACAAGGAAAGGTGTTGTAAATATTCGTAATGAAGACCAACATTGTTTTGCATGGGCCATCACATCTGCATTGTTTCCTGTGAATGGTAGAGTGTCAGAAGTTTCCTCATACCCCCACTATTCCAATGTCTTGAATGTAACAGGTATGGATTTTCCAGTTAAACTCCAAGCTATAAAAAAGTTTGAAGACATGAATGATATTTCAATAAATGTTTATGGGTTAGAGTCGAAACTTGATAAGGGTAAAATGAAATATGAAGTGGTTGGTCCGTTGCGTTACTCACACAGAAGACTTAGAAGACATGTCAATTTGTTACTTATAACAGATGATTCTGGCAATAGTCATTATTGTTGGATTAAAGACCTTTCTAGGTTAGTTTCAAGTCAACTATCTGCGCATGAGCATAAAAAATATTTTTGTGATGGATGTTTATTGTATTTCTCTCATGAGCGATTATTGTTACGTCATCAGTTGCATGACTGTAATCACTTGAGCACTACAACACCATCAGTCAATTTCAGAATCAACAAATATGGTAAAATGATACCGGGGAATATACTTATGTTTGAAAATTTTGAGAAACAGATGAAGGTACCATTTTTGGTTTATGCCGACTTTGAATCAGTTCTCAAACCCATTCAAACTAGTCAACCCAACCCTAAACACTCATACTCGAATAAAACATACAAACATGAACCTTATTCATTTGCTTATTCGATAAAATGTTCATACAATGATAAATTAACTAAATTTGTCACATATAGGGGTGAGGATGCAGCCGAGAAATTTGTTACAAAACTTGAAAATGATTTAAGGAATATTTATCACAATCATTTGAGGTATCCAATTCCTATGGCTGCACAAACCCCCGCGGAAGAAAAAGAGTTTTCTTCTGCACAATTTTGTGGTATATGTGATAAACCATTCTCGGGTGGTGATGTGAAAGTGAGAGACCATTGTCATCTCACTGGAAAAAAAAGATCACCTGCTGCACATTCCGTATGTAACTTGAATTTAAAACTACCTAATTTTGTTCCGATAATTTTCCATAACCTGAGTGGGTATGATTGTCATTTGTTCATAAAAGAACTGTATAGAAACAAAGACAAAGTGGATGTTATCCCACAAACTAAGGAAAAATACATATCTTTCACCAAGCATCTATTTACTCACTCATACACTGACAAAGATGGAAAAGTGAAAAAGAATTATTTGAAAATGAGATTCATAGACAGTTTTAAATTCATGTCGAATTCTTTGCAGAACTTAGGTGCTAACTTAACATCCGATCAGTGTATTGAGATGCATAAACATTTTCCACAAATTGACAAATTCAATTTGATGAGACAGAAAGGTGTTTTTCCATATAACTTTGTTGACCACATTGACAAGTTGAATCATCCAACTCTCCCCACAAAAAATCAGTTTTATGACAATCTTAACGGAGAGCATATACCAGATAAGGATTATATGAGAGCGAAACGTGTTTGGCATTTATTCGAGTGTAAGAGTTTGGGAGAATACTCGGATTTATATTTGAAGTCCGATGTGCTTCTATTATGTGACATATTTGAGAATTTTAGAGACATATGTTTAGAGAAATATAAATTAGATCCGGCACAGTATTATACAGCACCCGGATTATCATGGGATGCAATGCTAAAGTATACAAATATTGAATTGGAATTATTGACAGACATTGACATGATACATTTTTTCAAGAAAGGAATACGTGGTGGAATAAGTCAGTGTAGTGGAAGGAAGCATATTGCTAATAATAAATTTTTACCCGATTATAACCCCAATGAACCTTCATCATTCATATCATATTTAGATGCCACCAACTTATATGGTCACAGTATGTCACAACCATTACCCACCAATGATTTTGCTTGGCTAACACCCAATGACATTTTCAATTTGGACGTAATGGCTGTGGCATCTGATAGTCCATACGGTTATGTTCTCGAAGTGGATATTCATTATCCCCAAGAATTACATGACAAACATGCTGATCTCCCTTTTCTCGTTGAAAGTTTAATACCTCCACATTCCAAATCGAAAATTCCTAAATTAATTCCAAATTTAAATGACAAAAGAAAATATATTGTACATTACAAAAACTTACAGCAGGCTGTGGCCAATGGTCTTATTGTCATGAATACACATAGAGTGCTGAAATTCAAGCAGTCATGTTGGATGAAACCTTATATTGATTTGAACACTGAAATGCGCAATCGCTCTAACAACAAAGCTGAAAAAGATTTCTATAAACTCATGAATAATGCAGTTTATGGGAAAACGATGGAAAACGTTGATAACAGAATAGATGTTAGATTGGTGACGCATTGGGAAAGCATCAAGAGGAAAATGGGTGCTAGCACCCTAATATCACGTCCTAATTTCAAAAGCTGTTCAATTTTTTCCGAAAATTTTGTTGCTATTCAATTGGGCAAAGTTAATGTATTGTACGATAAACCACTATATTTGGGATTCTGTATTCTAGAATTATCCAAAACAGTTATGTACAACTTCTTCTATGGATGTATTAAACGTCATTATGCAGAAAATGCTACCTTACTCTACACTGACACGGATTCTTTAATTTTGAAAGTAAAAACTGATAATTTTTATGAATTCATTACCAGCAATATAGGTGAGTTTGATACTTCCAATTACAAATTAGGAAACCAATTCAATATTCCCATTACAAAGTCAATTCTGGGTAATTTCAAAGATGAATTTCCGAATGATCCCATAATTAGCTTTTATGGTACCGGTGCTAAAGCATATTATGTTCAGTCTGTAGGTAGTGAATTCAAGAAAGCAAAAGGTGTCAAAAGATCCGTCATAAAGAATGAATTGACATGTGAAGATTATAAGAAAATTGTCGAACAGGGTGGTTTAATATTTAGGAAGATGAACTCGTTTAGAAGCATATTGCACGACATGTATACTGAATTGAAAAACAAAGTTGCATTGTCGTACCATGATGATAAACGGTTCATCATTCCCAATACGACACAAACTCTTCCTTGGGGTCATAGCGATATAGAATTCTACCAGAATGACCCAGAAGAGAATATTCGTTGGGTTTCCAATATTATTCAATCTTTTTCCCAAGAGAGTCCTTTAGATCAATTACTTCATTTATTAACAGCTGAATTGAACAAATGAAATATCATTCAAAATGGAAAATTCACCATCACTATACATTTGTATTTTATATGTGATTACGCTTATTATATAAAAATAAAATTGTACTAGTCAATTTTTGCTGATGTCTTGTCCTGTACCAAATATATTATATAGTACTCTTATTGTATAAAAGTCACATTATACTAGTCAATGTTAGTTTATGTCCTGTTACCAAATATATTTTTTTTAAATAAACATGTTATTCTGAATTCCTATTGTTTCATTTGAGTTTTCAACATACCTACACAGAGATATATACGAATGATTGTTTTAAAATCATCAGTATGAAAGATATCAAGGTGGGAGAAAGATGTCTAAGGCTATCGATAAATTCGGTCGTACACGAAAATGGGGTGCTGTTAAAGTTCGAGTTCTTCAAGGTTCTCAAGGTCCCCAAGGTATAGGATTCAAGCTTTCACCTGATGACCAATATGATGTGCAAGGTAAAAGACTGAAAAATGTTGGTGAACCGATAGATGAGAGTGATTGTGTAACTCAATTATATCTCAATGAACAAATCAAGGAGACGAAGGCACGTGTCCTCAAAGCCTTGCAGGCTGCCATACTTGCCACAACGGCTAAGATTGTACCTGATGCCCGTCTAGCATTTAATGAAAAAATAGAGGAGGTAACTGATGATCTAGATCGCAAATATAGTAATCTAAAAAGTGATGTGGATATCAAAGTATGGGATACCACAGCTACAATTACACGAAAAATAACAGAGTTGACTAGTGACCTCGATCATAAATGTAATCTAATGAAAGAGGATTTTGAAGTTACATCTGCAATGATGCAAAAATATGATGACTTGGAAAAGAGGTTAGCCGTATTAGAGAAGAAATATCAGAGGTTAGCCGATTTGGAGAGGAAACATCCTGATATTTGGCTGACACATAGACCAACACTTTGGGCTCCAGGCAGTGATCCAGACCCAGCTGTTTGAAAGAATGAATCTGTATTATCATAAAAATCTATAGAATAAATTTTGTCATACTAAAGTTATTTTTATTTCAATACTATAATGATCCTCATACATTCACATACACTGACCTTTTGGCTAATAAATATTATAGAATTTGATATAAAGTATCAGAAAATACAATTAAGATAAAGTGATGAGCAATGCCCCAACACGCATTGCCCAGTGTGTACCAACCAACAAATTCAATGTACACTCCTTTTTTCACTTAATCCTTTTTTTTATTTAATTTTTTTTTTATTTATCTACAATACAAATAACCCAATCAATATAAAATTTAATTTAATATATACATCACTTACATCACTTACAAACAATTAAACCTATATAATAAAAATTATCCTAACCTTTGGAGAGTTGCCATTATCCTCTCCTTGGTAGCCGCCACTCGCGCTCTGACGGACTCCAACCTGGCGAACCTTTCGACCTCCAGGATGCCTTCCTGTCGATCTCGGACCGTCAGCTCTGCCAGTTGGCGGGCAATTTCTGCCCGCGCTAATTGACTCAGCTGGTAGTCACGTTGGGCATCATCTATCTCACCCATTAGCTAGTCTATATCCGTTTCCAGAGTGGGTGCGATAGATTCCAAGGAGATGGGATTCGCGATGGCAACTTCCTCCACCATAGGAGCCGGTTGGGTGGCTTCTTCAGCGGTTGGAACAACTTCAACAACTGGTGGGAGTGGTAAGTCGGCAACTGTTGGCTCTACCGGTACAACTAAAGGTGCAACTGTTGATGCAACTTCAACTGGTGCCACTATAGTTGCAACTGGTGTTACAACAGGCGTCACAACAGTAGATGATGGCCATCCTCCGGTATAAGGATTGGTACTATTGCAATTATTGCGATACTTGCTGATAGGACCAGCCTTACGCCTACTGTTGTGACCAGATGACGTCTTCGATGAAGATTTCTTTGGTTTTTTAACCACGAAATCATCATCGCTGGCCATCAGATCTATTACCGTCACACTACTTGTTGACGAGTTTGCTCTCTCTTTACGGGATCGTTTAAGAGCATCTCCGTTAACAGACCCACATGGTCGTTCAAGTTCTTCCAATCGCTCACCTTGTGATGGTATCATCGGCGACAGCACCTGAGGGACTTCCACATCCTGCTTTATGATTTCCAGCAGGTCATCAAATTGCGTCGACACGTCTAGTGCTGGTCCTTGGCCGCCGATGAGGTTGGCAAGTGGTGATGATGGGCTCCGCTGACGCCGTCCATCAGTATCCAACCGGATATTACTGAGGATGGTGGCTACTCCAAAGGCTGTGGCGAATGATGTAGATTCCATTGCTAAACAATAAGAAAATGAATTAAACGAGTTCATGAATATGTGATTGTTAACTTACCTTCGGATACTCTTCCTGGCTGACTTCTCGATGGTACTGGGTGCTGCTGGTGAATGGTGACTCTTAGGAAGACTGAGTCGACTGAAGAATATTCGGAGGGAGCTCTCGTTTTAAACACTCAGCTCACCTCCCACTCCCTCTCTTCTCCGACCTCTGACGTCATAAACCAACTCCATCATAACCACACTGGAGGTTCTTCACCATCATCCTCGAAGAGGTCATCACCAAGATGATCCCCCACGTCGTTTAA
Source organism: Chrysolina oricalcia (assembly GCA_944452925.2). Taxonomy (NCBI): domain Eukaryota; kingdom Metazoa; phylum Arthropoda; class Insecta; order Coleoptera; family Chrysomelidae; genus Chrysolina; species Chrysolina oricalcia. The sequence goes on from OX101819.2 coordinate 16,399,348, forward strand.
GTTACCAGCAGCATCTTCTTCATCGTCAACTACTGCTGCTTCCTCGCGCTATTTTTCATAATATGAAAAAACTTTATTGAAACAATTTGTACATTTGATCTAGAGGAATGAAAGTGTTCCTATACATTTTTCTGATACCTCAAGTTCTTGACTTTGTGCGAAAATTGATCCTTGTGGGATACCATATTTCATGCTATTTTTCATAATATGAAAAAACTTCATTGAAACAATTTGTACATTTGATCTAGAGGAATGAAAGTGTTCCTATACATTTTTCTGATATCTCAAGTTTTTGACTTTGTGCGAAAATTGATCCTTGTGGGATACCATATTTCATGCTATTTTTCATAATATGAAAAAACTTTATTGGAACATTTTGTACATCTGATCTAGAGGACTGAAAGTGTTCCTATACAATTTTTTGATATCTCAAGTCAGAGTGAGGACCACTCACCCTACACCTCAATAATGTTCTAACTCACGTTTCACCACGGCTTTGGTAGGCTGGGTCGGGTGCACGTCGGCTTCTTCCTGTGGCTCGAACACAACTCATTTTCTCGGCTAGGCTGGTCGGTTCCCCGTGACTGGTATATCTGCGGCTCGTACACAACTGCTCTTCCGAGTAGACTCTAGTCGGGAGCTCACCTGGCTATTCCCCCACCAAAGTTCAGTCAGCGCTGCGCGACTCGTTTTCGGTACCTAACAAATATTTGTAAAGTGCACACTTACTCTGGTGACGTCAGATTCGGCTGCGTCACGTTCTAGTCTCTGGCGGTGGCCATCAGTCACGATCTTACTCTCTGGCTGGTCCTCGATGTCAACTGCCTTTCCGCTGGGCTAGCGAAGAACTGAACTTTCGTTTTGATTCTGTCGCCTTGAAGGCTGATCGAGTCGGAATGGTGGGGTCCAGGAATAACGCTTACTCAATCGGGACGCGTGAATACTGAGGATCTTATATACACAGGGATAAGTCATGGAATATATTTTAAAAAGAATGGTATTTTTAGGCCCATTAATAACGGAGATATACATGAACACTTGTTGCTTCTGCCTTGCTTATAACTAGAAAATAGTTACTTCGTTACACTGTCAGGAAACGAAAGAAGTCCTTGAAATTAGATAAATTTAAATTCATAGATGAAAAGGCAAGTCCATACAGTATTAACGGATGAAAAAAACCTGCATTTTCAAAGGTGTCGAGTACACAATCATTTACAGACGGAGAGGTGGACCTTATTACGTTGGATAAGAGATTGGCTGCCTTTTCGGATGAATCAAAAGCACGTGTCAAGCAAATAAACGATAAATTGTCAGATGCAAGGTAGAATTTATTCGAAAATATTGAAAAATATGGCAAACCAACAAAAAAAAAGTATAATTTTATGGTAAGATATCAAAGGTCACCAAAAGAAAAAAAAAACGAGAAATAAACCTCTATTATCAACCCCGCCTCCCTCACGTGGGATGATAAACGGAAATTCCTAACAATACATTTATTTTGATGCATATCCCAGAATTTTTATATTTTTCACTGAGAGATATAATCAGTTTGAATGTTTTTCACCGACAAACTTTTTCTTTATTATCATTCATGAGTGAGATATGATTTTTCCAAAAAATTTAAATTAATATTTAGACGTGAAAATTTTTTGGTGCATAACCCAAATTTTTTATATGTTTCTTTGCAAGATATGATCAGTTTGAATGTTTTTCACCCACAAACTTTTTCTTTATTATCATTCATGAGTGAGATCTGATTTTTCAAAAAAAATTAAATTAATATTTAGGCGTGAAAATTTTTTGGTGCATAACCCAAATTTTTTATATGTTCCCTTGCAAGATATGATCAGTTTGAATGTTTTTCAACAACAAACTTTTCCTTTATTATCATTCATGAGTGAGATATGATTTTTCCAAAAAATTTAAATTAATATTTAGACGTGAAAATTTTTTGGTGCATAACCCAAATTTTTTATATGTTTTCTTGAAAGATATGATCAGTTTGAATGTTTTTCAACAACAAACTTTTTCTTTATTATCATTCATGAGTGAGATATGATTTTTTTAAAAAATTTAAATTAATATTTAGACGTGAAAATTTTTTGGTGCATAACCCAAATTTTTTATATGTTTTCTTGAAAGATATGATCAATTTGAATGTTTTTCAACCACAAACTTTTTCTTTATTATCATTCATGAGTGAGATATGATTTTTTTTTTTTTAATTAAATTAATATTTAGGCGTGAAAATTTTTTGGTGCATAACCCAAATTTTTTATATGTTTTCTTGAAAGATATGATCAGTTTGAATGTTTTTCAACAACAAACCTTTTCTTTATTATCATTCATGAGTGAGATATGATTTTTCAAAAACATTGAAATTAATATTCAGACGTGAAAATTTTTTGGTTCATAACCCAAATTGTTTATATGTTTTCTTGAAAGATATGATCAGTTTGAATGTTTTTCACCAAAAAACTTTTTCTTTATTATCATTCATGAGTGAGATATGATTTTTTCAAAATTCAGTTAGTAGTAAATTTGAACCGCTTCTAGGCCCTCCCTCACCACTATGCCGACTGGAGATTTTTGTCACTATGAATATATGCAATACGTAGGTGTGAATCAGAACTATTACTTACATGGATCATTTTGTTCTAAATCACACCTTCGCATTATGTTACGAAATGATTTCCATATTTATAGTTAATTGGGCAAAGTTTATGTAGGTGACATAGAACTATATACACATCTGGAGAAGACATCGGTTGGAAGAACACTGTATGTTCTCAACACTTCTTATTCCCATGAAATTTGTAGAGTTAACTCCTGGGAGGGATATTTACTCCCTCTCCTTCTACGGTGGTTTTTTGTCATGTTCTTGTGCGCATGTACCAGTCGGTTTGTTGGTATAAAACGTGAAGTCGCATCAACATCAGCACCATTTCTATCCACATTCCATTGATATATCACACATTCCTCCGAGCTAAATAAATGAACTCACTACCAAATTTATCTGTGGAAGAAGGTGCAATGTCATGTACTCCAACAAATCGTGAGTTTGGTTTTGAAAATATTCCGGTATATCACTTGTCATCCCAAGATTCCACCGATGACTTCAACTTCGAAGCTTATCTAAAGATGACAGATAAACCGGAATCTTCAGAAAGTGCTGATCCAACCCTTTCACAGCTGTCACTACCCGAATGCCCTCCACTCCTCTCTTCTCTTAGTGTGGATCATAAACCGAAACCATCTAAGAGAAAGGGCACATCTACTGTTTCTAAACCCAAAAAAATAACTAAGGGTGTACGGAAACCCCGTAAGAAAAAGGTAAATGACACCTTAAAGAAAGTGATGGGTGATTTGGGAAATGTATCGCTTCATTCTTTCGGTCCACTGCAGTGCTGTGGGGGCATGTTGAAGAAAGCCAAATGCCGCATCGTAAAAGCGAAGGTCACCATCGTCAAATGCGATGACGATATTCAAAGTAGCAGCATAGACGAGGTGGCTCTTCAGGAGCTCGATGCAAAGATTACATCAACAAAGGTTGAACTGATCAAAATGTGTAAAGATGCAGATAAACTCCGTTCCAAAATCACACAGGAAAATCAGTCCACCCATTGTTTAAAAATGCAAGCTGAGATGGAGCTTCAGGAGTCCACTAAACTTTTTGATACGGCAGCATCTGTACGTGATAAGTGGCGAAAAGAGTTTGATTATGCTCTTCAATCTGATACTGATTAGCTCTGAGGATTATGAAATGTCATCAATGTTGTGAGTTGAAAATATATAAGCGGGAATGGGGTATGCATTTAAATGGGTTTGGCATACACAGAACGTTGCGATTGGCTGGGGCAACGTTTACCGCTACAATATTTTTTCAATTTAGTCTACTTGAAATGACAACTCAACATCAATTTCACCACTTTATTCCACAAAACATTAAAGTTAATACATATTTAAACCATGTCACGTTTATCAATCCATGAATTGTGTTCAATGGGAAGACCTAACCACTTCACATATAGTTTATCTTTTTTACTCTTCAGCACCTTCTCGACGAGATATATGTCAGGATTTTCCGTTTTCAATAACTCTTCTTCATAAAAACATCCTCTAATCGGTTGACCATCCATATCTTCAATGATATACGTTGTGGGATATGTCCTATTGATTTTAATGATTTTGAATAGTTCAGTTGTGAAATTTGCAGTATATCCTTTTTCGAAAATATTTTTGTACTTGCTTATACGTACAATGTCATTCATTCGGAATTTGGGAATTTTTTGTTTTCCTCGGATGACTTTGGCAACTTTAAATTTCAGTTTTGTTGTTGGTGTAACATTAATTGGTTCTATACCAGTTGTACGATGCACTTTATGGTTATATTTTCTTGTTATAATAGGAAGAATGTCTAACCACTTGTTGTGTCCCATCGCTGAAAATTCCCTATAAAGCCACGTCTTTATTGTTCGAATTACTCTTTCTGCTATGGCCGCCTTCATTGTGCTGAATGTTGAATAATGATTGATTTTATATTTACCCATTAGAGATGAGAAAGTACTGTTGAAAAACTCTAGTCCCTGATCGCTTTGTAGATGTTTCGGAGAATAGTCGGCTTCTTTCAGCACATCTTCCATTGCTTCAGTTACAGCACTACCTGTTTTATTTTTGATCGGTTTTGTCCATAGATATTTTGAGTAGCAATCAATTACTACAAGAACATATCTATATCCTTTATTATGTTTAGCATAGGGTTGTAATTCGGCAAGATCTATTTGCCATAGATCTGCAAAACCTTTGACAAAGGTGGTTCTTCGGGTGAAATTACGTCTTGCCGGTGTATGTAATTCATTGACAACTTGTCGTTTGAGATCACTTATTCCACTATCCATCCTCTCACAATGACTGCTTCACTTTGTTTCCGTGTACAAAATGATCAATTTCTTGAATGTTTCAATATATTATACTTTCCTCACGTAATTCTTCAATTATTGAAATTATTTCGTTGTCGTGTCCAGTATGTCCAGCTGATTTCGAGGATATCAATAGTCGTAAACGAGCGACTAACTCTTTTGGTGAATTCCAGTACACATAATTCGCAGGTTTGGGATCATACCTTTTTTGTATCCGATTGATCCCTGCACCTTTTTTTGTTCTACTTCTCGTTGTTAGATAATGTGATAAGTTAAGTACTGGTTTAATAACTTCACGGAATTTTTTAGATTTCGTATGTTTGAAACCATTTCTCAGTTGATGTTGTTTGTATGGTGCATTCGTGAGTCTCAATATTTTAGCATATGTATGAAGAATTCCATCATCACTGACTTCAGGTGGGTTTTTCAAAAAAATCATATTATATAACTCCGGACTACTTGGGAATTCATGTTTTTTTGTTTTATTGGCATTCCAAAATAAAATATTTCCACCACTGAAATTTACATTGAGACTTCCCATTTTAAGTTTTCCCGTAGCAGGATCTGAACGGATGCCAAATATTGTGTCATAGTCACCATTGTTTGTTTTGACATTTTCCAAATGCATCTTCAAAATATCTTCAATATTGCCTTCAGAAAGGGAGGAATAGTCCGAGTTACTTATTCGAGATGATGATGGTGTTTCAAATATAGACGTTTCACCGAATTCTTTGATGGTCTCACTGTCAGCAGACGAGGTGTCACTACCAAATTGATTCTTTCCCATAGGAGTACTCCTAACTAGAGTAGAGTGTGAGTTCACTTGCTTCGTCATTGATTGTCGAAGTGGTGGTGGTAGTTGTTTCGTTGCAGCAGCTGAAGATAGAACGTTCAATGGTTTCATTAGGGGATCGTAGAATTTTTCAAGTGCTATTCGATTTTCAATAAGTCCACTCTTGATAGAGTTAAATTTCTGGCGTACAGCTTCTGTTGTCTCAACTAGTTGACGTTTCAAATTCAATTCATTGTTTTTATCATCAACTACTGAATCGTTCTTCATTTTGTTCTACAAGAGAGATTACACCACTGAAGTAACCTGTGTGCAATCCAACGATCGATTGAATGTGGATTGCAGTGTCATGGATATATAAAACTATCAAATCCCATGCGATATCTACCTTCATGCATTTTTCTATCTTTATCAATGACCATAAATCCATATTGATCCTCCCAACATTTAACACACATCAGTTGGAATTGTTTGAATGTTACATCAGGTGACACGTGATCGGAATAAATATGGTGTAGATTCGTTTCATCTTGCTTGAACATTACGATAAAGTTGGTATTATCTCGCACTAACTGTTTGGGCACACGTGAATATGTTTGAGCAAGATAAAAACAGTCAACATCTTTATGGCGTCCCATACAGAAATATGATCTTATAATGTCCTGCTTTTCACATATTACATCATCGAAAATGAAAACAGAATTTGGTTTGGCATCGGAAGGTTCCACTATTTCTGCATTATTACTGAACGTAAAAAATCCCAACCCCTTTATAGGTTCCAATACATTCCGTAGGAATTGATATTTGGGTTGATTGAGTGATTTCGAATAGAGATAAACGTTTGTGAATCGCAGTCCTTGTGGATGTGTTAAGAGAGAGATCATGGCATTCGTCTTTCCACAATTCGACGGTCCGATAATGAGTCCTCGAACAGATGATGGAAGTAGCGGACCATGCCGCAACACTTTCTGTCCATTCAATCTACAACCGAATTTTTCATCTAAATTATCTACAGCAAACTTTTCTTTCTGCTTCACAATGCGCATCGTACCGTGGTTGGAGACTATGTAAGCGTCGATATGTTGTGAATGTTTCATTTAAATGAGTACCATCAAACGAAACGGATGTGTTCGTGGTAGATGCAGAAAAAACGGTCGTGGATTCGTTAATAATTTGATAAACAAACTTCCGTTCGAATTACATTTACCTGGAGGATATCAGTACTGTGGACCCGGTACAAAATTGGAAAAACGTTTAGCCCGCAAAGATCCAGGAATCAATAAATTGGATATTGCATGCAAACAACACGATATTCAATATTTGAATCATCTTACTGATCTCACAGCGAGACATTCAGCAGACAAAGAACTCGAATACGCAGCTTGGAATAGGGTTAAATCGAAAGACGCTGGTATTAAGGAAAGAGCAGCTGCCCTACTCGTTACCAACATTATGAAAGCAAAGAGACGTTTTGGTATGGGTTGTAGTACTACTATGAAGGAAAAGAAGAAGAGGCAACCGAAGAAAAAGAAAAATAATCTCAGAAAAATCGCCTTTGGTTCTGGGGTGGTTCATAAAGTGCGGAATGTATTGAAAAAAGCTGGGGGTGAGCAATTTGTGACGAATAATGTGAAAAAAGCTACCGTAGTGGCATTGCATGCGGCACGTAAATACCTCAAAGCTGCCGGTGGGAAGAAAACAATCCGCACACCCCGCATAATTCCAATTCCTAAGGTAGGAGGGATTCTGCCATTGATACCGATTTTTGCTGGATTGTCCGCGCTCGGAAGTTTAGCGGGTGCTGTTGCAGGCATCACCAGAGCTGTGAATGCAGCAAAAGCAAGCAGAACAGCCCTGATCGAAGCGAATCGTCATAATAAGAAGATGGAAAGTGTGGCATTGGGTAAAAGTGGTATTGGTATATACCTTAAACCATACCGTAAAGGACTCGGACTATACTTAAAACCATACAATCCAAAAAACTAGTTGATTCCCTACCTCGAAGACCTCTCACCGACATCGATCTCAATTATTATGCCGAGAAAATGAAAATTCCATACTTTCGCGGTATTTTCATGCGTGATACATTACCCACTAGAGGTCCACGACACTACGAGACCGCCATTGTCAATTTAGATGGAATAAGAGGATCGGGAACACATTGGGTGGCATACGGCAAATGTGGGAAAGACATTGCATACTTTGATAGTTTTGGAGATCTACCCCCACCAATAGAGTTGATTCAATACTTTCAGAAATGTCCGAAAGTGAAAATTATATATAACTATGATCGCCAGCAGAAGTTCAACACAGTTTTCTGCGGTCACTTGTGCCTGAAGTTTCTCTCTGAATTATTATAAAATGAATACAACTCCAGCAATGACTCGAGAGGCTATTAAGGGGATGGGATTTTCACTCAAGATGTATTCAAAATATCGCACTTTGACAAAAATGGATCGAGTGATGCTTGCAACTATGCCGAAGGAAGTGATGCTTGCATGTGCTGCACATGAGATTGCTCATGTTTGGGAAAAGTTACCCAAAAGTCTACAAGATGATGTCGACATAATGAAATATAGATATTGCAATGAACACCACAATCTTGACGGTGACAGCATTCCAGATTCTGATGTGAATGATGGTCCTACACCTCGAAAAATATTCTGCTGTTATTGCAATATAAACGATATGAATATTGGTGCTAATAAAAATGAACTGGATATTGATGAACCATCTCCGAAAAAGCGTAGGTTGTCTCAAGGGTGTTGTAGACAACAATAAATTGAAGTGATATTCATAAAATGTATCAGTCATGTCACGGAAGTTCGAACTACAAGCTGTCGGGACGAGTGTCTTGAGTGCAGACTTTTTCCCACCCATTGAATTGGATAGAAACAGTCGTTATGGATTGGGACTTTCTGGATTCTATGGATGCAACACAATCAATAATATAACTGAAAAAAACAATGTGATCAGTTTTAGAATCAGTGCTGATAATTCACCAATACTTCAGAAATACACAATTGAAATTCCATGTGGTGCCTATGAAATAGATGAGATCAATGCAGTTATTCAGAAACATATCATGTTTAGATTATTTTCTGGTAAAAATCAAAACGATACCAATGCAGATGATATATTCTACCTACATGCCAATAATAATACTTTCAAATGTGAGATGCGATCAAAATTTGAAATTGATCTTACTCATCCGAATTCCATAGCAAAGATGATGGGTTTCAATTTTGATAGATTTCAACCGAATCAGATACATGAATCCTCACTACCAATAAACGTAACAACTGTGAGACTAATCCGCTTAGATTGCAACATTATATCTGGTTCATACATAAATAATGAAGAATCACATATTCTTTTTTCATTCGATATCGATGTGGAGCCTGGATTCAATCTCACGAAAGAACCACACAAGATTATATATATGCCAGTCAGTCCAGAAGGTCGCCAGTTGATTCACAACATCACAGTGCGTATTTTGGATCACAAAAACAATCTTATTGATTTTGGAAGTACAGAAGAGATTGTTATAATTTTGGAATTGAAGAAAATCTAATAACTATTATGGGTTTTTGTTATAATAGACAGAATCGTGGAGGATTTCAAATCATTCCACAAACCGCTAAAAAGGAAGGTTCGACTAGAAAAAGGCTCATTCCAAAAGTGTACGCTAAACAGTTAGCACACCACGCTCTGTCAGTGAGAGATCTCGAATTTTTGAAATCTATTGGACTGAAAGTAAGGGAAAATGGTGCTCGAAACAAATAGTGAAAAATTGAATATATTCGATGAGCCGATGCTCGATCATTCCCTCACGAGTTTACATGAGCACACATACAAACCATATGGATCACCATTGTTTAGGAATTCAGATGAAATTCGAATCGCAATCAATAATCAAGACGTTATACTCGACATTGCTGAGAGTTTCATTTATATAGAGGGTAAATTCACACCTACAGATGAAACGCAATCATGTTATCTCTCGAACAATGCAATCGCTTTCCTTTTTGATGAAATTCGCTACGAAATGGGTGGTGAACAAGTCGCTGTGGTCAGGAAGCCGGGGATCACATCTACTATGAAGAATATGATTTCATTTGGACAATCACATGCCAACACATTATTAACAACTGGATGGGGACTTTCAGAAACGAAACAGGATATCTTGGACACAACTAGTCATGTATTTAGTGGTAAATTACCACTGAAATATTTGATGGGTTTCGCAGAAGATTATAACAAAAGTATCTTGAATGCCAAACAAGAAATGATTTTAATAATCGCTCGATCCTTCAAGAACTCATATATTGGTGCGGTTGATGCTGATTTGGAAATCAATAAAATTGAGTGGAAAATAAGACATATAGTGCCAGAAGACAAGCACAAGCTCAAACTTTTGAATAGAATCAACAAAAGTGGTCTGAATGCTAAAATCAAGTTAGCTTATCGCATGTGGGATCTCTATGAACTTCCATCACTCCGTGGCACATCTTCAGACATATGGGCTATCAAGACAACCAATGCCCTTGAAACACCTCGTTATATCATCATTGGATTCCAAGGCACCACCACTTCTGAAGACAGGACAAAGGATATCACTAAATTTACAACTGCTGATATCAATAACATTCGAGTGTACTTGAACTCTGAAGTATACCCATATGAACGTTGGAATTTGGATTTCAATAAAAAACTCGATACTTCAGCTTATTATGCCTATGAGAATTTTCAACGAAGTTATTATGATAAAGATATGAGTGAACCTCTCATGGATATTGGGCAATTTCGACAAAATCCACTATTCATCATCGATTGTTCACATCAGCCGATTGCCACAAAATCATCAACGATTGATATTAAGCTCGAGTTTGAAACCAGGAAAGCCAACTTCCCGGCCAACACCAAAGTATATGCACTCATTCTGCATGATACATTTTTGACATACAATGCATTGGATGGTTCAGTTCTCAGCAGATATTGAAGAAACACACACACATATTATGTATTTTTAATTATTCTCATTTGTATTAATTTCTTTTTCATTTATTTATGTAAAAGAGGAATAGGTAAATAAAACATGACTAAATAATATTACGTTTTTTATTCAAATATCACTAGCTAACAATTCAATTAGTTTTGGGTACATGCAAACAATCTAAAATTATTTCTCCTTCTTCATCACTATCTTCTTGGCCGTCTTCGATTTCTTCATCGGTATGATCATCCAATTGGTACTTTTGGATGATCCCTTCAGGTAGATATGGTAAGAGGCGATAAAGAAATCTTCTCAGCTCACACACAATCATACTATTGCAGAGTTGATCCAAATCCAAAGAACCGTCTGAATATTGTTCGCAAAGATCCGCACCCTTCTTGTAGTTCTCGTAGTCTCGCAAGCAGTATTCAATTTGCTCTTCATCATAACACACGCCCAAGTCGTAATTGGTGGCATGGTGAGCGTCCTCGCCCAAAGCATCCAGTTCTGATGACAACCTTTCAACGGCTGAAGAGATATCTGTGGCTTTGGTCCAATATTGGCTGGAATATTGCATCCACATCTTTCAAGAATGAAGCTATAATCAAGAGAAATTATTGAAATAACTATGCTACAAAAATAATTAGTATTACTCACATTAGACTTGACTTGATTATGTCTCTACCGAAGAGTGTGTTTAACAATGTATGAAAAGTTTTATATTTTCCTTACAATTATCACCTATAATATAAAGAATCAGAATTAGCCTATGACAAGTGGAAATTATATATTACTATTATTCAGTGAGATCAAATTTGACCAATGATCTCGTTTTCATGCCAACAATAGTCTGTTGACTTTGACCCAAATATGCTATCGTATATTTACCACCAGAAGAATTAATATAAGTAACATCAGCATCCGTTAATTGTGCTGAAACACGTTTTGGTAGCCATGTTTTAAATAACGTATCATTGCTCACATCCACCAATGTTAATAAGATTGATTTACCAAACCGAGTAGAACAAAATGATATATTCTTAATTGGGAAAGCTTCATTCAGTGGCAAAGATGATATTACTCTTTGCTCTAACACTTCCATCTCTTCTTTAATTATAGAATTGAGCTTTTGTAAATCCACCTTTGGAACTGACATGATGAAAATATATAAGGAAAATATAAATAATTTTCAATAGAAAAACACACTCACTGATCTCTCTCTCTCTCTGTGTAGGCACTGAATAACTTCACTACTCTTGCTGACTACTCAACTGCTAGGTATACAACTTCTGATTTCATGTCACCATGCCCACTTCTTTTATAATAGATAGTGAAGCACCCCCACCACAGACTTATGCACCGCGTGTGTGTTGCAAAGACCCCACCATGCGCGAGTTAGCATCGCATCGATAGAGGACGGAGAGTAAATAGTAGTCGCTACATCGCCACAGCGTATGGGTGTGTGACGTCAGCGGACTCACCGTGTCGAGAGCGAGTATCTGACACACATCAGTGGATCATCGTGTGCATAGCGCTGACGTCACGCGACCTCTCCCCCCACCACCGTCGCAAGGTATACATCACGGGAGAGGAATCAGAGCTCACATATCGGGCTGGATCTCCGTGGTATGCGGACGTGTACCGTCTCCATACTTCGGTATAGATTTTCATGTGCACTCTACAAGGATCATACACAGTACCTGAGTAGGTAGACATGAAGGTCATGCAAGACATGGAGGTAAAAAAAAATATGTGTACTTACAAAAAGTACTTGTCCGTGTATGAAAAAAATTCCAAGTCATCTCAAGGTCAAACACAAACCCTGAACACCTCTCCCAACAATATAAATCAAGGTCAAACACAAAATTTCAAAGGCATCTCTAGGGCATGCCAAGGTCATAGACCTACACAAAGGTACCTATGCACCACGGTCATCCCTGAAGGTCACCACAAGGTCAACGATGACGTCATAGTGGAGGGGGGAGGCCCAGAACCGGCTCAAATCTCCTACTGACATTTTTGTGAATCAAACTTGCTCAACACTCCCATAAGTGTACCCGCTTTAATTTTTATGTGCTATATTACAAAATTTTACTTCAAGAATATGAATTTTACTACAAGAATAACGACAGTTCTCAACGAGTATTTACACCTATACCTATTACTTTTACAAATTATCGCTCAGTTTCATACTCAGGACTGACTATTTTACATATTCATAGAAAATACCCCAAAAAACACTATTTCGGGAAGGGGTTGATGCCCGGGAAGGGGGTTTAATTGTTGAAAATAATTCGCCCCCATTATTAATACCGATTTTCACTCATATTTATTGCTCAGAGCTGAAATGTCAAGAAAATACCTTCCAGAAAAAGGTTTTTCCAATTTGGGGGGTTTGCACCCTTCCAGAGGGTGATAACTTTAATGCTAATTATTCAACCCTCCATGACGACCGAATTGCAAAAAAGAAATCGGCGGAGCAATTTAAGTTGAACTTTTATGAGAAAAATTGCTCTGTTTATTGGCTTACTTGGATTTGGCTGGTAAAATTTAGATACTATTGCATTTGCTTTCTCAGATATATTTGACGGGGTATCACTACCACTATCATAATCAACATCCCTCTCCTTGAAAATAACTTGAAATTGAAGCAACAAACCGTTTCAATAGTAACGACACAGAAAGACCACTGTATGCTGTGAAATTGTATTGAAAGTATTGATAATATTAAAGATAACATGTATGTATTATTTCGTTATTTTGGACTTATTTTTTCAGACAGAAAAAATGTTTGAATACGATTTTACTGAAAACATTCATTAATATTTTCAAGACAACAGTCGTTTAAAAGTGATAACTATCGGGACAAAAAACCACGTAAAGATGTATTGGAAGTATTTATTTTTAATATTTTGTGTAATTGATGACTTGTTTACTTTGTGGAAATTCATGATCACTTTTATGAAATGAAAGAAACACTTTTGTCATATTTCCACTAGTTTTGTATTTTCACGACCGGTTTCGGGTTTAATCCTATTATCAAGTATAAAAACGAACTAATACAATAATTGAACTCTAAAACCTAGTTATATAGGGAGTTTGCAAGTAAAACGGGATGGAGAGATAATTGAATGAAATTAAATGAACACGGGTGAAACGATATAAATTCAATACTGGAGGTTATGGAAATTACCTGGGTTGTCAAAATTATAAATTCAAAAGTGGAGGCCTACATAAATCGAGTTGCTCGTTGAGGGTTCTATATTTCGGGTTTTTAATTGAATTAATTTCCATGGCTTCTAACAGATTCATTTTCTTAGCTTTATTACATGTGTGTAGGATTTTGAGATTATCTTTACTTATCTTGTGTTTGGATTCTTGCAGTTGTTCGTACATTGTTGACTTTTTGTCGAAACAGACGTGTTCACGGAGCCTTACGTCAAAATTTCTACTGGTTAGGACTGTATATAATAATAATAATAATAATAATAATAATAATAATATCGTCTTTATTATTTCCAAATGTATACAATACCATTATATCAAATATACATGAAAAATATGAAATATTAGGAAATAAAGGGCGAAGTTCATTTCCTACAATTCAGGAATTTAAAGAAAATGTTCTTCCACTTAACCCCAACAAGAGAGAAAGAAAAGAAAAGTATATCCTTCAGAGCATTAACCGCATTGTGATCTATATATCCCTGATTTTTTCATTCTATCTCGTTTAAGTTTTGCATTAAACAAAATTCTACCTAAATTATTATTACTTATGAAAGCTGTTGATATTTTGAATTTAGAAAAATAATTTTGAAAGTATTCTGAAATTTTATCTGACTATTTAATGCTACCATATTTACGTGTATTGTATTCTTCGATATTTGGGTATAGTTCACTCATTACCTTTTTATGAGTTTTACCTGATATTAATTTCTCTATTGAAGAAACTGGTACTTGATTGTTTACCGCAATTTGTTTAATGATGTTTAGTTCATCTTGGAAGTTCTTGTCAGGTAAAGGGATTGCGAAAGCTCTGTGTATTATTGACCTAAAGGCTGATAATTTATGTGACATCGGACAGAAAGAATCAAAAACCCTTCAGATTGTAATTGGTTTTTCGGCTGATTATTCTAAATTAGGCTTCGAAAATCGGTATCTGTTTTTTAACTATTGGTTTAAACTAGGTTGCTTGTTTTAGGAATATCATTTTGTAACACATTGTCTTCAAACAGTCTTATCAAATTTCGTTACGATTTCCATAGATTCGAAATGCTACGACACTGGTATGATTCAATTTCAGATCAGCTGTTTAAGGATATGAATTACATTTTCCAGTTGCTGGACTCAAGATTCTCGAATTTCAGATATAATCCATTTTATTTATATCTGAAAATAACCTTCTGTTACAAATCTGTCAGTCCTGTTATTTTCCGTTCCACTAAGATAACGTGTATAAATTTCAGCTTATAGCTCGTGATACATTCTCCGCAGCGATCGTTTTAGGGGTCGCCTGTTAGCATTCAAAACGTTTCGAAATACGAGAAATTGGAAACGATCTGTTAGGAAACACATTGTGCCGTTTCAGCTGGAATTCTCGGAATTGCCGCTGAAGACTGTAGGAGAATTACTGAAATTGACATTCCGACCTTGTGTATATTAGCGAGGAAAGGCAAAAGTCAATTACAGTTGCAATGGGGTGTTATCGGCGGTAGACAGAGCTGCGATTGATTAATAATTCCTCTGAATACCGGACCAAATTAACTTGTTGACTAAACCGATTGACGGGAAATTTGCACAGTAAGTGCAAATGGTTCGGAAAAGGAAAGTTATACATATAATTTTCCATATTTCTGTTGAATCTACGGTGGCACCATTCCTTGTTCTCGAGATAAACGCATTGAAAATGACAAAAACATCATAAAAACTCGATTATAATTACTTTTCGACATTTTCGGATTTTTCAAATTCTCATGATCATAGAGGAAAAGGGTATATAATTTTCCATATTATTGTTGAATTCTACGGTGGCACTGTTCCTTGTCCTCGAAACGAAAGCTTCGAAAATGACAAAAACAACTTAAAAACTGGATTTTACTTACTTTTCGGCTTTACCTCCGTTTTCATAAAATTCTCATGATCATATATGGAAAGGGTATATAATTTTCCATATTATCGTCGAATTCTACGGTGGCACCATTCCTTGTTCTCGAGACAAAAGCCTTGAAAATGACAAAAACAGCACATAAACTGGATTTTACTTACTTTCTCCCCGGATTTTTTTAATTCTCATGCTCGTAGATGGAAAAAGCATATAATTTTCCATATTATTGTTGAATTCCTAGGGTGGCACTATTCCTTGCTCTCGAGATGAATGCCTTGAAATTAACAAAAAACAGTTAGAAACAGGATTTTTATTACTATTCGACTTACCCCCTGGATTTTGTAAATTTTCACCGTCATAATAATTTGGAAGAGTATACACAGTAAAAAGTGGGTGGAAAATACATAATCCTTGTTTGCACAGGTAATTTAAAATTTTAATGTAAAATTAGGTAAATGTCATTGTTCAGAATCCAAATACGATGCAATATTAGCGTTCCCACAGGCAGAATAACCGAGAACCAGATGTGAAAAGGTCAAGTGGCCATAAACCCACCCTCGACAAACTCGAAGAAAGAACGAAAGACACTTGGTTTTAAAAACAGTTACATATTATCTACGATGCGATACACTTGTTAGCAAACGAAACATTTCGAAATAAATAAGTTCATGTACAATTAGTTAGTATCAATTACATAAATATACAGTCCATTTTAAATATAATCACGAACATTTTGGTTCTTCGAGCCGTGATTAGTGTGAAAACTGATCAAGAATTCAGCGAGCGGAAAGAAAAAGAAGATACCGTTGGGAAGACACGTCGAACTCAAAAGCCAGGGGTAAGCCAATCCATTCAGACCGTTCCTTTTGAATATGCTGTTTTTCTGCGTAGCTATTTTGTGCATGATTGATTTCAATATTATTCGATTGCATTCTGAAATACGTTCAGTTGTTTCGAGCTTGCGTTTTACGGCGATTTAAGTTGAATTTTGTGGAATTCAATAATATTTGCAAATTTCCGGCGGTATTTAATTTCATTTTGTGAGATTCGAAAATATTATTTGCGTTACGGCGATTTAAGTTGAATTTTGCGGAATTCAACAATATTTGCAAATTTACGGCGATATTTGAATTTCAGATTTTGAGATTCGAAAATATTATTTGCGTTACGGCGATTTAAGTTGAATTTTGCGGAATTCAACAATATTTGCAAATTTACGGCGATATTTGAATTTCAGATTTTGAGATTCGAAAATATTATTTGCGTTACGGCGATTTAAGTTGAATTTTGCGGAATTCAACAATATTTGCAAATTTACGGCGATATTTAATTTCATTTTGTGAGAATCGAAAATATTATTTGTGCAAATTTACGGCGATTTGAGTTGAATTTGTGGAATTCAACCATATTTGCAAATTTACGGCGATTCTAAGTTTGATATTGTTTTGAAAATTTACGGCGATAAAGGTAGAAATATAAAGCAAATCTAGGGCATTTGCGTTAGTCACTGAATACGTTAAGAATGGCAGTTCAAGAGGGATTAGTTAGAAAGCGGGGTGCTATAAAAGCAAAAATCACTACATTCAAAAAATATGTTCATGGCTTGCCTGACATTAACATAGAAACGGGAGAAGTCAAACTTAGTAAAATATTTCTGAATGAATTAGAAGAGCGATTATTGAAGGCGAACGATTTGTTGAAGGAATTTGAGAATATTCAAGAAAAACTAGCAGAGTTGAAAGTGGAAACTGAAGCATTATCGAGTGAAACTGAGGTATTCGAAACCGACTTTTACTCGATAACGGCATTAGCAAAAACTATTATTCAGTTCAACAAAACCCAACAAATAATTTCTAGTTCAGGGCCGGAGCAAGCTCAAGATGATGCAAGTCAAGTTAATTTAATAAGCAATGTTAAGTTGCCTGATATGCCACTTAAGAAATTTAACGGATCATTAAATACGTGGCTAGAATTCAGGGACTCGTTTGAATCGGTGATTCATAAAAGTACTAGATTATCCGATATTTTGAAATTTCAATATTTGAAAGCCTCCTTAGAGGACAATGCGTTACGGGTCATTACATCAATTGAGCTGAGTGCAGCCAACTATAATCAAGCGTGGACTACACTTTGTGATCGATACAATAATGTTAAATTATTGATCAACCACCATATCAAGGTTTTGTTTAACTTTGAACAAATAACACATGAATCCTCGGAAAAATTAAGAAAAATGGTAGACTCTATCAATAACAATTTTAAATCTCTAAAACAATTAAAGGTTGAAACGGAAAATTGGGACCCACTACTAATTCATATTATTTCTTCGAAACTGGACTCTAATACGGCGGGAGAATGGGAAATCTTAACAATAACAAAGAATTTTCCAAAATTGAAAGAGTTGACTGACTTTCTCAATAATAGAGCTAATTTATTAGAAAGCATTGAAGTAGGAAAAAGGGAAAAACAGCGGGAGCACAATCCCAAACAGAAAATGCAAAGGTCATTTTTAGCGGAAAACAAAAGAGAATTTAGGTTCGAAAATAAAAACCATATCAGCAATCAAAATAGAAACACCCAAGGTACTTTCAAATCGTCCTTGGCTTGTGTGTATTGCAAAAAAGGACATTACGTTTATCAGTGTGCGGATTTTCAGAATTTGTCGTTGCCACAACGGTGGGACCTGGTAAAATCTCTGAAGTTGTGTCATAACTGTCTAAGAGGCGGACATCGCCATGAATCTTGCCGATTTGGCTCATGCAGGGTGTGCAGGAAGATGCATAACACTATACTGCATGATTTTGGGCAACAAGCAGAAAGTGCTGTAGATACTGTGGCTACAGAAGAAAATGCCAGTGCAAGTTCCTTTTCTGGGATTGCAGAGAGCAGTCAAGTGTTGCTTTCAACTGCTCAAATTCTAGTATACGATGCGAATGGAAATTGTCAAAATGTACGGTGTCTTTTAGATTCTGGCAGTCAAATTTCTATAGCTACATACGAATTATGTCAACGATTAAAGCTAAATGTCGAAAAGGCTGACTTGTCGGTTTCGGGATTAAATAATTCGATGTCAAAAATCAAGGGTAAATGCAATATTACCATAAAATCATTGCATAATGATTTTAAAACTAACATCATATGTTACGTTATGCCAAATATTTCAGGGTATCTACCTAATGTTAATATAAATCCGAATATAGCGCAACCTCCTCAGAACATAAAGCTAGCTGATCCAGAATTTCGTAAACCTGGAAAAATTGATGTGCTATCAGGAGGGGATATATTTTGGTCTTTATTGTGTGAGGGTCAATTACGAACGAGAAACAATCAACCAATATTCCAAGAGACTATGCTAGGTTGGGTAGTCGCGGGACCTATTTCGAATACGAACCTGAACACAGTAAATTGTAATTTTTTGAGGGAATTGGATGTTCAGGAGCAGTAGGCTAATTTCTGGGAAATTGAGGAAATTCCAAATAAACATCAATTTTCAATTGA
Organism: Chrysolina oricalcia; assembly: GCA_944452925.2. Classification (NCBI taxonomy): domain Eukaryota; kingdom Metazoa; phylum Arthropoda; class Insecta; order Coleoptera; family Chrysomelidae; genus Chrysolina; species Chrysolina oricalcia. The sequence continues at coordinate 16,418,655 of OX101819.2, forward strand.
AGAGCAACTGTGTGAAGAACATTTTGAGTTAAATACACGTAGAAATGAAAACGGCCAGTTCATAGTGTCAATTCCTTTCAAAGACGATATAAACAAATTAGGAAATTCTAAACAAATAGCCTTACGACAATTCGATGCGTTAGAAAGGAGATTAAATAATAACCGTGAATATAAAAATCTTTATTGTGACTTTATGAAGGAATATGAGGCTTTAGGGCACATGCGAAAGCTCTCCGGAAATTCTGTCGACCGCATAAGTTCTTTTTTGCCACATCATGGCGTTTTGCGAACAGAAAGTTCCAGTACACGGTTGAGAGTAGTATTTAACGCGTCATCACCAAGCTCGTCAGGCCTGTCACTGAACGATCTCCAAATGATTGGACCAACAATTCAGAAAGATTTACTTTCTATACTTTTAAATTTTCGTCTCCCAGTTTATGTTGTCACAGCGGATATTGAAAAAATGTATCGTCAAATTTTGATTGACGAAAACCAACGTTCGTTGCAAAAAATCCTCTGGAGATCGGACATTACCAAAGAAATTGACGAGTACGAATTATTGACAGTCACTTACGGTACAGCGTCTGCGCCGTACTTAGCAATACGGTATCTTGACTCTTTAGGTGACGTATGCAAAGAAACTCTACCTGAAGTTTCGAAAATAATAAAAAATAATTTTTACGTAGATGATGTTTTGTTCGGAAAAAACGATCTTAAAGAAATACAAACATTATGTGTAGATCTCCAAGCGATTATGAAGTCCGGTGGCTTCACCTTACGCAAGTGGAAATCAAATGATACTCGTGCGATAAAACTCGTAACTGATAATAAAAACGAGAAAGTTAATTCGTTCGATATGAGTAGCACCGTTAACAAAACTTTGGGACTTGGTTGGGTATGCACTACGGACAGACTGGTTTATAATACAAAAAATATAAATTTCAGTTCAGAAAACACAAAAAGGGCTATTTTATCAAACATATCTAAGGTTTTCGATCCATTAGGACTCTTAAGCCCGGTTATCATCGTAATAAAAATTCTATTGCAAAAATTGTGGTTGGAAAAATTAGATTGGAATGATACGTTACTATCTAATTCGTGGTTGAAATTCAATGAGGAAATTCACGAGTTAGACCATATTCAAATAACTAGAAGGGTTGTTTGTGAAAATGCGACGAATATACAGCTTCATGCGTTTTGTGATAGTTCTATACAAGCGTATGGAAGTTGCCTATATATTCGATCAGAAAATAAGGAAGCTGAAGTATTTGTACACCTTTTATGTGCCAAGTCTAAGGTGGCACCACTCAAATCGTTAACTATCCCAAAGTTGGAATTATGCGGTGCCCTCGTAGCTACACGGTTAGTAGCTAAAATGTTGAATTGTTTAGAAATACAATTTGATGAAATTTTCATGTGGACGGATTCCACAATCGTGTTAGGTTGGTTGAAAACTTCTCCCAATTTATTGAAACCATTCGTTAATAGTCGAGTTGCAGAAATTCAATCCGTATCAAAAACTGTTCGATGGTGTCATGTATCCACCAGTCACAATCCTGCTGACATTTTGAGTCGAGAATTGAAAAATGAAGATCGATGGTGGTTTGGGCCGAATTGGCTGCAAAGGCGAAATACGGAATGGCCAGCTACTTCATTCAACCAGAAATTATTACCGGAAATACGCTCTAACGTCAAATCATTTTTTATTCAAAATATCGTTGATATTTTTGAAACAGAGCGATTTTCAAGTCTTCAGCGTGTGAAACGAACGGCGGCTTATGTATGTAGATTTGTAGGCAATTGTCGTAAACCTGTATCTGAAAGAAGTCTTGGTTCATTAACCACGAATGAAATTGATTCAGCTTTCGAAAAAGTTCTGAAAATAATCCAGGCAAATTCATTTGGTGACGATTATATCAATTTAATAAAAGGCAAAGCGTTGAAAAAAGGAAGTAGATTACTTGACTTGAACCCGTTTCACGAAAACGGACTAATCCGGGTAGGAGGTCGATTACGAAATTCTGAGTTTGAATATTCGAAAAAGCATCCAATTCTCCTGCCACACAAAACGCATTTAACAAAACTCATATTCGCGTATGAACATGTAGAGTTATTTCATGCTGGCCCTCAGCAATTGTTAGCATGCGTTAGGGAAAAATTTTGGCCATTAATGGGACGAAATTTAGCAAAAAAAATTGTTCGGAATTGTGTTATTTGTTCTAAGTTCAGCAAAGCAAACACTATTGCCCCTATTATGGCTGATTTGCCCAAAGCGCGGGTAGAGCCTTCGTTTCCATTCGAAAATTGTGGAACAGATTTTGCTGGGCCTTTTCTTATAAAGGATAAAAAAGGTCGCGGTTCAAGGACTTCCAAATGTTACCTCTGTTTATTTGTTTGTCTTTCTACGAAGGCTATTCACCTGGAGCTTGCCACGGACCTGAGCACCGAATGTTTTATATTGTGCCTGCGCAGGTTTGTCTCTCGGCGGGGAAAACCTAGGCATATTCTTTCTGATAACGGAAGAAATTACGTCGGAGCCACTAAAGAATTATCAGACTTAGGCGAATTTTTGATAGTTAATAATAGAGTAATATCCGAAAAATCTAGTTCTGAAGGTATTCAGTGGACATTTATTCCGCCTTATTCTTCACACATGGGTGGCATATGGGAAGCCGGGATAAAATCCACAAAGTTTCACTTGAATCGTGTGTTTCAGAATGCAAAATTAACTTTTGAAGAGTTATGTACAGTAGTTGCGCAGATAGAAGCAATTTTGAATTCGAGACCATTGTTTCCTTTGTCCTCGGATCCAAACGACCTCACTCACCTCACCCCAGCACATTTCCTAGTAGGCAGATCGTTATACGCCATACCACACCCACGGGTCATCGATATTCCTGAGAATCGATTATCACGATTCCAGTTTCTTCAAAAACTCCAACAACACTTCTGGGAGAGGTGGAGCAAAGAGTACATCAGTGAACTGCAGCAACGTTCCAAATGGAAGTCAACACAATCACAGTTGACAAAAGGAACAATAGTTCTCATCAAGGAAGACTGTGTGCCTCCAATGAATTGGACCATGGGACGTGTACTTCAAATCCATCCTGGCAGGAATGGAATAGCAAGAATAGCCACGATTCGAACTAAGGATGGGACCATAAAGCGTTCGTTCAGTAAAATTTGTCCACTTCCCATCAATGACGATTCTTTGAAAGTATTTCATACCTTCCAAGGCGGCCGGGATGTTCAGACCAAGTACGATGCAATATTAGGGTTCCCACAGGCAGAATAACCGAGAACCAGATGTGAAAAGGTCAAGTGGCCATAAACCCACCCTCGACAAACTCGAAGAAAGAACGAAAGACACTTGGTTTTAAAAACAGTTACATATTATCTACGATGCGATACACTTGTTAGCAAACGAAACATTTCGAAATAAATAAGTTCATGTACAATTAGTTAGTATCAATTACATAAATATACAGTCCATTTTAAATATAATCACGAACAGTCATCCATTTCTCCCGTGTTTTACAGTGAGCATGTAATTCAATGCTTTATTACAAGTAATTTCCGCTGGTTTACATGATGACTGTAAATAAATGTGATAATCAGTAAAACAACGTATTGTTACAGCGAAATGACGCCAATTTACAGAATATTATAGGTAAAGTGTAAATTCTCCTTTGTTTAAAAGTAATTCTCCATAACGCTATCGCCATGCGCACCTACCGGCATTCGGCCCAATCCTCATTGACAGTTCATATTGGTAGGATGAACATCGTTGGGCATCTGGCGAAGGTAGGTTTTAAAAACAAACAAGCCGTCTTTTGTGTTTTATGTAAGTGAGTATGTGGGTGCCAAAATGTCATCGGAATATATATCATGTGAGTAAATAGGTGGAAGGTACTGAGAAAAACATTTGAAACATTCCTCATGAAATTGTAGTCATTTGTTCATTTAGTCATTGTTCGCTCCATAATATTATGAATAATACCAGTATTTTCATAGGAAATTGATTCAAAACTTCCGTTGTCGCAGCCAACTGTGAGATAATTTTGAGAATTTATTCGACTTTCAAATCTCAAGTGGATAGATTTAATCTCAATTCGAACATGAAATCGGAGAGTGAGAAATATTATTACGCAGCTGAACTAGTTAGTTAATTTCCAAATTGAAGTATAGAGTAAGATATTTTAAATAATTTTTTTAACAACATTTAAATGATTTGAGAGTTTGAGTTATTTTCCTTCAATATATAACAATATATTGTAATGTTATGATGAATAAAGTATCGTTAATACTGATATTTTTTTTTGCATATTTCCCCCCTCTTTATTATTAAGGAATTATAAGCCTATATATGTAAAGTTAATTGACACTACTTGAATTGACACTTGAACAGACATGTAAAAATTTCCGTTAAATCTTTAATTAGGGAAAAAATTACATGAAAATACAAGTGATTATCGGAGAATATATGGAAAAGCACATTTGATGTATTTAAAAATTCATGTTGATCCAAGTTTAAGTTACAACAAAAATTGTATTTTTCTGCACAAATACTTGAATATATATCTAATAATACATACTAAAGCATGTATGTCAATTGTCACTACTTGAATTATAATGGTAAAAACACCTAATCAAACATATAGAAATCGCCATTAAATCTGGAATAATGGAGAAAATTACATAAGTATACAAGTGATAATCCATGGAATATAATGGAAATTCACATTTAAAGTCAAGTTATGACTCCACATTATATTACATGAGGTATGTAACTTTACATGTATATGCATGGCAACGCATTACCCATATGGGATCATGTAATCTGATGGAAACAATATTTACAGTGTATAATTTTCCATACCTCTATTGAATTCTACGGTGGCACCATTCCTTGTTATCGAGATGAACGCCTTGAAAATTGAAAAAACAGTGTAAGAACTGGATTTTAATTACTTTTCGACTTTCCCCCGAATATTTCGAATTTTCATTATTATAGATGGAAGAGTATTGGATTTCCTATATTACTGTCGAATGCTACGGTGGCACCATTCCTTGTTCGCGAGATAAACGCTTCGAAAATGACAAAAACATTATGAAAACGGGATTTTTATTACTTTTTGACTTTTTTCCCAGATTTTTTAATTTTTGCAATCCTAAATGGAAAGAGTATATAATTCTCCATACTACTGTAGAATTCTACGGAGGCGCCATTCCTTGTTCTTGAGATAAACGCCTTGAAAATGACAAAAAAACAGCATGAAAACTAAATTTTAATTACTTTTTGACTTTTTCGGATTCTTCAAATTCTCATGATCATATATGGAAAGGGTATATGATTTTCCATATTATCGTCGATTTCTACGGTGGCACCATTCCTTGTTCTCGAGACAAAAGCCTTGAAAATGACAAAAACAGCACACAAACTAGATTTTACTTACTATTCGACTTTCTTCCCGGATTTTTTGAATTCTTATGATCACAGATGGAAAAAGCATATAGTTTTCCATATTTTTGTTGAATTCCAGGGTGGCACTATTCCTTGTTCTCGAGATAAATGCCTTGAAATTTACAAAAGACAGTTAGAAACAGGATTTTCTCCCCGGATATTTCGAATTCTCATTATCAGAGATGGAAAGTGTTAAGCCTCCGGTAGCTTTTGAATTTTGGTTTGGAAAATGGACTGTATATTAGTTGAACAAGAAAATGTAATTCTGAGGAATTATAAAAGAAACGACGGCACTAAACGGCTTACCTCAAAGTGGAGTTTTCTTTCCTGTGACAAGGGGCTCCCTGGTGTTGACGAGGACGCTGCAAATGGCACGTTGTGGCTAACCAACACAAACATCGAAAATTGTAACAAACACAAACACCAGAAAGGTTTATATATTCGGTTATAGCGGGAGTTCACTCTTATCAACGACGTACATGTGTCTTTTATCAATTCACACACGTTCGAACTCTAGCGGCGCAGGCGCCGTTTAGTGCAAACAAATCGAGCAAAGTAATTTTAATTCACAATAAATAAATAAATATACAGACCAATTTGGATCTCTAACAGAAAGAGCATATAATTTTCCATATTTCTGTAGAGTTCTACGATGGCACCATTCCTTGTTCCCGAGATAAACGCCTTGAAAATGACAAAAACAGCATAAAAACTAAATTTCAATTACTTTTCGACTTTCCTCCAGAATTTTTTACATTCTCATAATCATAGAGGGAAATAGTGTATAGTTTTCCATAGTTCTATCGAATTCCACTGCGAGATAAATGCCTTGAAAATGACAAAAACAGTAAGACACGGGATTTTTATTACTTTTAATGCTTTCTCCCCGGATTGTTCAAATTTTCATGATCATAGATGGAAAGAGTGTATAATTCTCCATATCACTGTCGAATTTCACCTTGGCATCAGTCATTGATCTCGAGATGTGCGTCTTTGATATGAGAAAAATAACTTTTCGGTATTTTCCTCGGTTATCAACTTCCCATTCGGATTGTCTCGGACACAAATAGGGAATATGCATAATTTTTTTTTTATTTGTTTAATCAATTTATTACTTCGTTACAATATAGTAAAAAATATACATACTGTTGAAAGTCTTAGAATTAATTTTTAAAATAATACATAAAATACCTATTGAATTTGACCTATTTGAACGCCTCCATTTTCGCGCGCTGTGGATGACGTCACATGGCGCGATCAGTGTTGTTCTTCTTCAGTGTCGTTCGTTGAGACGTACTCTGATTGCTTTACTTGCTTGAAGTTGATACTTTATAAAATAGTAAGACAAATGCAGTACAAGTGTTAGAGGGAGATGAACATGTGGAAGTGATCTCGATCAACCAGAGCAGTCTTCAATGAACAAGCCTTTCTATAGTTATGGCCATTGACACTATTGACAGTTATTAATTAGGTTAGGGATTTGCAGTTTTAATCGCTACTTATTACGATAATGGAAAATGCTAAAAAAACATTTTATATGTATTGGTCTTGTCTAGTACCGGAATGCCAAAACACAATTATAAGTACACCAAATAAAGTATTTTTTCTGTTCCAAGAGATGCGAAAATACGTAAACAATGGTGTAAGGTTATGAAAAGAGGCGAAGTATCTCCAATATCACATTTACATTGTTGTGAAGATCATTTCAATGTGAGTATATTGTATTTCGATAGTTAACCTGATGTGAATTGAGAAGAAGTTTTGTATGCATAAATGTTTTGTATACCAAGCGGGAGATAACTCTGTTTATACCTGCCTCACCTAAATTACTGAAGGAAAACTATCTTTTGATAAACTATTACTACATATCAGTTCAGGTATTGTCGGATTGTGCTTTGACAAAACCACTTTCAGTCATTGCTCTTGATAATTTAAAATCCCACTATGTAATGGAAAACACTACAAAAATATAAATAAAAACAAATTTTCTATGAAAGACGACTAGCACAGTATGAATATCAACACAGATAAATTTCACAACGTGCCATGTGACGTCAATCTTCGTTTCGACATTTCGACCAATGGTGATGCGTTTCGCAAATTTGAATTCCGCGCGCTTATTATGCACTTTTTGATTAAAGTTTTATGGAGTTAAATACAAACTAAATCATAAACTAATAGTTTAGGTGTAATGTCAAGACAATAAAGTATCGGAGGTAAAAAAATCTAGTAAATTTAAATCACTTGCATATTCCCTATTGGAAATGAAATGACTGAAATGGATGCCGGCCAGACACGCGGCACACGCTCTTATTATTCGTTCATCTCCGTGAAGTTTCGGAGCGAAAAATTTCAGACAGGAATCTATTCTACAACGACAAAAGATAACTTCAAATCACTGAGAATCTAACGTTCATATGACGATAATATAAGGATTATATGAAATTTACAGTAGAACTGATCATATATTGCGTATGCAATGCATTTTTAAATTACTATGCTAGAAATCTGTCTTCAGGCGACCATTTCCAGTGAGATTAATTTTTTCGTCAGTACATGAAAGCGTTTCTGTTTCAATGTAACATTATATAGCGAATATTGGAATTTCATTTACCTGGTATATGATAAAGTTTTATAGGACTATCGTTCTGGATCATTTTTTTCCGTGTATGAACTGTTTGTAAAAAATTACTTTACGCACAGTTGATGATTCTATGCACCAGTGATTTTTTTACGCACTTGTGCGAAAAAGTATAACTTTACGCACTGTCAGCAGCGGCTTAGTTTACGCACTGTCGCAGAAAAAACAAGGTTTTTCAGTAATTTGCTTATTAACTGAAATCTAATACAGCAGTGAGAAAAATTGTTGAGAATTCATCCCGATCGGATCATTGGTAACGAAGAAAAACTGGAAAAACCGGAACATTTTGCGTTTTTTCGAATAATTCATAACACCGCCAAGCCGCCAAGATTGCTGTATCAGTTTTCATTTTATGAGCGAAACACTATTTTTTGTTGATTTCATTGAAAATATGAACAGGATGTTCATAAAGTCAGTTGTGGAATCATTTGCGACTGAAAGTTGGAATTTAGTAGCTGTTTTCCATCGTACAAGATAACCTCTCTTGGAAGGGATTCATGTTTTAAAGAGAAACATTCTCAATTGAAAATTGAATCAATACATGACTCCTCTGGAAATGGAAAAACCCTACAATAAAATTGAAGTTACTTTTTTGTAGTATCTAACAGAAAACAACTACTTCCCCGGCAAAAGCCACGCTGGACATTGAACTACATCTGATAGATATTGAGATACACCCTATATAACTTGAGAGAAAAAATCTGAAAGTGAAAATTTGCATTTTCATTCAGATAGTTGATTATTTATTAAATGTCCAGTTTACATTGGAGATTCTTATCTATGAATGAGATAAGGGAGAATGTTATTCAGAAGTATCACTCACAGAAAATCGCTCATTCCATTGATGCGTGAATAATTGCATCTCTTTCGCTAGACCTCCAATACATTTTGGTCGACAAAAATCTATTTCACTCTTCTAAGATCATCAATTGAGAATGTTTCTCTTTAAAACTATTTTTTGTATTTAAATGGTCATAACAAATTATTAAATAACAGAATATAACTACAGACTGTCTTTCATGTGTGGCACAATCAGTTTCATGATAGTATTTTTTTTAAATCACTCATTTTATGCTCTATTGATTGGTGTATTGTTCTAACGAAGAGGTTTTGATATTCTATATAATGAAACTATAGTTCAAATGATTTTCACATAAAGACGGTTTACAAAACCACGACAATTGTTTCGCTTTACAAAAGCTTCTTCAAGTGGTGAAGATAAACTAAATTACATATTTGCTATGTTACTTTAAATACCTATCCAAAATTAATTAGGGTTCGGTTGTATAACCTAATTCCCGATAGGTACTTTTACATTTCTATTTTAACCTTTCCAGGAAAACAAATTGATTAGTGGTGACGAATTTAATTCGAGTTGGTCATTGAGTAAGTACTGAGAATTTTTCCATTTATTAATCTCCATACTTTCTAAAAGATTTAACTTCTTACCTTTGTTTTCGACATAAAGGATTTCAAAATCATGGTCGAAAGTATGGTTTTCAATTAATAAATGGTTAGCATACGTGGAATTTGTTTTCCCGTTTACAAAACTACTTCTGTGCTCGGCTAGGCGTTGTTTGAAGGTTCTACCAGTTTGGCCAAGATAAAACTTGGGGCAACTACCACAGTTTAATTTATAGACTCCACATTTTTCTTGTTTATCCACCCTATCTTTGTTATTTTTAACATTTTGCCTAAACTATTATCTGTCCTAAATGCAATATTTAAGCCTTGCTTTTTCAAGAAATTACCTATTTTATTGCTTTGTTCACCGATATATGTAATTGTTCTGAACCTTTGGTGGTCTTTTGTAGTAGGATAAACTTCTTGAATAGGTTTTTTGTATTTCTTCTTGGTCAGAAGGTTGTCTATCAAAGATAATTTATAGCCATTGTTAACTGCAATTTGTTTAATAATATTGAGTTCTTTATTAAAATTTGAAGTACTAAGAGGAATGCTAAGTAATCTATGTATCATACTGTTGTAAGCTGCTACTTTGTGTTGATATGGGTGTGATGAGCTATTGTGAATTGTGATATCTGTATAGGTTTTGATATTATAATCTAAAACTAGTTTCAGTTCATCAATGACGGGAACGTTTTCATTTTTCAGTATTTATTTCAGTTGCGACATGCAAGAAAATAGAATGGTTACATACTTGTTTTTTTTTTCTGAATTTCCTGAAATTCTGATTTCTGATTTTTTTGCAGTCTTTACCTATAGAAGTGAAATAATCATCGAAACTCTCCGCAATTTTCAATGGACATTTGATTTGTACCCCATTTGTGATCTCCAACAGACTCATTGGTTCTTGATTGATGAGTGCTCATTGACTATTTTCCATAATTTTCCTGAATCATACCTCTCCACCTCGAGACTACCTTGGTAGTATTCAGTTCTGCAATTTTTAATCAAATTTTTATAGTTTCGATATTTCTCACAAAGGAGAAGATCATTAGGTTTTTTCTCATTTCACGATATAAATCATTCTTTCTGTTCACAGAATTAATAAGAGAATTAGGAATCCATTTCTTGCGGTTTTTGCCTACTATTGATTCTGATATACCTTATGCATTCACCCATATTCATTTTAATGATATACTGATGAGTTCATTCGTTCCAATACTAAGATCGGCACAATGAAAGATGCCACTCCAATCAACACTGTGCATTTTATTCCGGAACAATTCTTCATTTGTTTATGATATTTTGGATTTGTATTGAATTTTTCTCTGAAAAAACTGTTTGATTGGGAAATAGTGTGTAATACAAGTTTCTAATGTTGCAACTCTATTTTCTAAAAAGTTATATAAAAAGGAGCGTTGCAGATGGCAGCTCTTCGTCGGTAGGCACTATGGGTTCGTTTATACTTTATAACAGAATTATATCATTGAACAGTAACAGGATAGTCACAAAAATAAAAGAGGATGCCACAGCAACTTTAAATATGTCAATGTCAAGGAGTACTTACTTGGAAAGTTGAGCAACCGAATAATGACAATTTAGATGTTATATCCAAAACTATAAGAGACTTTACCATACGATGTTGTCAAGTTGAAGAGTGTTAAGGTAGCCGTTTGATAAGGCTTGACAAACTAATACGACAGAGGAGCCACCAGCCATTAGAATGCATATTTATCCAAGTATGCAACCATAAAAATGAAGCATTTTTAGCGACATCAATAGACCGGAAAAGTGTGACGTCACTGTCAGGTTGGTACTCCTGATTTGTTTCCAAACAAATTTTGTTTACATGTAAAAGTCCATAAGGAAATTTTCAAACACCAATATCTAAAGTGTTTTTGAGAGTTAACGAATTTTGTTATAATTTATGTGAAGAACGAGGTGATATTTATTATATGAAAAATAGAAACAGGTGAGGAAAGCTATGAAATTTAAATAAAAACTTGTTAAAAATAATTGAGGTTATGTAATTTCAGTGTTTATCGGTGGATTTATTTGAAATAAACTCTAATTTTTGATACAAGTTCATCATTGTACCAAAAACTTGGTGGAAACCACGTTATCATGTTATCAAGTTGTCAGCTATCATGCATTATTTCAAGGATGATGAAAAACTGATATCTAGAGGAGAAAATGCAGTGGAATCGGTCCATGTTGAAAACATGATATTCGATTCTGTAATCAAGATTTTGAAGGGGTTTGTTCATTTTAGTATGCGTGATAAAACGTATAAAGTGCAGGTAAGGTAATAAAAATATTAAATGAAAACAATTGAAATATTCACACTCTTTTCAGATTCAATTCAATTCCGAGTGGGTGATTGAAGATGCAGAATGTACCTGTCCAAGAGGGCAGTTCATGTGTCATCACATGGCAGCATTAGTAATATTTGGACACCATAATGTGTCTGTAACAGACAAGGCTTGCACGTGGAGCGGTAAGAAAGATACATCCTTATCATTTGAAGTGAAAAGAATAACGCAATTGTATTCTCCAAAGGTACATTGATTGACAGAGAGAGACTTAACTGCATAAGAAATCGAAGGATTTAAAAGTAAACTGGGCATATTTGATGGTGCAGTTGGATTTACATGGCTCTTGTCAAGCGAACCTGAAGAAAGTAATAAGAGTCTTTTAGTTAGCATTGAGGATATAATATTCAATGACACATACTTCAAAACTATTGACAAAATGAAGTATTTCTGTGAAAAATTGCAGATGTAACATGAGAAGATTCTTGAGGTGTCTCAACTAACAATTGGTCAAGCACAAAATGAAAAATGGCTTTTTTGTAGAAAACATCGTCTCACAGCCAGCAACTTTGGAGTAGTTTTGGGTGCTTGTGAGAGGAACCATTTTCCTGAATCCTCATTCAAAAGATTAGCTGGTAGGTTTTTGATACAAATAGTAATTGAAAATATAAAATTTTAACCTTGTTTCAGGAGCATGCAATTCGGACCACATCAAATCTGTTCAGTGGGGGCGAGAACATGAAGCAGAAAGTATAGCTGCTGTAGAGAAAGCTTTAGGAGTAAAAGTTATTTGAACTGGGCTGTGGTTGCATTCATGTGGATTTTTGGGGGCAAGCCCAGATGGATTAATAGGAGAGGATGCCATAGTTGAGGTGAAATACCCCTTCAAGTATAGGGCTATGTCCATGATGGACGAAATCAAATCGTCCACAGAATATATCATTTCTGCGACTATTTTTTCCAAATCCAAGGACAGCTTGCTTTTACAAAGAGAAAAATTTGTCACTTGGTTATTCGGACTCTCCAAGAAGTTGTGATTGTTAAGATAAAAGTGGGAGACTTTGAAAGTAATATAAATATCTTGATAGTTTTATCTCGCCCACTTTGTCAAGTTTCTGCTTGGAGGAGAACAGGCTGATATATAAACTATTGTTTTTTCATAATTTTTATTCAATGTAAATTTGTGGAATGAAAACATAGTTGTAGTACATAAATGTAAAATATCTCTAAGATTAAAATATAAAAATGTAATTTTAGTAGTTTTAATTATGTCTAAATATATGTTCATAATATATAAAATAATAAATGTGAAAATAGAGTATATTTCGATTTGATTCCGAGAGTTCCAACCTTTGACAGTTGTTTCGTGGTAACCCAGTCAATAGAAATGATTTCTGGAAGCTCTCGAAATCAAATCGAATCCACTCAAAATTAATGCCGAAAGGCAACAACAGTATATTACAAAAAGTAACTTGTGTAACAATTGACTATAGATGTCACAAGTAACTTTTTGTAAAATAATAAATATATTTTTTCTGTTATGGAACCCAAGTTTGTATTATATAAACCTTAAATTTCCTTAAATAAAATATTCACTCATATAATTGTTCAACTTCAGATATAAGTGGAAATTGCATATTCGTCAAAGCACCACAAATTCTTATTATCATCGAAGATTGCTCAAACAGTGAATGTGGTATAGAGTTCAATATTGAGAAACATTTTATTCGCCTGATTGCTCTCTCCACATGAATTCGAGCCCTAGCTATTGTTGTTGTTTGAATTGCTTGCTGAGGTGTAAATTGTGCAGTTGTTAAAAATGACGGGATATTCACAGATACTCCCTGAGGTAATAAATCTTTTATAAGGAAACCTTTGTCAGCTAATATGAGATCCCCAGTTTCCATCTTTTCTAAAATACCAGAATCCTCTACAATTTTTTTATCAGAAGTGGAGCCTGGGTACAGATCACTAACATAAGTGACCACTCCATTTGGAGCAACCCCTATCAGGGCTTTCAATGTGTTCATATGCTTATAGGAACTGTAGGTTAATCTTTGTTTCTCCATGGAAGTATGTCTGACACATTTCACTTCAGTGCAATCCAGTACAATGCGGCAGTTTGTGAAGGTACTGAAACATGACGGAAGACAGGATTTATTTTTGCTCCTTGAGGGAATGTTTGCCATTAGTTGCTCAACCAAAACTTCATGGAGCGCATAAATCCATGTCAAGACAATATTAGATATTGTCGTGGAACTGCAATTGAAACGACATGCTAAATCAGAATGAAGAAGATTCAGTCTCAATTTCATTAGAGTTATCAAGAGCTGATCTTTCTTACTGATATTTACCACATTCCATCCTAGATAATAGGATAGATTAATGTTTTCAAATAAGCTAAACATTGCTTCAAAGAGATACTGATTGGGTATTCCAGTATACATATTTATCAGTTTATCCTTTTTTTGTATGTGTTCAAATGAAAAACTAACATTCAAGTGTTCCAATTTTGTGTGAAGCTCTTCATTTTCTTTTTGCAGAAAGTACATTTCAGCATTTTGTTGAGCAGAGCTTGGAAAACTCATACTTCCTACTGAAGTCCAAGGCAAATCTTCTTTGAGAGTTCTAGAAGGGCTTCTCGAACCTCCTGAAGTTCCAGGCATATTTTCAGTTTCAACTACAGAAATATCTTCCACAGTATCAACTTTCGTTTGTTTCTCTGACCTACAACGAAAAACGGTTCATTATATGTCTCATCTCTAGTACGAACGGTTCTTGTTGTGCTCAAACATTGTTGGAAGATTCGTTCTATCCTTGTTCACAAAATGGCAACTGCACACCAAAGAATGGATTGTCGGCTCTCTGTCTTGACGTCTATAAAAAGAATTTCCTTTAAAACTTTGAACATTTCTACAATATGTTATTTTTTTACCTGATGAGAGTTATCCACTTTTTTCTCAACACGGTATCTTTGGGGAAGCGGAACCAGGAACATGTTTGTTTTTCGCTATAATGATTACAATCAGGTACAAAGCACATTACCATTGTGAGATGATGAGTGAACTAAAAGTAAAAAACATAATAAATCGAATGACATAACCTCACTTCACTCTAATCCGTATTCTTTCAAATTATATCTCTGATATTACCTGTTTCTAATTTTTCTATGGATAACTGTACTAGGCTTCACTCGAGACTTCCTTCAGAATGATATTATTCCGCACAGTATAAATAACATACAAGTTCAATCATTCACTTATGGAGATACACTGACAAGTGCTGACAACACTGCAACACTGGTACTGACACTACTGACAGGAGCTTTAAATTTTAAATAACATTTGTTTTGTTTGGAAACATTTCAGTGGTACCAACATGACAGTGACGTCACTACTTTTCCGGTCTATTGCTACTATGATCGTAAAATGGAAATATCACGCCGCTGAGCAGTGATGTCAGATGACACAATTATTCTCGTTTTATTTTATATATTCAATCTTTAATTCATATTGTGGCTAAATAATATCTAGAGAGATATGACTTTTGACAAAAATGCCGTTGAATAATGTTCTTGAAATATCAACTCCCATGTTCCCATGTTTTGTAGTACAAGCCTGGATAAAGAAAGAAATATGAACTCAAAGATTTTTATTTATATAAATGCTTGGCAACATGCATTTGTATGGACGGACACGCAACAAGTAGTTAAGGAATTTGGGAATCCCTAATCCCTTTCTGCACCCTCGAATATATTTACCAGATTGCAATTGAAGATTTCGTTTGTGTGTGATTCATTTCAACGGATTTGTAGGTTGATCAGTGCAGTGTTTTAATTATTTGTGTAAAATAAGGGGATTGTTATTTTTGGATATTTAAGTTTTGAGTGGTGTAAGAAAACATGAATTCGAGTAAGTGAAATGTGTGATCAATGTAATCGTGGTAGGTAAGTAGATATTTCTTGTTTCTCAATTATATGGAGAAATAGTTATTTGACAATCAGGAAATTGCAATAAGTCCGGGTAATGTTTGATTGCAGGGCAAGGTGTTCATCATTAAACCATAGACACTTATTATCAGAACCACCATTTTAACACAATGCTTTGGGTGAATCCTGCAGAGTTCAAAGATTTATCTATATTTATTCCATGTTTTATTCTTTTTTTCCGATGTTCGTTTCGACAGAAGCTAAAAACTATGACGAAAATGGTTTTACTATGATTATCTATTATTATCTTTGACTCAAAGTATATTTGTACCTATATATATTGATCGAGGCTCAACACTAGACTAGATTTTTTTTCTCTAAATCTTTATGAAACTGTAATAGTCAAGAATTTGTCAGATCATTTTAAAATCTCAATCAATATGCAAATTTCCTAACTCCTCGAAAGTTTCGCCTCTGCTAATAATTCAATCATACTGTGAATTATTCTGATGATTTATCTGTTATTGATTGTGTAACTGCGGATTTTTACCTACACAAATTTTATTCAGATCTATTCTATTATGATTATCAGGTAAAAATTTCATTATA
Source organism: Chrysolina oricalcia (assembly GCA_944452925.2). Classification (NCBI taxonomy): domain Eukaryota; kingdom Metazoa; phylum Arthropoda; class Insecta; order Coleoptera; family Chrysomelidae; genus Chrysolina; species Chrysolina oricalcia. The sequence continues at coordinate 16,435,013 of OX101819.2, forward strand.
CCTATATAAAATTGAATAGACTTATGCCTTTCATTATTGGGTAAATAATTTTTACAGAATTACTTTAACACCAAATTTTTATTTCAATTTTACAATTTTCTACTATGAAATCACTGTTCCCTCTTTCAATCCATCAAAATATGCTTTAATATCGGAAGAAATACAATTCTCGTTCACAAAGCTTAAGTATATAACCTATATATAACTACAAAAGGTTATTTGAATTATTTAAATATAAGACATTTTAATACAGCAACGTCCAGGTCATTTCATCATTAAAAATAAGTTAATAAGTTTATGTGGATATGTATAAAAACGATCTATGAATTCAATAAAACCCTTCCATACTTTAAAGAGAAACATTCTCAATTGAAAATTGAATCAATACATGACTCCTCTGGAAATGGAAAAAAACTCTACGATAAAATTGAAGTTACTTTTTTGTAATATCTAACAGAAAACAACTACTTCCCTGGCAAAAGCCACGCAGGACATTGAACTACATCTGATAGATATTGAGAAATACCCTATATAACTTGAGAGAAAAAATCTGAAAGTGAAAATTTGCATTTTCATTCAGATGGTTGATATTTATTGAATGTCCAGTTTCCATTGGAGATTCTTATCTATGAATGAGATAAGGGAGAATGTTATTCAAAAGTATCACTCATAGAAAATCGCTCATTCCATTGATGCGGGAATAATTGCATCTCTTTCGCTAGGCCTCCAATACATTTTGGTCGACAAAAATCTATTTCACTCTTCTAAGATCATCAGGGAGGTCGGAAGAATTGGAAAACATACTCTTCAGAAGCAATTTCACACTGTTATGAGGAATTGTTGGACTATTTCTTGTGGGATGAAACTTTAAAAATATTTTTATGAAATTAAACCTGTCATGGGTATGGCATGTTGATTTCATTGAAAATATGAACAGGATGTTCATAAAGTCAGTTGTGGAATCATCTGCGACTGAAAGTTGGAATTTAGTCACTGTTTTCCATCGTACAAGATAACCTCTCTTGGAAGGGATTCATGTTTTAAAGAGAAACATTCTCAATTGAAAATTGAATCAATCATGACTCCTCTGGAAATGGAAAAAACCCTACGATAAAATTTAAGTTACTTTTTTGTAATATCTAACAGAAAACAACTACTTCCCCGGCAAAAGCCACGCTGGACATTGAACTACATCTGATAGATATTGAGAAAGACCCTATATAACTTGAGAGAAAAATCTGAAATTGAAAATTTGCATTTTCATTCAGATGGTTGATATTTATTGAATGTCCAGTTTCCATTGGAGATTCTTATCTATGAATGAGATAAGGGAGAATGATTCCACAACTGACTTTATGAACATCCTGTTCATATTTTCAATGAAATCAACCTTCCATACTATAGTGACTCTTATTTCAGAATCTGATTAATGAATTAAAGAACAAAAGAATATATTGAACTGCCCCTCATATGCACCAATACACGCCCTTGATGCGACAAAATTTATAAAAGAATTTATAAAAAGCATTTCTCGCCGCTCAATGCGAATATTCTTCAACATCTTCTATTCTACTCTATTCATAGTGCTGTGCTTGTTCATTGCCATCACCCAAATTCTAGTTCATTCATAATTTTGAAGATAATGAATTCTACTGTGGCGCAATCTATTCGCAAATTGCTGAACTGACTCAGCTGCAATTTCTTATAAATATGCTAGATTTTGGAATATTGCCGCCTAATTCCGAGTGCTGCTCGCATTTCTCAAAAACACAGTGTGAAAAACTGGTCTGTGTTAGGTTTTGAACGATTTCAAAAGGTCTTCTTGTTGACACATTACAAAAACGTGAATTTTATCGATTTGTTGACTTTCGCAAAAAAAATCAGGAATTTTTTTAAAGAAATTAATTTCGAAAGTCTCAACAAGTACTCGTTCCAAATATATTTACCAAATTTGAGTTATTTACGTGTCGCCGATTCGCCGTCCGAGCAGTAGCCAGCATGCATACCATTGAACGGCCACCTTAATCAATAAATGAATAAAACATAAATGAACACACAAACATTTAATATGGATGAATCTTCCCTGGTCAGAGTAACAATTTCCAAAATAGAGACTGTGATTTTAATAATATTCAATATTCGAAATCTGTTGCATATGATGTTAAATTCATTACATGTAAGATTTTATTAGGAAATCAATTTTGTGTGGTGTATGTGGTGGTTTACAGATAGCCGTTGAAAGATATCAACTTCAACTGGAGAAAATCAATATTGACTAAGAATTAATAATTAAAATAGAAATGGTAGGATTTCATCCTATATAAAAAATTGTAAGTGAAACCTGTTCCACTGGTGACGCCACCGTGAAGATTTTGGACTCGATCCTAGGCCAACGAGGACTGGAGTGATGAGGGAAGGGAGTCTACAAAGACTTTCAACGAAGAAGGCTTCATCATATCTGACAGCTATCAGCCATTCATCAGGCGATACCAGGTAGTCTACACTTCGGGCAAATGAGCTATACTGGAGCAATAATACCGTAATTATCAACAACAGGAAGACGTGGGGCTTAACCAAAGTTCGGGAGATAACCAACTAGTCAGGATCCGTGACAATTTGCTGGGTTAAATTCCTCCGGGTACAACAACCCTATAAATGTTTTTAGTGAATAACTATTCTATACAGTAGCTAGCATAAAAACAATGAAGAGAAAAGTTGGAAAACTGACCTTCCGTGAAAGTTTTTATCTTAAAAAAAGGTGTCGGCGTGGTACAAAGTTTTCAAACGCAAAATTGCCGTAACTGTCCGAGATAGGCATCTATCAAACGCCTGGACTTTGGAATTGATGGTGAGATGGGTAGAACAGAATATCCACAAAGGAACACTTTACAAACTCAGGATTCGCCAGCCAAACAAAGCCAGGAACGTTTGTATGGCTAGACACCTGTAGCTTCCACGAATTCTACCATCAAACTCTCATCTTTCAGTTGGTAACGAAATCCACCTTGAAGATTTTTTTCAATTGGGAAGTTAGGGTACCATCATTCAGATATTTCAATATTTGCATGTTCTATGCATAACCGACCAATCTGAGCAGCTTAAAAATAATTATGTGTTTGGTTGTCTCTCCAAAACACCCCACCCCAAAAGCTAATTTGGCTACGCTGATAACTCGAAAAATGAAACAGCTGACAGTTGAAACATCATCGGACAGCTGACAAATAAAAATAAACGAAAACAAATATTTGGTTTATAATCATTTTAAACCCAAGAAATTAAAACAGAGACAATAACTCTTTATGAACCTTCTCAATAACCAGAACTCAGATATACATATGAAGCACTCACGAAAATTCGGTTGAAGACAACATTGGATGCCAAAGTGAGTAGGATATATTTCTTTGAAATCATTTTTATTTACCTTCAATCATTTTTAGATCGACACTTGCGAAACGTAAAACAGATCACACTTTTTTAGTAAGCAGAAATACAAGCCGCTACTCTGAAAACCAAACAGGACCACAGCGAATGCAGTTTCAATGAGAACAAGTCAAAAAGTTATGATCTATTCTGATGGTGCATCCAGAACTTCATTATTCTCCTTGTAGTTACAACTTGTAAAATGTGAATTGATCATTAAATGTAGTTTTTCTACAAACGTCAAAAAATGACAAGGTTCGCGCATTGACAACAGTATGCGAAGTGGCACTTTTTTTCATTTTCATTCGTTACCATGACACCGTGCGCGAAGTAATGTGCGAAATATATTTCGCACACTGCATGTAAACTATATGGGATTTTCATATTCTAACCTATATGGTCCTCAACTCCTCAATCAAGCAAAAAACAAGAAATCGTTTATTTATTAATGTAGAACAATAATTAAGGCTTTCAAATTGTGAGAGATATTTTTCTGGCTTTATTTGCTTCACACCACTCTTTAAATTGCTGATATGCATTTTCATACTGCCGCCTCAATTTCTCCGGTAAAAGGTTGGAAATTACGGAATTGGCCGCATCTATCAGGTTAGGTGGGGTACTGCTTAGTTCATCGTCGCTCGAAATTTCCATTCTTTTACAATAATAAATATCACGCACGAAATTGACGCGAATAAAATGTCACTCCAAAATAATTATCAAGAACTGTCACTTTGAAATAATTGTCAAGAAATGCCATTTTATTTCCATAGTTACAGTAATTACTTGATTTGGAAAAATTATTTAAGCCAGTTCAATACTATTTTTCATAGTTATTACTTATTCTAGAACAATATTTTTGACGTTTGTAGAAAAAATTTTGTTTGCATCTCATGCGCGAAATATTTTGGTAATCTCGACTATTTTTTATTAAAAAATCAGTTCTCGATCACCAAAGTAGCATTTCGCGCACTAGATACAAAAATAACTATTTTGAATCGAAAATAACATGGGAATGTTGATAAGATATCTATGACTGACGTTAGACAACCAACTATGAACACATACGTATTGTTGTGTTAAGGTTCATTGAAAGTAGGGTGAAGTCTACATTGCTCTAAAGCTTTCTAAAAATTACCAAAATAATACAGAAGCAAAAATTCACATGCTACAATATAATACGCAATATTGTGTCATAATTAAGATTTTTCGATCTAATGAAAATATGGTCCAAATATGTATAAGAATGTTGATTTCATTGAAAATATGAACAGGATGTTCATAAAGTCAGTTGTGGAATGATCTGCGACTGAAAGTTGGAATTTAGTCGCTGTTTTCCATCGTACAAGATAACCTCTCTTGGAAGGGATTCAAATTTTAAAGAGAAACATTATCAATTGAAAATTGAATCAATACATGACTCCTCTGGAAATGGAAAAACCCTACGATAAAATTGAAGTTACTTTTTTGTAATATCTAACAGAAAACAACTACTTCCCAGGCAAAAGCCACGCTGGACGATGAACTACATCTGATAGATATTGAGAAAGACCCTATATAACTTGAGAGAAAAAATCTGAAAGTGAAAATTTGCATTTTCATTCAGATAGTTGATTATTTATTAAATGTCCAGTTTACATTGGAGATTCTTATCTATGAATGAGATAAGGGAGAAAGTTATTCAGAAGTATCACTCACAGAAAATCGGAAGAATTGGAAAACAAGAATTGGAAAACATACTCTTCAGTATGTTTTCCAATTCTTCCGACCTCCCTGATGATATTAGAAGAGTGAAATAGATTTTTGTCGACCAAAATGTATTGGAGGCCTAGCGAAAGTGATGCAATCCACGCGTCAATGAAATGAGCGATTTTCTGTGAGTGATACTTCTGAATAACATTCACCCTTATCTCATTCATAGATAAGAATCTCCAATAGAAACTGGACATTTAAAAAATAATCAACTATCTGAATGAAAATGCAAATTTTCACTTTCAGATTTTTTCTCTCAAGTTATATAGGGTCTTTCTCAATATCTATCAGATGTAGTTCAATGTTCAGCGTGGCTTTTGCCAGGGAAGTAGTTGTTTTCTGTTAGATATTACAAAAAAGTAACTTCAATTTTATCGTAGGGTTTTTCCATTTCCAGAGGAGTCATGTATTGATTCAATTTTCAATTAAGAATGTTTCTCTTTAAAACATGTATAAGAATGTTTTAACAATATTCATATATGATATCCAAGTAGCACTCAGATTCATGGGAGTTGACCATTAAATCAATATTCATTTCCCCGATTATCACAGCAAATGCATCAAGTGTCTCGTGCTTATAAACTTGTACTAATAACTGTGTACGTTTTTTTTTCCACCTACCAACTTTTTGGACTGTCCGACAACTGAACATTCTTACTTTGATTGATAAAACGCCAAAACACATTTGCAATAAATAACTTTGTCATATGATTTTCGTCATTCCGTAGACGATGTATCAATATCGTCGTTTACAAGTTGTATAATTTTGTTCAATTTGTAATTATATAATCTATAACTCAAATGAAAACTCAAGGATAATTATAAGCACTTTCTTCTTCCGTTGTAAACTCATTCATTCTCGTTATATGTAATAGATCATTTCCCAAGATAAATGTTGATGATGGGAAAACATTCAATCCCTCAGAGTTAAATTATGCAAAGTAATTTTTTACCATTAGCAGAAAACTGATTAGTTCGAACAATTTACGAGAGATTATTTCTAATTGAATATACAGGATGAATCAGCAACTGTTCCGCACTCATTATCCCTAACTTATAAGCGGGTTTTCTAGGATTTGTGTTGATAGTTGATAGTCTGCATCTTGTGCAAGTCCGATTTTATGCATGTGATGTTTGAGTTTGCAGTGGCCAGTAAGCAAACCTACTATAACTCTGAGATTCGCTCTACTGAGTTCTAGCAGTTTGTCAGAGTCCTGTTTTCCTTGTACAAGCAATAAATGCTTTGGAATGGTCTAGTCTCGGTAGACTACGCCAGTACTCGAGTCTTCTATTGCCTGCCCAAGCTGTTATGACATTCTTGGCAGTGCTATATGCTAACCGATTACCGGTTCTGGTCCAGTGAACGTTGTTTCGGCCCCCGCTTTTGCTATGGCGTCCGCTATTTCGTTTCCTTCTAGGCCTGTGTCACCTGGTATCCAGACTAGGGTAACGTTGTTACGTTGCGCCAGTCGGTTTAAGGTGTCTGCAGTTCCATACTGCCCTAGATTTAAAGCAGTTGGATTCAAGCGCTTTCAGTGCTGCTTGACTATCTGATAATATTTTTTTTGTTTTTCGTGTGCGGTGTCGATTTTCCAGCTCTCTGGCACACATTTCAATGGCATATACCTCTGCCTGAAATATCGAAGCTAGTTTACCCATACTGAACGAGCGTTTCACTACTGAGTTCATCCCATATTTTCCGGCTCCGACGCCTTCCAGAGTTTTGGAACCATCGGTGAACCAACGTTCATTTGCCCTACATAGGTTGGTTTCATTCCGGACCCAGTCTTCTCTTTCGGGAAAGACCACAGTGTAGGACGTGTGAAGGTTGATAGTTTTAGGCATGATCTCTGAGGGCATTCCTATAGAATGTTGTGAGCTATTATGCCATCCAGCATGCTGCTGCCTCTCATGACACATGCCTGCGGTAGACTAATGGCCGCTTGGTAGAGTCTGTATGTTGCCCATCTTGCCTCTCTCTCTCCAGAAGTATGTGGAGAGGAAGTAATCCAAGGAGGGCTTCCATTGCTGCCGTTGACGTAGAGCGAATGCTTCCAGTAATCGCCAGGCACGCTCGTCTCTGTAGTCCGTTCCCCGCCACCTAACAAGCAATCACAATGTATTTTATTTTAAAAAGTAGTATCGGTGGCAGGGGGGGGCTAAAAAAAGCCGCACTGTATACGGACCTCAATGAAACGCGGGTATACTATGGAAACATTCTCATAGATGATTTCAATTATATTTCAAACGGAAGTTCTGAATTGTATTGTACTGAGTTTCTGAAGGAAAAAATATTCTCAACTTCGTATCAAATTTCCAAAGTGTGTCCCACTGTGAGCAGCCACACAGGGTGTCATATGTAGCTGTCAATATCACTAACTCTTATTCATCCATAATGCTCGGTTGATTATAAAATGTCTTTTTTTGTCACAAAGTGCTCAAAAATGTTCCATTATCACTGTAGAAAGTAACCAAGAATCACTTTTTCATGGATAACTATGACCAACTGAAAATTGTTTAATTGGGAAAAACATATTATGGATTCTTTTATCACTGAACTAACTTCAGATTCTGGATCAGAACACTCTGAAACCCTCAGATCTCAATTCCTGAGAAATATATAGGATGTCATCACTGTATATGGCAAAAGGTCAACTCCTAAATTTACTTAATTCGAAAAGTATTGCATTTATTAATTTATTCCTTTTGCGCAGCCGCAAATTCACATCAATTTATAATATTGATATTTACAGATGACTCGGGGATTAGGATTAAGAATTTAAGAGTATTCTGAACCCATTTCTGATGTTAATTCAGTGGAATATTTTCCTCAATTTTTCACTTTTTAGCTGATCATAGTTAGCCATGGAAAAGTGATGCTTGTTTACATTCTTCAGTATTAATGGAATATTTCTGGGCTCATTGATACAACAAAATACATTCTCGAAATCATCCCAACCATTATGGATAAATAGAGTTGGTGATATTGCCAGCTGCATATGACACCCTGTATATTTCAATGATTCAACAATGAGTTCTGGGGTTGTGGAACATTCCTAAACCAGAAGTTGGGGTTAGTTTTTCAATAAAAGACCCTTAATATATTTTTCCCAATTTTTCACAGTGGTCACAGTTTGTCATGGAAAAGTAGTATTTGGTTATTTTTCGCAGTATTAATTGAAAATTTTTGTGAATTTCGTGAAAAGTGAAGAAATTTTGAAAATTAAGCAAATATTGCTAATGAAAAATCGTTAATCATATTGCCAGCAACGAATGACACCCTATATAATCAATTGATTCAAGCATTGGGATCTGGGGGTTTAGGGTACGCTGAAATAGTATTTGATGTTAATTTTGTGATAAAACAATCCCTACTATGTTTTCCTTACTTTTCCACTTTTCAATTGGTCATAGCCGTGGAAAATTGATTTTTGAATGTTTCTTCAACATAAAAGTAGATATTCCTGAGTACTATAACTTGAATACAAAAAAATTTAAAATTATTTTATTCTCAATGAAAAATGAGTGTGTGGCTGCTTAAAGTGGGACACACTGTATACTAGAAACGGATGTCAAGTTCTAGATTTCAGGACTAACCCAGAAAGAAAACTGTTTTTAGCAAAGGAGAAAACGGTTGAAACTGCAGAAAATCAGTTAGTACGCTCCAACTTCAACTTTTTTACTACTTTGTAGCATTATGATAAATTTGTTCCATTAAAAAAAAACGCCACCAATAAAAACACAACTGACGTCATACGTATGTTTCCTCAATGCCCTAAATACATCTATAGTATAGAAATCATTTAGTAAACACTCACAGGAATTGGAGATGGAGACATCCGAACCAGAAAATCTTGATTCAGATTCTGAAGAGGCTCCAGAGATTTTTCGAATGCCATATTGGTAATTCATCTGAAAAAAAAAGATTTCTGAATCCAAACTTATGGTGTATAAGGTGATTCATTTAATAATGAAAAATAGATTGAGGTATTTTCGTCGGCAAGTACCTAACAAAAACTAATTACGCAGTCCCTTCACCTCAATTGAAGAAGTTTTTTCTGTCTCTTTCTTGAAAGTAACATACACGACGTTGTTTACAATCATCTCAGCCCGAATCATGTTAAAAAAGGGCATTGTCGGATATATCCGTTTTCACTCGATCATCAGGTTGGAATTCCGTTTTATATTCACTCTTAACTTGGCGATAATGTTTGTTTACGTTCGTTTTCGACTTATCCGTCGTCTTGTCAAATCAAACCATGGGCGTCGCAGCATGGTAGTCATGGCATAAACCATATTTGACTTTTTTAGTAGTATTAAATAAGTTGATTTTTATTGATTTGCTCATTTTCATCCAGATTATGAGGCAAAAATAACACTATTTGTTGAAATAGCTGTAAAAAACTAACAAAATAGCTGTAAGTCGATTACCTATCAAGAATTAGGAAAAAACTTGTTACAGTGTAGGAAAACTAAAAAGTAAAGTAAGTAAGTACTTATTTATTTATGCAAACTCAACTCTTCTGTCATGTTGGAATGTCTTTCGAGTACTTTAATACTTAGTGTCGTTGATTCTGCTATACGAGCTATGTCACGAAACATTTATTTCACAGGAGACTGTAAAATGGTAATATTATTTTGTAATTTGTACTTTAAATTCCAAAATAATGGCCGGTAGAAATTCTTATGTAGTACTCATCATTATATAGGGAAGATTGGGTTCATTGTATCTGATACAATGGAACTAACTATAACCCTTTTCAGCTGTCTTAGGTACTACCAATGTTTCATTTACCATTATCATCATTATCATATTTTATTTTATTTTAAATTTGTATTTCATGTATATGTACTTAAGAAGACTGAATAAATGACTAAATAAATAAATAAAAATATAGTCTTCTGTAAAATGAATGTTTCATGAAATAGCTCGTATTGCAGTATCAATGACGATAGGCTGATGTAATATTTTTTTATTTTGAATTTGTTGGACATCGAATTTACTTCACTGTTTTGCAACTATAACAAAATAATAATTTGGCAGCTTTGTATGTGTGCGTGTGTCTTTGAAATATATGTTATTTCAGAGAAATTCGTGATTGTAAAACCTATGATATGGACTCAGATGATACCAGAAAAAAGTGTTCAAAAGTAGCAACGAGAACTATAATCCATAAGATACAAAACATTAGACTACTTCAGCAAAGGAATAGAAGAATTCAATCAAAATTTTTACTTTGTCTCGAGGTGGACAGATTATATGTATAACAATAAGCAAGTTGTCGCTCGCTCCACCCAGTGAGCAATCATACCAAAATAGAGCTGTTTGGTATGTGTGCAGAGCTGGCTTCGGAGATACCTGTGGGCCCCTATTAAATCATACAAAACAATGATTCTCACCACAATATTTATACTAGAGACTATCTGATATTTAAGAAACAGAAGTTGAATAATAACTACATAACGAATTCTCGTTTTCCTGTCACACAGACTTGTAATATCGATCGCTCCCTAAGGCCTAACTCTACACAAGTTGAGAAATTACTTTTTGACAACTCTGAAAAATTTGTAACAAAACGTAATCTTGAAATTCATTTTTAATAGTTTTCGAAAAGGACCACCATTCAATCTACATCTGGAAGCCATTAAGTTCAGCACTTAGTTGTCGATACCAAGAATGGTCAGAAAACTTTGCACATGTGTTGCTGTGAAACTCGTAACCAATGCAGACGAGAGTTTTACGAGGGGAAATTAATAATTGGAACAAAATATTTTGTATCCAATAATCAGTTTCATTAGGAACTCAACGTCATATTTCCATTAAGAGAATTGATTCAAACCATAAATGAGTGTTACAGAAAGATCCATGACATAGAATAATTAGAAATAAGATCATTGTTTAGATATAAAAGAGACTTTTTTCATAATGCGACAAATTTTGATTATGTTTTTTTTCTCGTAACGTCGGAATATCTGAGTTATAAAATATTTAATGCATAAGCCGATTGTAGAAGAAATTGAAAAAGAAAGTCAATTCACCATTTAATTTTCGAACAAACCTTATATTTACTGCCTGAACAATTGGGATTTCGAAACCCAGGCTAACTTGAAGGACAGCTATTTTATGCTTCTAAACGGCAGTCCTGTTTTAAATCTTGAGTCTGTTAGATGTTTGCTAGTAACGTGACCTTTTCTGGTAATGATTTGTTCCAAAATATCAGTTTTATGCTGTTAGTAAGAATAATCACCTTTTAATAATTGAATAACGTTAATGTCACGAAATTTCACTCATTTCACCGATCATATTTGGGTTTGACTTAATAACTTATAAATTTAAAACTTAACGACTACGGCCGCGACTCAATCTATAAATCCAGCTTCATCAACAGCGAATAATATTCCAGTAGGTAAGTACTGTTCTATCTAAACATTATTCTTCTACTTGTTCTATTAGTTTATTAAATAAAGTTTAATTGAATTGATATTCATGGGATTGTCTTACCAAATACCACGCGAGCTCACATCTAGCAGGATATTTTTTCCGGTGGTTTACTAGCTGGATTTATAGATTGTGTCGCAGCCGCTTCCGCTGCCGTAGCCATTGCCGTAGCCGCGGAAAAATTATGACCAATTTATAGTTTCATTTTGTGTTCATTGAGCGGCAACTGTTTTCCTTCATGAACATATTTTTATAATTCTTCTCCTTCAGATTACATAGATGTGGAAATCCTTTTAGTAGGATTAGGAATACGACTACATCAACATCCATATTTTCATCATATTCTGACATTTCTGAATAAAATTAATTCTTGCTTTTAAACTATATAAACAAGTACATAACCTAAATTATGTGAGCTTCTGTTCATTTTTGACACGGAAATTTTTAGTTTTATGTCATTTTCCGCTGCCGCTGTCATCCAAGATAAAAGTTGGTTAACTACCGACGGCGGCAGCGACAACTGCAACGGCAGCGGATCTATAAATATATACATGAACAACGGCACACTTATCTTCGTACGACAACGTCAACTGCAACGACTGCGGCTGCGACTCAATCTAATCCTGCTTATTACTTACTTTCATGTAGGTAATTTAACTCGAGCTACGCTCTCGTGATTTTGTCAGAACAGCTCTTGTTAAATTGCCAATGAAAGTAAGTATTTGAAAACAACCACAAAAAATATCCAGCTTAAGGTTTCCTCAAACAAACGCGGGAACGCGGGACGGGAGCGGGAACGGGATGAAGGCGAGACTGAATTCTATAGCAGGATATATAAACATGCATCCCGGTGCGTTAATTCGTATTCCGAAATACAGGCAAACAGCGAAATATGATTGGTTTGCTACGTGCACTGTTTTTCTAGCAGTTTGCACATTTTCCGTTCCTGCTCCCGCGTTCCCGCTTTGGTTTGAAGAGACCTTTAATCTGAGCTCTTGTGGTATTACCCCCGATAATTTTGGAAGAAATCGTGTTATCTAACATTTGTATGACTTTATTTTCGAAAGAGTAGTGCTCTTTTAAAAAATATTAAAAAAACCGAGTGCAACTTTCATGAGATAACACGCTTGAATGTAAAATTATCTGCTAATTTTTATGCACGCGTGTAATTTATTGGAATATTTCACGAATAAAGATATATTGATTTTTTTTCTGAAAAATATCATAGCACTTGCAAGACTATAAATAGAATTGTGATAAACAAGCGACATTCATTTCACTTTTTGAAGTTTATCTGACATTTTTCGGTATTGTTTGTGGTGTCATGGCGACGAGATGTTTTTGCAGTGCATTTACCGGGGGTAATACCACAAGTGCATTGAAAATTACCGATAATTCTGAAAAAAACGTGTTTTTTTAAAAAACTGTACGAGTTTATTTTTTTCGTTGTTTCAAAGCATAAATTGCCCGACTCCGAAGGAGGAGGGCAATTTTTTGAAACAACGAAAAAAATAACCGTGTGCAGTTTTTTATAAAAAAACACGTTTTTTATAAAAAACACGTTTTTTTCAGAATTATCTGGTTAATTTTCAATGCACGAGTGGTATTCGGTAGGAAATTTAATCGCGATATGAACACTTGTAGGTAGATGACACATTTGAAGTCTCACTTCTGACATTAAAATCGCGCGACTTCACTTAAATTGACATCTAATGCGATAATTGCACTGCCGTGACGCGAAACGCGTCACTACAGTGCAATTATCGCTGTGAGCCAGCGGTAATTGCATTCCTCTTATGGACGTTTTTACACGTGAGGGAAATTTCCTCAGTAATTTTTCGATAATTGCATTCCACTATGAGGAATTTTATATATGAGGGATATATTCGGAAGTAATTACACAAGTGCATCAAAATTACCAACAATCTTTCATGGAAGCATGTTGTCTAAAAACTGCATGAGTTTATTTTCGGAGTCGGGCTCTTTCGACAAAATATGAAAATAACCAAATGCTATTTTTACTGACAAAATGCTTGAATGGAAAATTATTAGGTTTATTTTGATGCACGAGTGTAATTCGGTAGAATATTTCCGGAGTTGAAAGAAAAGTGTATGTGCTGCTGCTTCACTTTCAACTACATTTTCCTCAATAGATTGTATGGACCACTCACCAAAACGCGACATTTTTTCAGTCAGTGTTGTTGTTATTGGTGTCATGCCGACGGGATATTTTCGCAGTGCAATTATCGCTCCGCAGTGCAATTAGCGCTGTAATTTGTCGACAATTGCATTCCTCTTATGACATATTTAATATAGGAAGGAAATATTCAATGCAAGTTTCGATACTTTCCATTGAAAATATTCGTTTCAACTTTTTAAACCTGGATAGAAAACTTCTGGAGCTGATTTAGTACCGAAGCATAGCCTAAACGCTGGCATGCAATGCAAGATATTTACGCTCCACCCAATATTTTGTTTAGGTCAGACAGGCGTTGGAGCGGGGGGCCCCCCAATTCGCGGGGACCATAGCATTTGCGACTCTTGCTACGTGGCTAATCCGGCACTGATAATGTGATATGAATCCAGTTCGAAACGATCGAGAATAACTGAATCATTGCTGGGAACGGTAATCAATCCTTTGATATAATCACTAAATTTTCAGATCAACATTCCCAATGTCAACCTGTAATGAAACGTGATTCCCTGATTCTGCTGCTCCCACGAACACGATACTCGACGAATGAGATCGAATTTCCAGTTCTCCACAGATCCGTCACACTTTCGGCTCACCACAAACCCAACATAATTCAATATAAAACCGAGAAAGCAGTCGTATCAAATTGGGTATAAAATTTGAATAAAGCCAGGACACGAAAAAATGCAGAATTGAAATATTAGTTCGTGTAACGTGATATTTGAGACAGTCGAGCGGTTAGGAAACCCTTCGAGTTGGAAATATGATATGCGGCTCGTGCACTGTGCGAAGTGGTGTCGTTTCTTGTTCTTGCAGTGGCGTCAGGATAATAATATATTGAAAAGTAAAGAATAGTATTCGGAAATCATGAATATTATTGAGTAAATCAAGAAATCATTGGGTACTATATCGAATAATATAACACAACAAAAAAGAGTGAAAAAGTATAACCCGGTCCTGTTCCTAATTGTAACAATCAGGTGGTCCCTTCAAATATTTTTAATAAAATATAAATAGGATATATTGATAACACACTGTCAGAGTTTGAAACTGAAAATAAAAATTAATTATAATTTTGAAAAAACTAAAGGAACAGGACTAAAAAGCAAGAAATATTCTCTAAAAATAAACTTTTATGTTCAAAAAGCGCGTGGTGCTCATAGAAACATATTAAACACTAGAACGTCAAACATGCTGTCCGAGATTCAGTTAAACGACCTCTCAAAGGGAATGATTACCAACCTTTGCGATTGCGCATTAATGCTTCTTCTTTTCACGTCGTCGCCAAGTTTTTTTTTCTTGTGGGCCAAAGGAAGTTCGGAATATTATCTGTGGTTAGGGCAGGTAATTGTACGAAATCCAGTAAATTTGACAACTCCTCCGCAAAATCCTATCGTGACGTATCAAGCGAAGAAAGAGAACAGTGTCGGCCTTTGGCATTGTTGGGTTTTAGCATTTATTGATACCTAGTTTGTTTTCGTGTTTTGTAATTGCTTTGATGACTATGTGAAAAAACCCAATTCACCAATGAACTATAATCTCAACTATAAATTTAGCCAGGACCACCTAGAATATATTTTTTGTTGCTGATCAATTCGGAATAGCTGGAATAATAATACTACAGCATACCAGTTTTATCACACATTCAAGAGGTTGACGCGACATGATCTTCAAAATCTTCAGTGAAACTGTATGAATCTGGATAACACCAATATATTGACAATGACACAGAGACAAAAAAAATCTATGCGGAATTGAATTTCAAGAAACATCAAATCCTGACACTCCCGTTAATTTATATCCTCAAATGTGTTCTGTATTCCAGAAATAACTCTTCTGAATTTTCAAAAAAACAAGATTTCCATAATTACTCCACAAGATATTCTGACCGATTTTGTATTCCTAAGCACTCAACAGCTTTCTTTGAGTATAGCCCAATGTATAATGGAATAAGATTATTCAATCATCTCCCACCATCCAAATGAAACAAATTTTATGGAAACCTCCATACACCCCATACACAGCTCCATAAAAAACACATTTTTGAAATATCTCCCAATGAGGTGAGTAACAAAATGAAAATGATAAAAGCAATAACAAGAATTTATACCCGAATCAGATTTTTCAATATTGCAATGAGAAAATGCGAGGTGAACTGAAGAGAAAATAAAAACAAAATTGATTCTATTTTCCCATCAATAGATTTTGAAGCAAAATGCCACAATTTTCGTTTGATAGAAATAGTCCAGTCTCAAACAGACACTCTTACAGCCGTATGCATAGTCAATCGCCAGCGACTCGCCAGAGTTTCGCCGTTCGCTACACAAGGATTATAACGCACAGTCGAGCTCCAAAAAAGTGACAACCACGCGATAAGTCACATTTTGGCGAAACGCTGGCGATGTACCACTTTTTTGGAGCTCAACTGTGTATTATAGTTCTTGTGTAGCGAGCGGCGAAACTCTGGCGAGTCGCTGGCGATCGAGTATGCATACGGCTGTTACTGTACACTTCGGTACCCCCTAGTGTCTACCCTTGGTTTGGGAGATTCGCCAAAACTTTTCTCGCGAGTTCGTCTGCTATTTTATTGCCTTCAACTCCCTGGTGTCCTGGGACCCATATCAGTTTGACGTGATTCCGGTCTGCCAGCACTCTTGAGTTCTTCTTTGCAGTCCCATACCAGTTTGGAAGTCACTTCCTTGTTGCACAAGGCCTTAAGTGCAGCTTGACTGTCTGACAGGATGTTGATATAGGCGTTTTCAACGTTTCTCCTATTGATTGTAATCATTCACGCATTGGAGGATGGCCTACACCTCTGTCTGAAAGACAGAGGTGTATTTGCCCAGTGAGAAGCTGATGCCAGTTTTCAGATTCCTGGAGAACACTCCTGAGCTCACCCTATTTCCATTCTCGGATCCATCTGTGTACCAGATTTTCCCCTGTAGAGTGTTCTTGAGGTGCGAGCCGCCCCTCTCAGTTCTGTCTGGTATCAGCACCCTGAATTGGTTAATGGATGAACCACTATTATTTCGAAATGTGGTCAGTTCTCGTTCCCAGTATGTCCCCGTTCACAATTCTAAAGATGCTCATGTGTCCCGTTCCAACATCCATGTTGGGTATGTTCTGCAGTCTAGAGGCACCAAGCCTTGCTTCTCCCTACACCACTAGGAGGAGAAAAGGTAGTCCCAGGAGTGTCTCCAAGTCTTTGCACCTTGCCTAGTCTTGTCATAACTCCTCTTTGTTGTGTCTTGGGCCACCACACGAAAGAGGCGTATGTAATGGAAGGCATGACCACAGTGCTGTACAACCAGTGCAGCATATGTGGTTTCAGCCCCCATTTCTTTCCAAAAGATCGTCTGGCCATCGCTAGTGAGATCACCGCTAGTTTGGTTGTTTTTTTCTAAATGCTGGTTCCAGGTGAGCTTGGAGTTGAGAATTACTCCAGGATATTTGACTTCTCCCTTTATCTGTATGTCCTTCCCTCGAAGTCGTGTAGACTTAATGCCCTCTATTTTTCGTCTTCGGGTGAAGGCTACATGTTAGGGTTGACGATCAGCCCCTTCAAGTCCGTCCATCTCGTTACCAGGTTAAGAGCCTCCTGCATGCAATCACTAACAGTTATGTTAAATTTCTCCTTCACCATGAGGGCAACCTCTGGTCGTCCAGGCTACTATGGTCTCCTCTAATACAGTCATGTGTATCAACCGATTCCTTAGCACTGAGTCTATCCAGGCTGTCTCCGTTGAACAGCCGGACCTGTAGGCATATTGTTCACGGTGAGGTGGTCTCTCCACCAGCACGCCGTCCCTAATATGTCTGTCCAGTAGATTCTCCGAAGTCTTGAGTAAAAACAAGACTTTTCCGATATTGGGCTTACAGGTATTCCCTATGTTTTCGTTGATGGCCTATTGCGTCGCAAATGGGAGAGCTCTGATGGAGCAACTGTAGTATACCAACTGATCTTGCCAAAGGCTCATATTGAAAATATGCTCGAACAACTTCACAGTAATCGTGCAGGTGGAGGGAATAATTCTCTTGGGTGAATTTCTGTCGAAATGTTGAAGATTGGTGAAGTACATGTGACCTATTTTCTTCAAAGAAAGGACCGAAAACTTGAAGTTTGGGAAAGATGGTGAACCTTTTAAACGAGTAGCAGTTGATATTCTAAAGCTGTTTCTTGTTACTGAGCATGGAAATAAATAACATTGAATTTACATCTTTTTCATTTTCAGAGTACCAAAGTACCAAAAAACTTGTCAGTAGTAATACCACAAGTGATTGAATTTTTGCAATAAGTCTGTCGATTCATTTCTGAACGAAACTGAATTACTTCGAGAAAACACCACGAGTCCGCAATTTAGTTGAGTTCAGAAATAAAAGACACACTCACGAGATAAATTCAATCACGAGTGGAATTGTATTAGACTATTTCACGAAGCATTAAAAGTATTATTATAAACATGAACAATCAATTCATCATAACCATAATCAATTATTTATTATATTATTATTTATTATATAGTTACGATGCGACTCATTTTGACGTTTTCGCCTACAATTATGATCTAACAAAATGCTTTGTCATCTATGGTTACATCGTTGAAAACACCAACGCTGACACATCAATCAGAATTGAGAGACAGCTGGTGTTTTCGTAGGTAATACCACAAGTGTATCGGTGATTATCGAAATAGCAGTTCCTTTGAATTTGAGAATCAAATTATGTTGCTTGGCAACCACACGAGCGCTTGCGTGAGTGTGGTTGCCTAAAGCAACATTATTTGATTCGAAACCGAGAAGGAATTAACGATAATCGCCGATAACACGAGTTGTATTTGTTAAGATTATTTCATGAATAAAATCGAAACCATTTTTATTTATTTACTGTTCAATTTAACTAGGAACATTAATCCCGCATTTAGTTCTGAAATTATGCAACTAACAAAACACTTACTTGATATTTCAAACATCCCTCTATTTCAGTTACCAATGACAGAGCGCGTCATTCGTAGTTTCGTCATTGCATGTCTAGTCTACTGCTTCTCGCTCGAGGTTATGTTTTGATAACAGTTTGATTTAGTGATTTGATCAATCAACGAATATGCAAAATTTGTCGAAAATTGTGAAGTTGATATGAATTAATAATGAGTGCTCATTTAGTTTTGGTCAAAGTTTGGTGTTGTGTCATTATAGCAGCTTGCTAGTGGTAAGTTTGTGTTTTGATAATAACCAATCAGGAATCGAACTACAAAATCGAAAACACATCATATACATATCCAGTAGCCAATCAAGAGCCGAACTACAAAATCGAAAACATGATGTTTTCATTTATCAACACAAAAATTTCAACCAATCATAACACGCTATTTTAGCATAAGTGAAATAATCGCGATTTGTGATTGGTCAGATTTAGAGTCCCTGTATGCATTTTGACATTAGATCGTATATTAGAGTCGGGACACTTTTTGACAGGACATCGAAAAAACACGTTTTAGGTTATGACTACCTTGTGAAGCCAAATGAGCACAAGGGCGTATCGTCAGGGAGGGAATGACTAAAAATATGTTTTGAGGTACAAGTAACCCGAGTAACTGTAACGGTATCTTTCAAAATCGAAAATTTTCCAAATGAAGCTTCCGAAACAAAATACATAATATGTTCATACCGTAATGTGTACGATACAGAAATGTAAGAGCGATTCCAATGATTTACGTCATTTTCCTGGGGATCCAGTTCCATTACAAACATGGAAGTCGGCGCTCAAGAGAGCCGCGTGGAATATAACATCAAAAGCGCGAATTTTGCAGGTGAATTGAAATGGTCAAGAGTAATATCCAATAGCCCGCCTATACAGAGGTTTGTCTGAGGACTTTTTCCAGCACGGTTTAATTCTGCGGTCTTTCACAAATTCAGCATATGACAGTCAAATCTTTGTCACTCCATTAACTTAATCTGTCGCAGATGAAACTGTTTGTTAGTGGCGAAATCTCTCCACTTGTCTGCCGACTTAACCAAAACATTGGAATTGAGTCTTGACAAAAGTTTTTAGTGATGTCTTTACAGTTTTTGGAGACAGTTGTTGGTGCCAAAATTCCCAGCAGAAATCTAAATGAGAAAAACGTTGTATTGTGTTCTAATATGTCGTCTCTCCCTGACCAAACAGATTTTGAGCTCCCTTTTTTAGTTCTTTCCTAAAACACCCCAGTAAATTTTGATTATTATTTATAGACAAAATTCCGGTCCTCACTAGGAAATACCTTTTTGCATTATAGAATCAAAGCTTCATAACCCTAATTCTATAAATTTTTGGATATATTCATTTGATTCTTTCGATTTTTCCATAAAGCTGGATGACATTTATAAATTTGCATAAAATCAGTTAAAAAATTCTTATCCCATAAAACGTGTATCCATGCTTTCAGCCATCTATTATTATTGTAACATACATATAATTTAAACCTGCTGATTTGACTCATCATAGAAAAAACTGTTAATTTGTGGTACCAAGAAACAACCCTGTAGATTTTAACTTTCAGACAAGTGTCTGCGTGCTAAGACTAGGTCGTGCCTGGTCCGTGCTCACCCACTAACGCACGGATTTGTCGACAGACTATGACTGTGTGTATGGCGGGCTATTGCATTGTTAAAACTTTTGGAAGGTAGAGTTTCCTCAGATCGAAAAAAACTCGACTGAATAGCTGTCCATAGACGCAGCGATGTAGTCGGCCGACGGTGTCTACCTACCAGATCTGTCACACCACAACCCCGACTTGGTCTGTGAGTGATCTGATGTGTCGTGCCTACACACGACCATACTTAGTCCGCCAGTTATCAAAGGATCGGTTCCAGCACATACGCTGCCCTCAAATTATTCGGAAGGTATTTGAAAGTTCGGCATACTGAGTAGTGCGACTTCGTATTTTAAGCTGGTCCAAAATACCTCTTTAGTCGGTGTAATACGTGTTAACACAAAATGGGCAAAAAATTGCTCTCATTGGTTTGTGTATTTTAAAAATCATTCGAAAGGATAATAGAAAAAAGACAAGAACAAAGTGGGTCAAGAAATGGCTTTCAAACGAGGAAAATATGACTTTGGTACGGGAATTGAGACAAACCGAACAAGACGATTTGAAGAATTACTTGAATTAAAAAGCATTTAGGATATTCTGTATTTTTGGTTCAACATCCTTAATGGTACCATCATTACAATTTTTGCTTTTCAAAAATTGTATCAAATATTCATATGCTTATCTTTTAAAATTCTTATTTATATAAGCCGGGTCTTTAATTTTCCACAAACATGGTCGTTCCCCATATAATTCTATAGACTCTGTTAATATTTCTTTTGTCCACTCCATTACACCACAAAATTCAAACCAAGATTAAACCGACGAGCTCAACGACTGTTTCCTTTCGTTAGTTGCAACAAAATTTGACTTGTAGTGACCTGTTCCTTCACCGACGACGTATTTGACCGACGGGGTCCGTCGTTCAGCACGAACGTACGTACCCCATATGCAAAATTAGACAGACACTATCTGTCACATACCATGTCGCGCAAAATATCCCTTCGTGTGTGGGAGCCTAATGCATACAAAGTTGGGCCAGATAGCCGAGTGGTTAAAGCGACATTGTTTCAATCACTTTGGCAGCCAGTCGGCGATGGTTCAAACCATGGCGACTGCAGAAATTTTTCTCGTTAATCCTTGGCTCGCACAAGTTTCGACTTCTGAGGGCTGCCGTTCGTAAGGGGATGACAGCTGGTTAACGGAAAAAACAATTTCAACAAAAACAATTTATTCAGAGTTTTAATAATATTTTCCATAAACAGGTACACTACAATATAAAGAAGACTTTGAGTGGTATGTCGCAAAGGAGATGAAAACTGATGCCATTTCTGTTTCAAGAACGATTGAAGAGACTGAATCACTAGGTACTAGATCATTTCAAAATTTTCTGTGCATGGAGGAAGGTGGATTTTCTAATGTTTTGAAAGAAAACGACACGTTGAAGTTAAAATTTGTCCAGTATGAAGTTTTCATACAAGAAAAAAAAATTATATTTTTTTGGAACAAATGGTAGAACGAGTTGAAATCAGAAATGAAAATTTGCAAACAAAGTTGAATGTTTACGGAAAATTTGGCTTCAATTCAGATCAACTCACAAACAAAAATATAATCCGTAATGGAAAAAGATGGCGACCTGAGACTGTGGTGGAAGCATTAGTTACTTACTTACTTACTTCTGGCTATATGAAACCTTATTAAATTATCTGTTAAACCTAGTATAAAATCGTTGAATCATAAAATAAGTCACATTCAATTTTCTCCAGGCATTTTACATGGAATACTCCAAAATTTCTCAGACTGCATGCAAGATTGCTGTTTATTTTTGGATGAACAGTTATGAAACCTGGAGAACAGTACTGTGTAGCTACTTGCACTAATATTAGAAGAGAAACATTAGAAAAAGGGACAGAAATATCTACTCATGTTTTGGCTGTCATGTTAGGTGGAGTTTCAAGTAGATTGAAACAACTCATATCATATCATTTCACATTGGAGTAAATGAAGGGGGAATCTTTGGCAAAACATTTATTGGAAAATATAAACATATATTCATCTATTGGATTCATTGTCGTTAATGTCACCACAGATATGGGCCCTTCCAATCAAGCTATGTGGAAGTATTTCGGTCTGAAATCAAAAGAAACGAATGTTCTGAATTTTCAAGCCTTCAGCAACTCAATTTTTATATCCTTCAGCCGAGCCTTCAGCTAATCTTTCTTGGCCTTCAGCCTATTGTAATTTTTTTGAAAAGGAAATAAAGTTGTTATTTGTTATCATTTCAAGATATTTGTTGTGCCTTCCCACACAAGCTAGATATCAATTCATAGTTTTTCTTTCTCTTCGGTTCTGTCTTTTGCAGCAGTTTCCATCTGAACAAGGCAAGTCAACCCATGTCCTGTTTGTTTAGGTAGTCACTCAATTTGAATAATCTATTGATCAATCATTTGTTGAACATTAATCACACCCTAAACGAATCAGCATAAACTGATAACTTGCATTTTAAAAAATTTGGAAGGTTACAACGACGAATAGTTATTAATGAAAATTTCAAATTTGATTTGATTTTGCATACAGTGATAATGGTCGTCAGTTTGATATGGCAAATCAGACAAAATGCAGGTAGGAGTTATTTATTTTCCCATTGCGAATATGAAAATGAACTTAGCTAAGGTTGACAGCAATACATTCATTAAAAAATGATGTCTTCCCAAAACCAAGGGAAAATTATTGGTTTTAATGTTCTACGATCGAAATCACCTAAAGTTGAACTCTTCGAATCTCATGTACTAATAGCTTTTTTGAAAAATCCCACTGTGCAGATATTCTGCATACGTGTTTGTTTTGATCAATAAGATTTTTCTCACCCTTTTTACTAAACGCCACTGTTGACAGAGAGGGAAATATATTTTTTACTGTCAATACTATCGTTTGACCGTTGTCACATCAACGGTATAGATATATTTTCTGTTCTTGTTTGACTGATAGAATTCGCCATTTAAAAAACATTTGGTTTTATCATAATTTTTGAGATATAACCTAAAACGCGTTTTTTTGATGTCCTGTCAAAGAGTGTCCCGACTCTAATATACGATCAAATGTCAAATTGCATACTGGGACTCTAGTCAGATTAAGTGAATATCTTGAGAAGAGTGGAATAGTCAGTAGTAACATTGTTTATATAGAAGTAAGATAGTTAGCCAACCTTACGGGATTAATATTCAAACGGATGCCACATGTAGATGGCGACAGTGATCTCGCATCCAAGTCATGTCGTAACTTCATTGATCTAGCCTTCAAATCATGTAACTTTATTGAAACAATGGGACAGCGTTGAAATCGTGGTTTTTTGAAGAAATTTGCATTAAAATGACGTCAAATATTCATGTTCGTAACTAATCACGCTAGATGACATGTTTGGGTCCAATACCTCTTCCACAGGCATTGACTAACTATCTTACTTCTATTTAAACAACGGTAGTAATATCCCGACAAAATGCTGAATTTTCAAAAAATACTTTCACCTTGCTGTCACGAAAACTGTGTTGCTTAGAAACACCACGAGAGCTTGAGAGCAGAGTTTTCGAAAAGTCCTTTTCTCATTGGTTTGAATTAAAAAAATGATGGCATTTGGTTGGTTTATATAATATGAGGGAAATTGTCAAGAAAATAATTTCCTCCATAAATCAAATTTTTAATCAATATTTCTTTGTAAACTTCTAACATTTCACTTTCTAATTCACAATCAATATTCTTCAGAATAATTCAGCAGCGAGTATCAAGTGTATCACGAATGATACTCTGAAGAAACTCATCAGTAAAACTACAGTGTATACAGGGTGTAAATTAAGTACGTTGACAAACTTCGGGAGGTGATTCTTTGAAGGTTTTCAGGACGAAAAGTTCATATAAACATATGTCCCAAACGGCTTGGTTTTCGAGATACAGGGCGATAAAAATACATTTTTTTCAAGATTTTTTAGAGTTAACTTCGACATTTTCGACAATAATCAGTTCAAATTAGGCAAGTACAATCCATTCAATAGGGCGCACGATACAAAATAATGCATTTCTTAAATAATTCACAGGGTCCTCCTTTTTTCAGAGTCAAGCTTTGTTCAACCCTTCAGAATTTTTTTTCCGCCGCCACTGACATATTATGAGAAAGGAATAATCAATGTTGTTTCATTTAACATCTTTTTGATATCTTGCTTTTTTTCATTTACTTGTACGGTTCAGGGGCTATAATGAAAATATTAATTTAAACATTTTCCAGTGTGGCATAACATTAGAAAATTCGAAAATTAAACATTTTCAATTATTGTAAATTGATGGAAATATTTTTTCAGAATTAGAAAAATCTACGATGAATAAAAATTATACAATAAAAAATATAAAGACAAGCTTTTATACAAATGCACTGAAAATGAAAAAATAATTTGTTTAATTTCTTGTAGGTTATTCTGTGAGTATCAAAATCTTTCTGTACAAGATTACCTAGATCAAACAATGAAATGAATTATTTTTTCCTTTTCAGTGTATTGTATAAAAACTTTAAAATGTTTTCTTTTTATAATTTTCATTTTTAACATTTTAGTTTATTTTTTATGTGAAACTGAAAATCTCCAACCCAAAAACCATCACATACCAATTTTGATCAGAATCGGATCATAATCACAAAACTCGTCCGCCATATTGAAGCCGCCATTTTGTTTTTTAACAAACATTTTTTTAATGCATTGTCACCGAAATTACGGAAACCTGCCAAATTTCAAATTAATCGGAGTATTAGAAGTGGGTCAAATTCAACTTTTATTAAATTGTTTGTTAGTTAGTTACTAGTGAAGCTAAATAAAAGCTTGTTATTGTAAAGATGTGATTTCTTTTTGTGATATCTAACAGAAAACTACTATCTCCCCGTCACTGCGGTACGCTGGATATTAAACTAGATCTGACAGATATTGGGAAAACCTTAACTTTCAACCTGAAGATTCTGATGGTAAAAATGTGCATTTTCATTGAGATATTTGATTAAAAATGTTTTTACCCATCAGTCTTGATAGAGAACTCATACAATTTTTTTGTTATTTTAAAAAAAGATATTTTTTAGTTTTCAATTGAACGTTTCCTTTTCAACATAAAAAACTTCCGAAAGGTAATCCTGTAATGGAAGATAGTTAATAGGGTTTATCTAATAGTCGCAGATCATTACACATTTGATTTTCATTTATGAATCTCTGGTCATAACTCCGAAAAACTAAATCAAACAAATTTTTGTTTCCGTACGGAGTACATTATTTTATCAGAAATTTCGGTTTGTTTTTTCTTCTGCAGTAACGCAGAAATTTTGTAATCAATTTGAATTCATAAAAATAGCAAAGTGGGCTTTGATATTAATTCATTTATTTAAATATCAACAACTTGACAGTTAACGAAAGTTGAGAAACTGTCTCATTGTTAATTCTCCATTAGTGCAAGCTATAAAGCAGATTCATTCAATATTCCTTTGGATAAAATGGTTGAATATACAAATTCAGAAATGGCAGACATGCACTTAATGTATGGAATGGCTGATGGTAACGCTCGTGCCGCCAGACGAATGTATCTAGAAAGATTTCCACAACGTCATATTCCCAGCACACAAATGTTCATCAATATTCACTCCCGTCTTCGTGAAACGGGTACTTTCAAGAGGTCTGCTGTTCTCATAGGAAGACCCAGGAGAGTTAGAACAGTTCAGATAGAAGAAGCTGTACTTAACGAAATTGAGCAGCATCCAGACACCAGTACAAGACAAATTGCGGCACAGTTTAACGTAACCCATGTATTGGTATGGCAAATTTTAAAAGAGCAACAACTTTATCCCTATCACATACAGCGTGTTCAAGCTCTTCTGCCAAGGGATTTTCCAAAGAGATTAACTTTTTGCACTTGGATTCGAAATAAATTGTTGGAAAATCCATGGTTTTTATCTCAAGTGTTATTCACCGTTGAGGCATGCTTTTCCCGTAAAGCCATTATTAATTTTCACAACAATCATATGTGGGCTGATGAAAACCCACACGCCGTGATTGAAAACCATTTTCAAGAGACGTTTTCTGTGAATGTTTGGGTTGGAATTGTAGGGAATTTCCTTATCGGGCCACATGTTCTGCCTCGTAGACTCAATGGTGACCATTATCGACATTTTCTTGAATTTATCTTACCTGGACTCCTAGAAGAGATCCCACTGAGGGAAAGAATTGGAATTCGGTTTATGCATGATGGTGCTCCAGTACACTTCAGATTGGTTGCACGCCAATATTCAGAAGAGAATTATTCTGATCGCTGGATTGGGCGTGGTGGGCTACAACTTTGGCCACCAAGGTCACCCGATATGAATCCACTTGATTTTTTCCTCTGGGGGCACCTTAAATCATTAGTGTACCGAACTCCAGTTCAAAGTGAAGAAGACCTGAGGAATCGCATACAGGAGTCATGTGGAATTATAAGAAACACTCCTGGTATTTTTGAGCGTGTCCGCCAGTCTATGGTTAGGCGTATAAACGCATGCATTGAAGTTGGCGGTGGCCATTTCCAGCAGCTGCTCTGACATATCAATTTTAATAATGGTCCTTTTCTGAACTTAATTTTATTCCTAGGGAATTTATGTTACTTTGCTCTAGTATTTGATAATAAAGTTATTCACTATTGAAAATGTCCAAAATTATTTTGCCATAATTAACTTTGTGCAATACATATTCAACCTGAGTTATGGTAAAAAATGTATGGGAGCTCCATAACATTACATTTTCTCTACACGAGCAGAAAATAGCTATTTGTGTAATGAGAACAAAATGACGTATTGCGTCACGCGCTAATCTTTGGAGAGTGGCAATGACACTTCGAGAAATGAATTATTTTATATCATGCGCACTATTGAATGGATTGTACTTGTCCAATTTGAACTAATTTGGATCGATTATTGTCGAAAATTTCGAAGTAAACTCCAAAAACTCCTAAAAAATGTATTTTGATCACCCTGTACTTCGAAAACCAAGCCGCTTGGGACATGTTTATATGAACTTTTCATCTTGAAACCTTTCAAAGAATCACCCTTCAAGTTTGTTAGACTATTTGCTTCTCAAATTTCTTTATGTTATGCGTTACTGGAAAATGTTTGCGTTAATATTTTCATTGTAACTCCTGAACCGTACAAGTAAATGAAAAACATCAAGAGAGCAAAAAGATGTTAAATGAAACAACATTGATTATTCCTTTCTCATAATATGTCAGTGGCGGCGGAAAAAAAAATTCTGAAGGGTTGAACAAAGCTTGACTCTGAAAAAAGGAGGACCCTGTGAATTATTTGAGAAATGCATTATTTTGTATCGTGCGTACTATTGAATGGATTGTACTTGCCTAATTTGAACTGATTATTGTAGAAAATGTCGAAGTTAACTCTAAAAAATCTTGAAAAAAATGTATTTTTATCACCCTGTATCTCGAAAACCAAGCCGTTTGGGACATATGTTTATATGCACATTTCGTCCTGAAAACCTTCAAAGAATCACCTCCCGAAGTTTGTCAACGTACTTAATTAACACCCTGTATATAACCCTATTTTAAAATTGCAGAGAATAATTCATTATTTCCAAACAATGTTGGTTCTAGCTCATTCCAGAAACTTTTCAAGTAACACTGCTAACTACAGACCACTTACAGAATTTTAAAATTCCGACACTGCACGAACAATTCTTCACTAAAGTAACTTCTGCAATAGCTGACGAAGTGCCTCTACGGAGCGAATAGGAATATTGTTCGTCTCGAGTGCCCTTACTGCACAAAAGAAGTTTTTCATGAAGCTCATTTGAAGTTGGAATGGTGTATTGACTTCACCTTTGTTTTATTTTCAGTTTCAGTGAAAATTGGAGATATTGCACAGAAAATGAAAAGTTATATTCGTAGTAGATTCGCAGGCTAAGTGAAATTATCTTCTGTTGAACATTTTTAATGAGCCTATTTGATTGATAGTAAGAACTCCATGATATTTCTTGACACGTTTTAATAGGTGTGTTAACTTTTCATATAGCCCGTCAGCCCGCTGCCAAAATGTGTAATGATGTTAAAATGTATGTACAATAGGGTTTTGGTAGTTATAAATATAATGATCAATGGACAAGCAAAATTAGCGCTAACGCGTAGAACATAATAATAATAATACTTCATTTTCTCAAATATGTGCATAAACACGTATAGATTCACCAATGACCTACGAGGATATATTGAAAAATTCTTAGCCTACTATAAAACCAAACAAAATTTCAATGTCAAAATATTTTATTACTCAACATATTCTCCTCTTAATTGGATACATTTATTACAGCGCAACTGCAACGTCTCTAGACCTTTCAAAAAAAATGTTTCTTCTTGCTCTGCAAACCAGACCTCCACAGCTTTTATTATCTCCTCGTTGGAAGAAAATTTACGACCTTTTAAACAATTTTTCAGTTGAGGAAAGAGATGATAGTCGGACGGACCCAAATCTGCTGAATAAGGGGGTGTTCTAGTAATTCAAACCCTAAATCATGAATATTTTGCATGGCAACATGAGATTTTTGTGTAGGGGCATTGTCCTGCAAAAACAAAACACTTTTGGATAGCTTTCCGCGTCTTTTCTCTTTAATTTTTTCCCGAAGAGTGGTCAGTAATGTCGAATAGTAATCTCCAGTTATTTCTCTACCCTTATCCAAAAAATCAATCCCAAAAAATTGAAGCAAGAACTTTTCCAGCAGATTTTTGGACACGAAACTTCTTAGGTCTTGGAGAACCGGAGTGTCGCCGTTCCATCGATTGTTGCTTTGTTTCTGGATCGTAGAAATGTACCCAAGTCTCATCCATAGTAACAATTCGGTTTAAGAAGTCTACATCGTTTTCAAATCGAGCACAGATCGAACGCGATGCTACTACCCGTGCACGCTTTTGGTCAACATTCAAACATTTGGGGATCGATCCATTTTGCAGCAATTTTTCTCATGTCCAAATTGACATGAACTATACCGGGTGATTCTCCAAGGTGGCTCACCCCTATAACTTTTTTATTATTGAAGATAGAAAAACGAAATTTGGGGGTTGTGTATTATAGTTCAATTTACATTTTTTGACATATTAACTTGCTTTATCGTACTTCCGGTTCGACCGGAAATGAGCATAACTTTCGATTTTTAAATGGGACATCCTATATATTTTTACTTATTTCGATCGAGAATGACATTCTAAATCCAACAACACCTCACTTGTCAATATTTGACAAATGAAGTAATTTTTATTTCAATTTTTATTTTTCGATCTAGAATGCCATGGATCGTGTGAATCGCCTCATTCTTGATCAAGTAACATGGGAAAAGTACGACTTTGAGGCTTTTGAATTCACAGTCGCTGTAAGAATTATTCAAAAGTCTCAAATAGTGAAAATAAAGTGAAAGTGTGTGGTATCAAATTATTCGTAAGAAAATGATCTTTCACAAAAAGCCGACGAGCCACCCCCTTTCCATTTGAAAAATTCACGTTAACTGGAAAAATTCATATTTGAGACTTTTGAATAATTCTTTCAACGACTGTGAAGTCAAAAGCCTCAAAGTCGTATTTTTCCCATGTTACTTGATCAAGAATGAAGCGATTTACACGATCCATGGCATTCTAGATCAAAAAATGAAAATTGAAATAAAAATTACTTCATTTGTCAAATATTGACAAGTGAGGTGTTGTTGGATTTAGAATGTCATTCTCGATCGAAATAAGTAAAAATATATAGGATGTCCCATTTAAAAATCGAAAGTTATGCTCATTTCCGGTCGAACCGGAAGTACGATAAAGCAAGTTAATATGTCAAAAAATGTAAATTGAACTATAATACACAACCCCCAAATTTCGTTTTTCTATCTTCAATAATAAAAAAGTTATAGGGGTGAGCCACCTTGGAGAATCACCCGGTATGATGAACGCGTTGGTATGAAATATTCAATGCTTCAGATATCCGTTTTAGCCCAATTCGACGGTCTGTTGAAATCATGTAATAAACTGCATCGATATTTTCGGGGACTGACACAGAAACTGGCCTTCCCGATCGGTCATCATCTTCAATGGAAAATTTACCTATTTTGAAGATTGCAGTCCAATTTTTCACGGTCGCATACGAAGGACACTGATCACCAAGGGTATTGTAACAAATGCTGTCTTTATAATTAAATAGAGCATTATCACAACTGATTCGACCGAGCGGAGTCGTTAAAACATAATAATAATTGGGAACGTTGGGCTCTAATTTTCTAGCAACTAGGAATCATACCTCACAGCATTTAAGATTTCTAACTCACCTTAATTTTTCATCCGATTATCCCGACTTTCTATACTAGATGCCGGATTGAGAACTCGTTGCGGAACTCACTTTAGCACTCAAATTTACTTACTCCGTTCAACTCTACTAACTAAAATATTTTTATCTCAAATCAAAAGGATTTTTGTAAACTGGAATGTGAACTTTTGAGAATAAAAAGCCAGAATGCATAACACTTATATATATTAACAAAACAATAAAGAATAACAACAAAAGATGTTTGGGACATTTCTCAAATTAATTGATAAAGCAACTTCTGATTTTAACTGATAATATAATTTAAACAGAAAAAAAAAAGTGAATGAGGCCAGATGATTTACTAATAATTTAACAAGATAAACTGCAAAAGACTCGAAATAATTCAAATACAACAAATACTAAGAGTTGATTAGAAGAATCAACTTTTTAGAGACAAGTGGAAAAGATCCACATTATATATATTCAAAGAATGAGAATTAATGATATTACTCAGATTGAATATTGTGTTGAACAGAGTTGAAATTTGACAATTACAATAACTTGAGTAAACTAATAAAAATGCGCAACCACATGTTGACCTGAACGAATGAAACGAAAGACTAACCTATTTTTCGACCCTAATTTCAAAGTTGGCATGGTCCGCCCCCCTTGAGAACTATGGGTGGTCCCTGAAAATATAACAACTGGCCTCTCACAAGAACATAAACATATGCGAACTATTTGACTGTTTGTTTCTCTATTATTCTGAAATGCCCCATTTTGAGATAAATACACACACGGAAACACTTAAAAATAATCAATAACATCGTCTATTTTTAAGAGGACCCTTGGTAACCATGTATTTCTGAGAATATTTACTAGAATAACATGAGTTTTCGAGGGTTTGAGAAAACATTTCAGATATTTGAATTCGGGTTTGGGTCTGATTTAAATTATTATTTCCGGTCATAAAATTCGTTTGGTTACAGTATTAAGCATATCTTCGTAAATCTGCTTACCTCTTAACCCTTTTAAATACAGGTACTTGATGCTGGCTCGATACTCCAATTCTTCGATTTTCACAATTTCGGTGGACATACTTTTTCTTTTAATTTATTGCGTAACTCTGCTTTACTTTTTTGACGACAAACTTTACACTGACACTTCTAATAAGTTATTGTTCGATGCTATGGTAACGCAATATTCTGTTTATGCAGGGAACTGGTCTAGGCTAACTAGATATCCTCGTATTTCTCAACACAATTGAGGGCATATGGTGACTCTTCGGGCCAACGTGACACGTATGCCGATCAGTTTCAGTCTGATTTTCATTCGATGAAATATCGTTTGGTATGCTTGAATACGCTAAACTATCATTAAAATACGTGATTTCTTAATGCATTCAACAATAATCAACCAGTTTCTGACAAATTCTATACCACGGGATAGCACTAATTTTGCTTGTTCATTGATCATTATATTCATAGCTACGAAAATCCTAAAGGGCATACGTTATAAAATCATTAAACATTTAGGCAGCAGGCTGACGGACTAATAGCCTAAAAATTAAAAAGAGGTACTTTTAAGGAAATCTACACAAAAGGGCTAATAAATAAATTTGTTCCAACAAATTACTGCGTTTTCAAGAATTAAAGGAAATTATTTATTTCGTCAAGAAACGAGTTCCCTCCATAATATCACGCAAAAGATTTTTGATAACCCCCCCTCCGCCGTTAACTTCTGAACGGTTTGACGTACAAACATGGAACAAAAATCATTTTGAATGGTATCTCCGATCCTATTTTTTTAAATAAAAGACATTGTGATTCATAGGGATCAAGTGACATATCGTTGAAAAGAGAATTCAATTATCTTTTCACCAATCTAAATTTATTGAATTTCTTCAATATTTCATTTATCATATGTACTCAAAATATCAAGTATTAGTGGCGGATCTGAATGGTGCCCTTACCTCTATAGATTTGAACAGTTTGATGTTGAACACTGGGATGAAAGATCTTTTAAGTGGTACTACCGATACTACTTCTTGAAAGAAGATACAGGGTAATTATAGTTTGAATGAGTTGTAAAACCGGATTAACACCTCAATGACTTCGCCTCTTTGAACGTACTTGCCGCCCATAGGCGGAGATATTTTCTCTTACTTGGGTATAACTTTGCGTATTGCTTGCTGTATAGAAATTTGCTAATATAATGTGTCTTGTTCTTATAATGAATATAATTGAAGGATTGCACGTGTATGGGTACGGGACGTTGCTCATAACTTATTGACAAGTTATGTGACACACCGAAAACAAGTCGTTCTAAAAAATTGCATAAGAAAACATCAGGAAACATTGATAATCTATTTGCTGGTACGGCTATCCTATATACACATCAAAGTCGTGGCAAGACTCAATCATTATAATCCTCCGAATAAGACGAATCTCCCATGTTATTGATTACTGGTTGAATGGGTGGCAAAAGGATATATTCACGTTCTTTTGAAATCACATGTAAAATGCATTCTGTCCAAAGATCTTTATATTCCTCTCCTAAGATTCTAACATTTTCTACTACTTCTCCACTTAGATTTGGACATTGATTGGATTTTCTCAATTTGTTTTTTATTACTGCCAAAACCAATTCAATGTTGTTGAAAACACAATAATACGGAGGTAACCTCAGAATATTTACAAAGTTCATATTATAATATATTCTTTTTCAAAATTTTCATTTTTAATTATACGTAGTAATACCTCCTTCGTGGCTTTTTGGGGAATATTCAATTTTTTATAAGCCATAAATTCCAAAATGTCTCCTTTTTTGTTGCTTTCGTCGGTATTTTTATCTTTTGACGCGAGTAGTATTTGGTAATAATTGTTCACTGAACTATTTTTCGAATAAAGTTGCAGTCATATCCTCATGATAATCTTCTGAACATTTTTTATTTGTTTTGCTGACAACAGCAACGCGTTCGGTACAAAACCATCTTTAGTACCCGCGTGTACAATAATTATACGTTTTCCTCTGGAACATGGTGCTTGGAGACAACAGTTTTGGGAGTTATCTACCCATCCATACCGAATCACATCATGACTATCGAACCTAGTCTCGTCGAGATATACTACATGTCTCTTCGATTCCCGATGTTCTTTTATTTGTCGCAAGTAATCTTGCCTTTGCAGAACGAGCCGGGGTGATTCCATTATTGCCATTCGCTGATTTAGTTTTTTGTGATTGAAACAACAGTCTAAAAGTATTTGGCGTAGTGTTTCCTGCGACTTATATGTATACTCAGGATAATCAGATAACTTGTTTTTGATTGATTCCAAGGTAGGTACTTCGTTTCGTTTATAAAAATCATAAACTTGCCTTCGAAGAAAATCTTTTGTGTCCTCATCAACTTTGTTTAATTTCTGATCTTCTCGTTTTCTTTTACGATAATGATCTACAACATCCCCTTGTTCAACCACTCTGTAAATAGTTCAATACCCCAAACTGGTGAGATGAGATATCCTTCCGAAAATTTTATTGTCACATTTGTCGTTCATTTCCTTTTTTAGATTTTTATATATATTTAGAACAAGTCTTTGGGTCTGAACATGAAGATCTTTGTTTTTAAATTCCCATTGTTCAACCGGTTGTGAGTCTTGTTCCTCACGTTCTTCGAATTGTTCATCAAGTTGTGAGTCTTGTTCCTCACGTTCTTCGAATGGTCGCCAAAATGCCATGTTGCAACACTAAATACACAAACGTTTATACTAAAACTTTAATGTTGATTTCCACATTTTAGTTTAAAAAACCGCGACATATGTTTTGCAAATACAATGGATTCTTCAAGCAGAAGTATACTGAGTTATACTATTACAATGTCCTTCCTTTATATTCCCAAAATGTTAATTAATTTGGGAACAGTTTTATACCTGTTTTTGGATAACTCTATGATAACAAATAGTGTTTGTCAATAATTAATTAAATTTATACCTAGTCTAACGGCAAAACAAATTGAGTAGAGAGAAAATATTGAGTTCTGTTTGATCGTTCATTAAGTACGCTACTGTTCTTCTTTTCATAAATATCACCAGTCTGCCGGACAGCAATAAAAATATTAAGAGGTGATTTAAGGTAATTTATGCAACAGGCGGTGATTGCTTCCCACGCTTCGAACGGTTACACGTAAAATATTCTCGATCTGGTCTATTTTCTTTATACAGGGAATATTATTTGTTTAATTTTTCGTTTTCATCCTTCATTCGTTATTGCATCATGTGCTATTTTGAACTAACTTTATAAACTGAGCTGAATGAAGTCATATTCAACTGAGATTGGATAAACTATACTCGACAGTTGGCGCTGGGGGCAAATGAACTTGAAAATTTCGAAAGGCGAAGAGATCGAAATTGTGAAAAGGCTTCATACTTTTAAATTTTCCGAACGGTCATGTAAGGTGAACAGTTTTGTCCGGAAAATTAATGCACTAAGGGCCGGTATTATAAAACTATTTTGACAGACAACTCGAAGTTAACTCGAGGAATGACGTCACATCTTACAGTTAACTTCAAAATGTAGGAGTTAACTTTATTGGTAGGAAGGAGTATCAGTTAAAGTTAACTTTCCAGAAAATGGTGGTTTTCGACAGTTCTTCTATCAATAATTTAGCATAAAACCTCAATTTGATTGTTTTTTTCTCGCAATAATGTTAGCAAACGATATTCTCGTTATTTTCGAGGAACTTTTAAGGGACAATGAAGGAGATGCTGTGATTATTATTGAAGGATATTGACGTCGAAGGATATTTAGAAATCTGTTAAACCATTTTATATTGTGGAACGAAATAGAATTTGAAAACAAATTAAAACGGATTTCGATTATTTCGATCATCAAGAAAGTCTGTATATTATGCTTGTTAAGGCACATTAGTGAGGCAAATTTGCAAAGACCAACATTTCTAGTTCTAATTACTGTAGAATTATAAGTATTTTCAATTTTTGAAATCATCTTCTATCGCCAGTAATACAAGTGTTAATTACACTCTTACACTCAGATTTCGTACATGTTCATTCTTGGTAGTTGTTGGAGTTCTGGAAGATTCTCAAATCTATTGCTAGCAGTTTTATTATTTATTAGAAAATTAGAAATGTCACAAGAGAAATTGCGATAAATTCTAGGTTACACATTAGCCTTCTTCTTCTTTTTATTTCAGAAATGAGACTTTTATAAAACTGCCATTTCAAAGCTGAAGTTAACTTGACTGTTAAAATTAAAGTTAACTTCGAGAGATGTTTATAATACCGGCCCTAAGTCATAAACCTAATAGACGGAGAGCTGAGGGACCAAAACTGCAAGAGTTTTATAAAAGCTGATATTTTGATATTGGGTCATGAATGGGTTGAATATCAAGAGCCTGCCGTCAGTCAGCCAGTTTTTGGGACAACTGGCGTGGGGGTAGTTCCAAACTTGTAAAAAAAAACACGTATGTCCCAACTGTTTTATAAAATCTGAAAATTTGTCTGTGGATAGCTAGGCAACCAACAAACTGTGTGGACATGGTCAGTCAGCACAATATCGGAACACTACGCGTCAGCGGTCCGGCAAACCCGTCAAAAAAAATGGGTTCGTGAAAGAGTGATATAAAATCTGAAAATTAGTCTGTGGATAGCAAGACAACTAACAAACTGTGTTGACATAGTCAGTCAGTACCATATTGGAACACGACGCATCAGCGGTCCGGTAAACCCGTCAAAAAATGGGTTTGTAAAAGAGTTTTATAAAATCTGAAAATTAGTCTATGGATAGCAAGACAACTAACAAACTGTGTGGACATAGTCAGTCAGCACAATATTGGAACACGACGCGTCAGCGGTCCGGTAAACTCGTCAAAAAAAAATGGGTTCGTGAAAGAGTTTTATAAAATCTGAAAATTAGTCTATGGATAGCAAGACAACTAACAAACTGTGTGGACATAGTCAGTCAACACCATATTGGAACACGACGCGTCAGCGGTCCGGTAAACCCGTCAAAAAAATGGGTTCGTGAAAGAGTTTTATAAAATCTGAAAATTAGTCTGTGGATAGCAAGACAACTAACAAACTGTGTGGACATAGTCAGTCAGCACCATATTGGAACACCAAAAAAAATGGGTTCGTGAAAGAGTTTTATAAAATATGAAAATTATTCTGTGGATAGCAAGACAACTTACAAACTGTGTGGACATAGTCAGTCATCAGAATATTCGGACACTTCACGTCAGCTGCCCGATAAACCCGTCAAAAAAATTTGGTTCGTGAAAGAGTGTTCATAATATCTGAAAATTTTCGAGAAACTAGTTCATAGTACCTATATCAAGACTAACATAGTCAGTCAGAAGTTTCATGGAACAAACGCCGTCAGCAGGCAATAGAAAGGCGCGCCGCGCGCTTAGTTCATATAGCGTGTTTTATGGCGCAGACTAAGTTGTTCATTATTACAATACAATGATGAAAAGATATTCAATAAGAAACGATAGGAAAGAGATATTTAATAATGCAACAAATAATATCTGTACTTTGTTCAACATGCAACATTCAAATAAAAAATGGGACAAAAAGTATTTGATTTTAATAATTTCAAATTGAGATGATTTGGAACGCATTTTGGAAATATCTTATGGATATTCCTCTTTACCATACCATTTACAGGGTGTTTCAAAACCTAATAGTGTAATTTTTTATTTTGATTTTTGGACCAAACCCAAACTTGAAATATACAGTGACCGGCAGATTTATGGCAACAAATGGAAAAAAAGTTTATTTCAAATTTCACAGAAAATTTTATTCCTCATAAAGGTACCAGCATTATCCCAAACTCAAATTGCACTATCCACATTTCAATTATATCCTTTCGTATACGAGGGAGGTGAAAAAAATTGAAAGTGGCCCAAGAGTACCTTTATTTTTCAAAAAACACAAAAAAGTTATAGCATAGACTTAAAATTTAGAGAGTGTTCCAAATTTGAATTCACAGCCTCCTATTCCGAAAACAAGTTTTCACTGATTTTCTCCTTTTTTTATCTCACCCGCCCTATGTATTATGAGGATTTGTAATATCAGAGTAGACTAATCACTGAATATTATCTAGACGACCGGATAAACTTAAGTTTCGCCCAACTGTCATCTAGAAAATTGCATTAATCGTACTTGATGCTGACAAAACCTCATTTATTATGGCCATTCAGAAAAAAAACAAGTATTTTTCGAAATCAGCTACAACAAACGACATCTGCAGTTCAAAATCAATTGAAAGCAATCCAACTGTATTGTAACCAACGTGAAAACATGTCTCCTAAATGAATGGTAACCGTAAATGATCGTTTATTATCAAAACGAAGCTCTACAGTGAACAGAAAATTGGTATAATACGCAAAGTTGGCTTTGAAAAACATTGGTAAAATAGTAGGTACACATTATCTTGACATTTCATTTCTGTGTTGTTACAATGGCTGCACACCTTAATCTCCAAGAAAGAATTGAAATAGTTTTAATACACGGCGACAACTATCGAACTTGTCTCGAAACATCAAATATATTCAATGAGAGGCATCCAAATAGAAATCTCCATTATGCAACGGTGGCAAAAATTGTAAAAAAGTTCAAGAATTCTGGGTCAGTTGAGAACAAACATAAAATACCACACCAAGGAAATGTTATTGTAGATGAAGACGCTGCCCTGAATATTGTTTTATCTGTTGTGGAGGATCCGAGACTTCCGTTATCTCAAAGGTAAAAAAGAGATTGGCTTCTCCGAACGGTCAATTAGAAGAGTCTTGAAAACGAACAAATTCAGACCATACAACCGAAATTCGTTCATACACTCAAAGAAAGAGACTTTGATGCACGTTTTGCTTTCTGGTTCCAAGGCGAAGTTGAAGAAGATAATAATTTCTCCACAAAAATAATGTACTCTGATGAAGCAACTTTCACATCGAATGGTACAGTAAGTTCACAAAATTGTAGATAGTGGGCAGATGAAAATCGACATTTCAGAATCGAATGTAAGGATCAATTTAATTTCAAAATAAACGTCTGGTGTGGAATTTTGGATGAAAAAATTGTGGGTCCAGTGTTTTTTCGACAAAATTTGAATGCAGAAAGGTATTTGGAAATGTTAAACACGTTTTTATCCGATTACCTTGACATCCTCCCATTACGTGTCAGAGCCAACATGTTTTTTCTACAGGATGGTGCATCTATCCACTCAAATCAAGAGGTTAGTTACAGCATGGCTGAATACGGAATTCCCAAATAAGTGGATAGGGCGATACTCAAACAATCCGTGGCCTGCTAGATCCCGGATCTAACTCCTATAGATTTTCTTTTGTGGGGGTACCTCAAGGAGAAAGTCTATAGACAACGGCCATTTAGGGATATCGAACATTTGGAGGATATAATAAGAAATTGTTGTCTAATGATCACCCCGCAAATGCTCAGAAACGTACACTACGAAATGCATAGAAGAACCATCACGTGCATTCAAAATGAAGGACGACACATACGATACAATAGGAGCTCCGATTTTTATTATGTATAGTATGGAGTTTGCTTTCTGGATATTTCTTCATTAAAAGTGAATTAAGAAAGTTGTTCCGAGTTGCCTTCTAATCTTCACAGATCATAGTATAGTCATATTTACAATTGTTACGACCTGTCTTTTCACGTTGGTTGCAACACAGTTAGATTGCTTTCAATTGATTTTGAACTGCAGATGTCGTTTGTTGTAGCTGATTTCGAAAAATACTTGTTTTTTTCTGAATGGCCACAATAAATGAGGTTTTGTCAGCACCAAGTACGATTAATGCAATTTTCTAGATGACAGTTGGGCGAAACTTAAGTTTATCCGGTCGTCTAGATAATATTCAATGATGAGTCTACTCTGATATTACAAATCCTCATAATACATAGGGCGGGTGAGATAAAAAAAGGAGAAAATCAGTGAAAACTTGTTTTCGGAATAGGAGGCTGTGAATTCAAATTTGGAACACTCTCTAAATTTTAAGTCTTTGCTTTGAATAACTTTTTTGTGGTTTTTGAAAAATAAAAGTACTTTACTCCTGGGCCACTTTCAATTTTTTTCACCAACTTCGTATACGAAAGGATTTAATTGAAATGTGGATAGTGCAATTTGAGTTTGGGATGATGCTGGTACCTTTATGAAGAATAAAATTTTCTGTGAAATTTGAAATAATTTTTTTTTTCCATTTGTTGCCATAAATCTGCCGGTCACTGTATAATCGCAAATAAAATAAAAACCATAACTATTGTTTAGAATAATAATAGTATATTGGGTGTTTCATAGATGTGGAATGTAATAGAAAATTGCCAAAAAAGGTAATATGAACTACTTACACGAATATTTTCATACTTTATAAAACTCTTTTACGAACCCATTTATTTTGACGGGTTTACCGGACCGCTGACGCGTCGTGTTCCAATATGGTGCTGACTGACTATGTCCACACAGTTTGTTAGTTGTCTTGCTATCCACAGACTAATTTTCAGATTTTATAACACTCTTTCCCGAACCCATTTTTTTTGACGGGTTTGCCGGCCTGCTGACGCGTTGTGTTCCAATATTGTGCTGACTGACTATGTCCACACAGTTTGTTGGTTGCCTAGCTATCCACAGACAAATTTTCAGATTTTATAAAACAGTTGCGACATACGTGTTTTTTTACAAGTTTGGAACCACCCCCACGCCAGTTGTCCCAAAAACTGGCTGACTGACGGCAGGCTATTGATATTCAACCTATTCATGACCCAATATCAAAATATCAGCTTTTATAAAACCCTTGCAGTTTTGGTACCTCAGCTCTTAGACTATAAGAGTAGATATTGCAGTGATTGAATCGACCCTCATCTTTTTCACTAAGATCACGTGTCTTCTATAAACCAATCACAAGTTTTTAAGAGGTACACTGTCACTTATCAGCTTCCACTGTCCACAGTCAGCTGTCACATGTCGCTGTCAATTGTAGTCAATTGCTGTCACTGTCTGATCATTTGTCAGTTTCCCAATCCAATATGGTGCCTCCACCTGATCGGTGTTACGCCAGTGAGTCATCCGCCTCTGCCAGGTCAGCTGTCACTTGTCAGCTTGTCTGTGTTACTCTCGAAACAGGCAAAATTCCTAGAAAAAGAGAAGGCCAATCTCGTCACTAACTTTTGTGTGGTTTATTTTTCAATACCATAGCTCTAGTTGAGATAGAGGTGAGTAGAATGAAGGTGGATGTACTGAATAATATTGTGTACTAATTATTTACGTTGGCCAGACTGTTGCTTCGCATAAATAAGTCTATGAACTTAACTAATCACTTTGTACTTGACCCTCGAAAAATTGAGACAACGAAAATATCTATAGCAAATCGCTATGCATCCAAACACCAAAAAGTTAATAATTTTATAGAAAAAATTAAGGAATACACTGTTACTGACGTTTACCCTTCAACCAAACTTATGGTGAACGTTTACAGAAAATGTAAGAGGTGAATATTTTATACTAGGTGCAGTACGAATCTCGTACCTTTTTTCATCTTCTGGTATTGTCTTTTGTCTCAGATAGGTCTGACGTTACTTTGCAACTCCCACATAAACAATTAATAAACAGTAAATGCACCTAAGCTTCAAGCAATAAAGGTATAATAGTGAAAAACTCAAAACTAATAAAAAAAAGAGAATATTAGTAATGACTTATCTAATGGAGTCCCAGTTGGGATTAGAAGGTCCCACGAGGGACCTCTGCGAGAAGACCTTTGGGGAGTCACTAGTGGTACGACCTCGACCTCCAAAGATAGCTGATACGACTCAACTGTAGAGGTTGTCTAGGAAGGAAAATATTCAGAAAGTGTTTTGAGATGGCCGGTGTCACCGAGTGGCACAGGTACAAAAGAAATCAGAAAAGAATAGGCCTGTGAAGAAGTGTGGGTTTCAGAAATATGGGAGGTAGGTGTAAAATGTTGATTATAGACAGTTACTGAAATTCTTGAATGTTTTTTCAGTTTTTAAAAATATTCCTGTGATAATCTGCGGTTTTGCTACGGTTAACCGTTGAGGTAGAGGAATATCGAAGAAACCTGAATAGCTGTTTAGTGTTTCTAACAACTATAATTCTCAACAATTTCCTCAGAAAAATCCGCATAAGCGTTCGTTTTACTTCCATCCACATTGTCAAGAAATACGAGTTTTTTCTGAATCCAACCGCATGGATGACTTGAGCTAACAGATAAGAGCACAGATATTCCAATAATCGAACAGAAGAAGGAAATTAATGATAAAAATGGATAATGCAATCCAGAGTTCTGCATTTAACCTATCCAATAGGTATACCTATTGTATAGGATAAATGCAGAAGTCTGGATTGCATAATCCATTTTTATTATTAGTTTAATGGGCTTCTGCCAAGTAGTGTCATCAAATATTTTCTTCTGAATTTATTTGGCATCAGACGAAGTCGACAGCATAGTCGGAGTGCTCTTCGAATCTTGAGGTCAAGATATTTTTCGATTGCGTTGGGTGAGCACCCTGCGCTGATGATTGGGAAGGAACCATGAAACCGGTCCGTAGGTGCTCCCCCGTGTAGGTTGAGACATGTTTTGGCGTTGAGATTAGGAGAACATTGCAAAATAGTTCTTGTAGAATACTCTGCCAAGAATCTAACAGATATAATTCAATGGTCGTAGGGGGCAGTAGTTGTTTTCTGTTGGAGACTTGCCGACGATTATACCTATTGTATAGGTTAGATGCAGAAGTCTGGATTGCATAATCAATTTTTATTATTAATTTAATAGACTTCTGCCAAGTAGTGTCATCAAATATTTTCTTCAGAAAAAGGAAACATGAAAAGTGACAGATCGGGAAGTTAACTAATTGTTGATTTCATCATGAATAAAGAGATCAAAAACAAGCCATGACTGGCAGAGTGTATGAAAGGAAATATTTTTCTAAGTGAACTGAAAGATAGTTTATGAAAGTTGCTCATTGTAGCATAATAGTAATCTATTTTTATTATTTTAGGAATCCGCTGATAGAATTGGAAGTGCAATCTGACCATGAGATAGGTAGTTCGAATACCAATAAATATTGTTTTTCTTCAGTAAATTATGTCATGGCATATTCATAGTTGAAGACCATAGGGGATTAAAAAATTGCAACTGATTTGGTTTAACTGGGGAATTGGTATGAAGGTCTAAGAGGTGTTCTAAATTTATGTACATTATTATCATTTAGGAAATTCCCCTCTTCGTACATAATGTAAGTTTTTTGATCATTTGTAGTTTTTTCACTACCATTTTGTCTTGGAATAGACGATCAACTAGGTGATAAGGCAAACAATTGTCAAGTTAAAGATTGATGTTTTGGGGAAGTCAACTTGATAAGGTAATTTTTACAATTTTTTTCATCACCACATAATCATCAAGACACTTCAATTGCAGTTGAAATGATAATGGTCGACTGCGACAAGGTCTATTTTTCAAGAAATGGCCACACTCTTATTTTCTAAACTGATACGAATTATGAACATATTATGCCCTAAGTGTTCCTTCGAAGTTCTATACTAAACAATAAGAAACATAACATTTGATCAAGATCAAAATACTGTTATTTTCCATCAGAAAGTGTTGTGGAGATGTTATTAGCTCTTGAAAAGCTGCAAATAATGATTTATTTTTGGGATAAATCGCAAAATGAAAGAAGTATTTTACAAGGTGAATATATCCGTTTACTAATTTTTGTTTCATTTCAGATTTATTCTTTTATGTACTAAAATCGTCTTGTTTAATAAACACAGTTTGAAAACTCATTTATTCATTAAAATTCACTGGTCAATGTGATTTTACATTGTGGCAATGTAATTTCACATGGTAAAAATGTAACAGTAAAGGGTGATTCTACATCCTGATGCGTGATTCCATGAGGATATCATACGGATAGGTTAAATATACACTGTAATAGTCCTAATTATCCGTTTTGTGCCATGGAAAGCTACATGAAGAAAACAGAATAGTTAATATTTCTCTGAAAAAATACCCCATTTGTTATGAAAATTTCCACAGCAGGAGAAATACTTCACTATTACTGGAAAATTATACTAGGTTTCAAATTATTCTATTGTCGTTTTCACATGAATCTTCAAGAGGAAAATGTCTGCCACAAATTACAATTTTCTCACTCAAATGTTCTGCTGGGGTCTCTTCTTAAAAACAATAACCAAAAATCATGCCTTTTTTGTCAAACTAAATTAATATTTAAGCTATTTTGAGCAAAGTACATAAAAAATTTCATTATCTACCAAAAATGATTTATTTCAGGTATTTTTCCTTTACACAACACTAAACTGTTCATTATTTATATGTAGGAAGAAACGGCTTTATTAGGAATTGTCTTGCAAATTCACGAATGATGAAAGAATAACCAACGACAACAAACACCACACAAAAAAACAAGAGAAAATCTAAAATTCTAAAAACCGT
Organism: Chrysolina oricalcia; assembly: GCA_944452925.2. Taxonomy (NCBI): domain Eukaryota; kingdom Metazoa; phylum Arthropoda; class Insecta; order Coleoptera; family Chrysomelidae; genus Chrysolina; species Chrysolina oricalcia. Next base: position 16,479,218 of record OX101819.2, read on the forward strand.
CTCTGTCTCTGACAAGAGTGACAGATCTTAGTGACCCCCCCCCCCCACCATGCACCCCCTAAGGTTGAGGCCCGGAAGGATGAACGCCCCAGCACTCGTACGTACTCGAAAGCTCACCCCCCCTATCCACCACCCCCGCTCATTAAAGCGGTTCCTCATCCTGATGATTGGCGATCAGCAGAATAAAATCTGATCGTTTGATATGGAGTGCTCGGCCAATTCTCGGCCTGAAACTCTCTTATATCTGACATGAGTTTAATTTGATTTTACAATGACTTTACTTAAAATGCATGGTGCCCCCCTGAAACTGGCTGAAGGCCCGAAAAACACTTGGCTGAGGGCCAAGTGTTGTGTATTGAATTTACTGAGTTTACCACTTGGTCGGTTCTTATTGGAATCTGAAACATAAAAGCATGATTATCAAAATTTTAAGCCTGTTGAAGTAGACGTTGGCGTCGCCGAAGGTTTCGCTTCCGTCTTACTTCTTCAGGGGTGTCGTTGTCTCCCTGGTTCACTGGTCGTCTGTATTTGTCTCTATCTCTATCAACCATCTTAGTGACAAACAAGTCTTCCTGTTGATGAAAAAGCACTGTTGCACGGTTATTATAATTTTTTGTAGCCTAGGGTACATTTATGTTTTAAATAAATTTCTTTCGCGCCTAAAATTCGGAGTAATCTATCTCTAAAAGGTTCTTTTCGGTTTTAAAAAGTCCTAAATGCGCTGTCAAATTTCTCTCTTTTAAATGACATGTGTTTTATTGCCTCATAGCAAAAAAGTCTGAACTAGAACACCAAATTATTTTCAAACTTGGCAACCATCTACCCAAACTACACTGATGACGAGCATGCGCACATCGTAAACGGGTCGCATACGCGGCATGCTTTTCGCCGTGAAAATTGGCGGGATTAGCATTCTAGTTTATAAAATATATTTCTATGTTTCCGACTAAATATGAAGTCTCAACGTTAAGGTTATTATTTTTTGTCTTATTGGCACTGAGCCCGAGGACTAATATCTACCTCGAAACGAATCAATTCTATGTCCATGTCTATGTCAGTCAACTTTCAACTTGACATTTTAATAATGTTGCAACAGGAATCTTTCCTGAATGAAAGCTAATGACCTTCAAATGAAAACAATTTTCATCGTTCTCTTGGCCTATGTCCTGCTAGTGTCCTGCACCGAAAACGACGAAGAAGGTCCCGCAGCCGACAAAGACGAAATTTCATGTTTGACTGGTGGAGAATGTAAGGCTGGCCACAGCGTTTCCGGTTCGAATATCGCCGAAAAAGCCGCCCAAGACGCCAAAGCCGCCGAAGATGCCCAACAACAGGCGGCCCAACAAGCGTCAAGGCAGGTGAAGGAGCAACTGGCTGGAAAAGCCATGGAGGCGGCCAAAGCTGCTGATGCGGCGCTGTTGGGAAAGGAAGCTCTAGTGACACAGTTGCAGTCGGAGATAAAAGAAGCAGAATTGGTCGTGAGTGTTTACATATATAGTTAGAAAGCCACGGGTCCTGAGACGCGATGACTCACATGGCTTCGTTTGGTGAGGTAAAAGTCCATCCCTCAAAAACCCCAACAATAAATATTTTTTAAATCGAGCAGGGCCCACTCCAGTAAGGAAAAATGTCCCTCGACTTTTTCGTAGATTTCTATATGTCTTCTGTTATGATAATTTTATTCAGATAGTGACTAGTAACATTGTGTATAGAAAAAGAAGATAGTTGGCTAATCTTACGTACTTTTCAGGTCTCCATTTGAATCCAAATGGAGACCATCACTAGAGGTCACTAGTCCACGAGTCTCCAGTCACGTCTTTTCTTGATTTTAATGTATGTATTTGATGAGTTCGTAAAATGTGATTTATTGAATAATCCGATAAATGGCTCTGAAATATAATTTTGACACGTGCAACATATCCAGCGTTGTACTCGTAAACTAGAGATTTCATTCATTTCAGTTGCATTGTTCATATTTAATGTTACCTGGAACTTGATTTTATCAAGACCATTCCCAATGAATTTTGTGTTTATTTGTTTTGTGCCGTTATTCGATCATTTGTAAAATTGTCACGTGAAAGACTAGTTATTTCGTTTGCCATTCATACTACAATATAATCATAGATTTTCATATCTTACTTTTTAGCTTTGTGGAATTAAAAGCAAAAGAGTATAAATCAATAAAATTATAGACAATTTTTACCAATAAATTATCCAATATTTTAGTGTCTAAAAATGATTTCGGTGTAATTCGTTCACCAACATTTTATCAATTATTACAATACTTCTTGGTTACAAATTACCTACTGATTGATTATTAAAAGTGTTAATGTCAACTATGAAAAAAAATTCTAGTTGATACAGCTTGCAAATTTTTTGAATTGCTCCAGAAAATTACAACACTCATAGAATGTTTATTGATGTATAACAACAAGTACATATGAAAGAAAAATGTTATATTTTTTTAACGTTATTTATTCATCATCTTTCTTCTCTGTCTGCTCATACCAGCAGACGAGACGGGACGATACGAGAAGTTCGGCTATAGAAACATTTGTGACAAATATAAGCAAGTTTATTGAAGTTGTTACAGGTCAATCCCATTTTCAAATTCATTTAGAATATAAATTGATTTAAAACAACTTTTTTTTACTGTATTAGTTAATAATAATAAATCTCATCTTCATATCCATTTAGAAATGAGATGATTTAAGACTATTTTCATTACCTGTATTTTAAAATAATTATAAATCTCATCTTTATATTCATTTAGAATATAAGATGATCTAAAATAATTTGCACCCACTATATTTAGTTGTAATTTTTAATCCCAAATTTATATTTATTTAGATTGTAAAATAATTCAAGAAATTTTTCATTCACTTCTTTCAACAATAATTACGATCTAAATTAAACGAATAGCTGGAACTATCTGAAGAGACATCCTACTGAACTCTCTTAGGCTTGTGGTTATGGTACCTGAGAGAAAGGAAAATATTATTATATATCAAATAGCTTGAAATATCAATGAGTTTATTCATACCCTGTACAACAGTTTAAAGCTGAATCATCCAACCTCACAAGTTTCAAATTCAAAGATCTTGTATCCTATATACAGTGAGGTCGTAAAGTAACAGATACATTCATTTTCTACGTAATTATGAATGCAAATGAAAAATAAATGAAACTAAACTTTCTCAATAAAATTATTCACCTGTCCTTTCAACCCCTTTAAAAATTTTAAATAAAAATGGGTAGCGTGTGATACCCGTTTAAAAGGGTTTTCAATTCTCTACTAAGCAATATAGCACTTTTTGATTTAGTATCTTGTCGTATCTTGTCGCATTAATTGATTTTATTTTTATTGTATTTTAATGCCCTATAGAGTATCCAGATTTCAGGTTCATTCACTGTTTTTGCTGATGCCAGCCAGCACTATATTTTGGTTCCACAAGAACAAAAAGAATTTTGATGAAATTATACGTTTTGATTTGAAAACAGTAAAACATTGGTGTGATCCAAATTTACGGTCATTTATAAGGCAAACTAGTATAATTTCCTTCAGATGTCATCTTGGAGATATACAGGGTGTTTCATAATAAATGCGCAGGACTTCCGGATGTGATAGCTCGTTCAAAAATATGAAAAAAAGTTTCTACTAACTTACCATCTAAAATTCAACATTTTCGAGATATAGGGTGTTGAAATTTAAAAAAAAAATTATAGTTTTTTGCGAATATATCTGGGACCGTTTATCGCACAAAAAATAAATTTTGAAGGGGTAGTGGGTGTTTCTTTCTCCAACTTCTACGCCACTGGAAAAAGTATGATTTTGAGCAGCCTACTTGAACCGCCAATGTTTTCTACACAAAAAGGTACTCTTGGTCATAAGCTCTAAAGTTGACCGTTTTCAAGAAAAATCAACTTTCATGTTGAAAAACATGGTAAATTTTTTTAAATCATGTTTTTCCTAATTATACAAAATTTATTTAAACGTTAGAACAAGTAACAAAACCAAACGTTGACTACCTAATTGCAAAATAAAGTAAAAAACAATAAAAATCATACTCAGTTGAATAGTTGGAAATGTCCGCCGTTAGCTTCAATGCACGCAGCAATTTTTCGAGGAAAAATTATTTAAACAACATGAAAGCTGATTTTTCTTGAAAACGGTCAACTTTAGAGCTTATGACCAAGAATACCTTTTTTGTGTAGAAAACATTGGGGTTCATAAAGGAGGCTCAGAACTGTACTTTTTCCAGTGGCGTAGAAGTTGGAGAAAAAAACACCCACTACCCCTTCAAAATTTTTACCAATTATGAATTTGAAAAAATAAAAAAAACTCACAAAACATAGCGATATTACGAGTAGAAAATGCCTACGAAATCTGTTTTCTGTGCGATAAACGGTTCCAGAGATATTCGCAAAAAACGATTATCTCGAAAATGGTGCATTTTAGAGGGTAAGTTAATAGAAACTTTTTTTTCATATTTTTGGACGAGCTATCACACCCTGAAGTCCTGCGCATTTATTATGAAACACCCTGTATAGTGTTGGACAATAACATTGTTGAAAATAAATTAGGTTTGAAGTATATCTTGATAGTTCATTAAAATTTGAGCAGCACACTGAAATTGTAAAAGGCTCTCTTCTGTTAGTTATGTTTGAGAATGTATCGAATAAACTAGGATTTTCAGATTCCAATCCTGTGTACCATTCTCATATTGAATCACATCTGCGGTATGAAATAGCATTTTGGGGAATTTGTTGTGGTTATCATTTCAGAATTTTATAATTTTACATAAGCGTGCTCTACGATATTTATGCAAAGTAAAGTATCGGGTTCATGTCGAACAGTTGTTACAATTTTCAGACTTGCAACTGTGTGCTTGGTATATAAATAAGTTTTAAACAAAATTCACTGTTGGTAGTTCTTCTGAATATATTAGAAGACATGGGCCGTGGTGGTAGAACGTTCGCCTTTGGAGCGAAGGGTCAAGGATTCAAAGCCTCGCATGGTCATCGGTCTCGTGCATGGCATCACACGTTAAAACAACAATAATGAGTTGAAATTACCAGTACCTAAAAGTACTCTTATAAAAAATCAAAAATTCAATAATTTATAATGGATGTAAGATGTTTCATCACCTTCCATCAAACATTAGAAGTATCAAATAACATTTTCGGTTTAGAAAAGTGTTCTGAAAGAGTATATCACAGTTTGAACGAATTCTATAATTATGGATTTTCAAACTCACAATTCAAGCATGAATCGAACATAGTTGAATTCAAATATCTTTTAAAGTTTCAATCCGAATCACTTTTTGAGTAAATTTTTTTTGCTATGATTTCATATGCATGCTCATCACAAATGGACTGGAATGTTTTCATGAAATGCTGCTGTTGGATTGGCAGAAGATGACAGTAATGAAGGGGTCATTGGTGTCATGATGACCGTCAGAGTTTGTATTTTTGATCTCATAAAGTTGCATGCGCTCATTCTCGCCTCAGTGACTCCTATGGTGGACTGTAGGCTTTTCCGAGTTTTTCCGACAGTTGGAATAGCAAATGAGCCACCTTTTTTGTTAAGTAGCCATGGAGCGCATATGGTGGTGGAACTTTCTTTCATCTGGACTCATGTTAAAATGGGGAAGACTATCCCCATTATAGTTTATGATACATAATAATTTCAATTTCATCTTGAATTAATAGTTGAAAAGCTTTGTCGATAAGTTGAAAAACTTCTGACATCAAAATATATTTCGACTTTTGACTCTGACTTTTCTTACGGGTATTTTATTTCAAATTTTCTACCCGTTTGGCCCGTATAATATGCTGAACATTCCAGCGTTCCATTTTTTCTTTTCATTAATTTTTATGTTAAGGTAAACGAAGAAAGTCAAAGTCTCCAGCAGCTTCAACAAACCGCTCAATACAGTAGTAAGGCAGCTCAAGAGGCCCAAGCAGAGCTTAAAGTCATCCAGACTTCCATTCAACTGGCCCAAATCAATACTGCGAATTCTCAGCAAGCCCTCGAAGGTAAATTGAAAAATATTTTTTCTACGACCATTAAGAAAAATGAACATTTCAATTGCGTCTTCGAGAAACCTACCACGTTGTAACACCGATTTTCATTTCCCACGACTTCCATGAACTACTAGACTGTCATTATAGGTGGGTATTAACGAATTTTATGAACATAAATAATTTGATCGATTGTCGATTTATTCGTTGCAGTCATTAGTTATTGACTGCTAGACCTACCCTATACTGGCGCTCGCATTTTGGAGTTATCCACTGTGCGGGCGCGATCTCAGTTTCGGTCTTGAAATGGATTTGGTTATCGATTCATTCGTTGCAGTCATTAGTTGTTGACTGCTAGACCTACCCTATACTGATGAGGGGCAACACCCCGAAATCCATGCAACAAGCAATTGTAGGAACTCTGCACGGAAATTTCATCAGATGTAATTCAATGTTCGTCGTGTCATTAGCCAGTAAAGTAGTTTTCTGATGGATTTTCGACCCAACTTTTCCTATTGTATAGGATATTAGCAATGAGCAGTCCTCTGGACATCTTATGCCTCAAGCCATAAGCTCATTATGAACTACAAATTTCTTTTCCGTTTTATACGGTCTTGACGATCGTGGTTCATGGGTATTGCTTAGTTGGGTGGCCGGCGCTGGGATGGCGCTCGCATTTTGGAGATATCCACTGTGCGGGCGCGATCTCAGTTTCGGTCTTGAAATGGATTTGGTTGTCGATTCATTCGTTGCAGTCATCAGTTATTGACTGCTAGACTTACCCTATACTGATGAGGGGCAACACCCCGAAATCGAAATATAGGTGGTCCGAATGTTTCGATGAATATTTCCATGCAACAAGCAATTGCACGGAAATTTCATCAGATGTAATTCAATGTTCGTCGTGGCATTAGCCAGGAAAGTAGTTGTTTTGTGATAGATTTTCGACCAAATTTTTCCTATTGTATAGGATATTAGCAATGAGCAGTCCTCCGGACATATTATGCCTCAAGTCATAAGCTCATTGTGAACTACAGATTTCTTCTCCGTTTTATACGGTCTTAACGGTCTTAACGGACGAACATAAATAATATCGAATCAAGTTTGTTTAGGTCTGTCTAATAATTTGACATTTCACATCAGTAGATTATTTCAAAATTCGATTGAAAAAGATTGATTAAAATCGGATTCTATATTTTTGAATAGTTGACAGATACTTTCTATATAGCAGTTAATTTGAACAAATTATTATGAGCTCTAGTTACGACGAGTGTTGATTCAGATGACACGTGGACTTTAGATGGTGGGAGCGAGGGTTCAAATCCACGCAGCCACATTTTTTTTCATTTTATGAAATCGATTAGTGTTTGATTTTTATAATAATTTTCACGACGTAGGTAGGTACGTGTATAAAAAGAAAAAAGAGATATTTTATTCAACGGGTGAAGAAAGAAAAAATTATCTGAACCATGTAAAAATGACGGCAGGAGAGTTTATGATAAAAAGGATTATTAAAAATATTACAGATTTGTTAATGATTCAGATGGTCGTAGAAAAAGTATAGTGTACAATGAGCATGAAATGACCCATTTCCCACTCGTAGGTATATGAAATTTTGTAGTACTCGCTACGCTCGTACTACAAAATTTCAAATACCTACTCGTGGGAAATGTATGTCATATCATGCTCATTGTACAATATACTATTCCTTTATATCAAAATATTCCACAAAAATGAAGTACTGTACAAACAAAAATATAAACGTTTCTGAACATTCCAAGTAAGCGGGTTACTCTGTTCTGCTCAGCCAGAGTGTTTAGAACTTTCAGGCTTCCCTAGTTTTGAGAGACATCGAAAGTTGCTCAAAAATGTATCAGCCCCAACAAAAACTACTTGATTAGATTGAACATTTTCATGAAACGATATTATTGTTAACGGAGGTGTTCTCCCAATTGAATAGAAAAATTATTTTCGCTCTGGTTTTAAAGAGCACTGCAAAGTAGTTCCTGTGGAAAACTTTGCCAAGAATCAAACAGATATAATTCAACGGTCGTAGGGGGCAGTAGTTGTTTTCTGTTTGAGACTTGCAGACGAATATACATATTGCATAGGTTGAAGCGGAATAACATCATGTAATCCATTTTTCATTGTTAAATTAATAGTCTTTCGGCAAGTAGCATCACTGTTTTCTCATCACATAGAGAGTTATTGCAACTGAAATAAGTTTACTTAATTACAAGAAAATTTAATCAAAGTATCCTGTATTGTGATTTGTTGTTCTGTTTCGTAATGGTGTTATTGCAACAACCTTCTTTCTAGATGCTTTTACTCAAACTTTATTTTGACAAGTACGTCAAAGTTCAAATCTTATCATCTATTCATCCCATAGAAATATACATATATTATATACTTACTCTAGAATGCTAATCCCGCCCATTTTCACGGCGAAAAGCATGCCGCATATGCGACCCGTTTACGATGTGCGCATGCTCGTCATCAGTGTAGTTTGGGTAGATCGTTGCCAAGTTTCAAAATAATTTCGTGTTCCAATTCAGAGTTTTTTGTTATGGGGCAATAAAACACATGTCATTTGAAAGAGAAAAGTTTGACAGCGCATTTAGGACTTTTTAAAACCGAAAAGAACCTTTTAGAGATAGATTACTCCGAATTTTAGGCGCGAAAGAAACTTATTTAAAACAATAATGTACCCTATGCTACTGTAATTTTAATGACCGTGCAACAGTGCTTTTTCATCAACAGGAAGAGTTGTCACTAAGATCTGTCACTCTTGTCAGGGATCAGAGACGGTTTTTGGAATTTCAGATTTTCTCTCGTCATTTATGTGGTGTTTGTTGTCGTTGGTTATTCTTTCATCATTCGTGAATTTGCATTAATCTTGTTCCTTTAAAGACAATTTCTAATGAAGCCGTTTCTTCCTACAAATAAACAATGAACTGTTCAGTGTTGTGTAAAGGAAAAATACCTGAAATAAATCATTTTTGGTAGATAATGGATTTTTTTATGTACCTATATGCTTTGCTCAAAATAGCTTAAATATTATTTTAGCTCGACAAAAAGGGTATGATTTTTGGTTATTGTTTTTAAGAAGAGACCCCAGCAGAACATTTGAGTGAGAAAATTGTAATTTGTGGCAGACATTTTCCTCATGAAGATTCATGTGAAAACGACAATAGAATAATTTTAAACCTAGTGCAGTACCAATACAGTGTCTGCAAAAGCATGTATGGCGAGTGATACAACTTTCTGCGGCACCGCTTATATTATTATGAGTTCTACATTCCTACAATAAGTACTAAACATACACAGAATTGCCTCAGAAAATTAATGTCAATATGGAAGTGCTTTTCTTGAATGGTAAGGAAAATTTTTCTGGCCTTACTTTTTCATGTGGAAACTGCACTAAAGTAATACAATCAGAAATACTCGTAGAAATAGCATGTGATTTAAATCAAATTCAGTTGCATATTTTGTCATGAACCGTTCTAGAAAAAAAACCTCGAGCTTCCAAGTAACCAATTTTATAAATCTAATTTGAGTTAAAATTATTCATAATATTAGCTGAAATGAATGTTATAGTTCTTTGTACTTTCAATTTATTTTCCAATCCAGTGCTTCCTTGAAATTCGAACCGACGATTTGTGGTGGTTCCGTAGGTTTTTGTTGGTTAACTACAGCTGAAAACTGAATGTGATACCAAAAGTCAGTCGCTTCAGAGGGGTAAATAATAATAATAACCGTACTCTACTTTCTGATGGCCTTTGCTGAATATTCGGGATCATAAATATGTGAAAATATGTATTCAACTCGGCAAAATACAAATAACAGGTATAAGCACAATGACACACAACCTTATTCTCCGAGATTTAGAATTAACGTTTGTTAATCTTCACAAGTACCATCAAATTTTACTAAAACCGGGCTTGTTACAAAAATCACTAATGACGCGCTTGCGCATTGCGGACTAGCCTGAATTTTTTACAACACTTTTGACATAGGGATTAGCATTCTAGAGTAAGTATATAATATATATTTCTATGATTCATCCCAATCATCATCTCATAACATCATTGGTCTAATATCATTTGTATGTGCTGCCGAACATTTTACAAAGAAAATTATTTTTGAATCAACTGCAGCATATATTTTTTACTCCTTTCCAAACAGCGCATCCATTTGCAATATGCTTACGAGGAACAACTTGGAGAAGAATAAAGGTTTCCCAAATCAACGCCTGAACGCGGGACGGGAGCGGGAACGGGATGAACGTGAGACTAACTATAGCAGGATCTGTAAATATGCATACTGGTGGGATTATCGGTATTCCGAAATGCAGGCAAACAGAGAAATTTGTTTGGTTTGCTCTGTGCACTGTTTTTCTAGCAATTCGCACAGTTCCCATTTTCCGTTCCCGCTCCGGCTCCCATGTACCGCTTTGGTTTGAGGAAATCCACTGTCCTCGTACGTAAATCTGGTACGTTTTTTATCTTTTCCCTCATGATAACCTACTTTGAACTCATAATTTTTTCACATAAAAGCTACTACTAAGTGCAGATATGTCAAAATAAAGACTACTTAAATAAAAGTTTCTATCACAGAGTACACCAACTAACAAGAGGCGAAAGCTTTGTCGGAACCTTTGATGTTGAGTACACACGATTTTGAGCGGAAATACGCCACAACATTGAAAGATAAACTACCTGATACACTGAGAAAAGTACCACAAGTAGTGATTAAAATTCTTACAGAACCGAACTACACTAAGAAAAACAACACTGTTGATAAACATAATTATTGTGACCAAACATTTACTAAAATTGACGGAATGAGTTAATGACAAACTTTTACTGTTTAGTTTCGTGAATGTATAATTGATATCCAAATTCGCTAATATTTTAACAGAAAATTTGCACTCTGATCTAAAATCTTGATTTTCATATATATATGAAATTTATCTAAAAAAGTAGCTAAATTATACCACCAGTGAAATTTATACAGAAACGAACATTTCATTTAAGTTATGAATGTAGTTTCCATCAGTTTTCCTGAAACCACATCGAAAATGCTAAATTGAAATGGCTACAATTTGGAGATTAACAAATAAACTTTAATTACCTCAAAAACAATGCTTGATTTCAGCAACATATGTATTGTAAGAATTTTAATATGAATTTTTTTTTTTATTTTAGGTAATGAAACTGAAGTAATTTGTCTAGTTTAATTACTATTGCCAAATAGTGTAGAGATGGAATCATCATTAGGTAATTGTTAACTAACGCTAATGAAATTCTGTTAATTTGTTAGATCATTGAAAAAATAACAGCAAAATGAATAAATAAACTTTATTCTCCTTTTGACAATTAAATTTAATATTATATACGAATCGTCGATATTGACCTACAGACTGAATGGACATATATTCCTCTAGACTATAAACAACAATTACATAGGAGGGAGTATTTTAATCTATTCCTAGAAATATCCAATGTTTCACAGTTCTTTATAGTAACTGGCAGCAAGTTGTACATTCTGGGAGTCATGAGGTTAGGAGAATTGTAGGACAGTTCACCTTTACCAAATGGGTTACGTTAAAATGTTATAATTAATAAATGCGTTTCTGCAAGATTCATTCATAGGAATACCTAGCATTGCTAGTAATGACCTTTTGTAAGCAATGAAGACTTCTTTCCACTGATAAGATAAGCTCCATAAACACAGACCATACCTAAGTATAGAGTCATCTTCAGCATAATACAATGTAATGATAACATTTATTTATTCTCAAGAAACAACCTGTATTTCTAACAATAATTCAGGTATCATCTGCTTATAGGGTTATGGATGTTTTGATTGATTTATCCAGATCGTTAGCATAAAAATGGAATGATATAGGAAATAAAGTGGATACTTGTGAGAAAGAAGTAAACACACAGTAGGATATGTTTTCTGGACTATAGTTCTTCTAATTCCACTACTACACATACACTTTTCTTCAATTGTAATTTTTGTGTAAAGCCTCGATGTTTTTCTCAAGATCTCAAGATCTAGCCTATTGCAATTTTTCAACCAAACTTCAGCACTAGAAAAATAAAAATAAATGAGTTTTCAGTAAATATCAACAATTTTTCTACATACCTAACACGATCATTGGGTATTGTAAAAAAGCTTAAACTTCCGCCTATTTTGGAGTTACAGCCACGGCATATACAAAAAATCCAACTTTGCGAGAACTTATTGCTATTTAATCACAATCCAAATATACAAAAGAATGTAAACTGATAAAGTATGAGCTTCAATAAACTACAAATTCACCATAAAAACAATGTCAATCTTTGACAATGTTTATTTTTATATGAAAAGACAGTGTTGCCTACAGGTCAATATGAAATTACTTGAGAAACTTGAAGTTGATTGTATGCATAATTCTAGGATAGCATTTCCTGCAATGTCTGGGATTCTGATGAGTTCATTATATTGGTATGTACCCATTTTCGTTTTTTATTTTAAGGATCTTAGCTCATCAGATATTTCCTCTTAGTATAACGGTAAATACCAGTAATTACTCAAAAACCGGCAACACTGCGACACAATTATGAGACCGGTGTTATGTATCAAGGGAAAATACTTAGAAAATCAGGTTTTATTGAACGATAATTGTCTTTACATAACATGACATTCATATCAACAACCCCCTTCTTCCTATGTTTTGTGGCAATTTTCTTACAATTCACAGAGTGATAACAGTAAATATTAAATGATATAATACAAACTACCTCCCCCGTGAAATTACAAGTTCAATCTCTTTGGTTTTGTGATGATTCTACCAGATCTAGTAACGTTCTCTGCAACTGAATGATCATTTTCAGAATTTGGAGATTTCTCAGAAGTTTCTGAATCATTACTTACAGTTGACTCTGAAGATACAGGACAAGACTGTTCGCAACTTGATTCTGTGGTATCACATGACGTGTTGTCATAAGGAATGGGAAATTGAATGAAATTTCCTGAAGGGGTTGTTACATCCGGTTTGCTAATATCAGGAATGGTTGCATTTAAATTTTTTCGAATATGTATGAAATATGTACAAGGACTCACAATTTTCATAATGATACCCGTTTCCCAACGGTGAGTTCAGAAATTTTTAACATAAACATGATCATTGACATTATATCTATTCAATGGAGCTTTACTCAGATTACTTTTCTGTTCATTTTCTGGAGGTGGTCTAAGTAAGTCAAATCTGGAACGAGGGCGTTCTATAAATAGACATTCCGCGGGAGATTTACCTGTAGCTATGGAAGGTGTGTTTCTGGAAAGGAATAAAATATTCACGAGTTTATTTCGCAAAATATTCAATTCTATATACTCCCCCACTTCATTGAACAAAGACCTTTCCAAACTCTTCTTGACAGTCTGAACTGCCCTTTCAGCTAATCCATTACTCTCAGGATGATACGGTGGAGATTTAACAGTTTTAATACCATTCGAAGAACAAAATTGTTTAAATTCTGAAGATGTGAACGGTGGTCCATTGTCAGAAACTATTTCATTTGGTAATCCAAATACAGAAAAAAATTCTTTTAAAGCAAAAATTGTTTTTTTGGCCGCAGTACCTCTATTCATTATTTTAACCTCTAACCACTTACTTTTACTATCAACCAAAATAAGAAAAGTATATCTATATGAACCCTATAAAAGTTATTTGGTGCACTAGACCACGGCATTAGCGGTGAAGATTTGGTGAAATTTTGAGTTGTCTAACAAATTTGACATTAAGAGATAAACTTTTCAATATCATTCACTCCAGGCCACCAACAGTGTGAACGTAACAACATTTTAGTTCTAACAACACCAGAATGTTCTTCAAGAAATAATTTCAAAATGTCTTTTCGTAATGATTTCGGTACTACAACTTTATGACCCCATAACAAACAATTTTTTTCAACAGATAATTCATATCGTTTGTTGAAATAGGGTCTAAATTCATAACTCACGGTACCTGGCCAACCTTTTATTGTCATATCTATTACTTTCGATAATGTAATATCTGCATTAGATGCACTCGCAATGTCTTCATAATTGAGAGGACCATCATTTATTGAACTAAACGAATATAAACTGTCACACACTTTATTTTCTCCTACTACAGGTAAACGAGATAAAGCATTTGCGTTAGCAAGCAAACTGCCTTTCCTGTATTCAATTTCATAATCATAAGCTGAAAGAATTAGAGCCCAACGGGGTACTCTGGATGGTGCTGTAATTGGAATTTCTTTCTTTCTCCCAAAAATAAACTGAAGAGGTTGATGGTCGGTTACCAAAACAAATTTTCTGCCAAATATATATTTATGAAAACGCCTAATACCGAATATAAGAGCCAAAGATTCTCGTTCAATATTTGAATATTTTTGGTCAGCAGAAGAAAGTGTACTTGAGGCAAACACTACCGGAAGCTCTACTCATTTAATATTTACTGTTATCACTCTGTGAATTGTAAGAAAGTTGCCATGTAAAACATAGGAAGAAGGGGGGTTGTTGATATGAATGTCATGTTATGTAAAGACAATTATCGTTCAATAAAACCTGATTTTATAAGTATTTTCCCTTGATACATAACAATTTGGCGACGACAGAGGAAACCAATCAATTCAAGTCAAAAATAATTATATTCAGTTTGTCAATTGGTGTAAAGCATGGCCAAATTCAGAGAATTTGATGAAAACCTCGAAACTTTTGAGTCATGGGAAGAGAGACTGCAGCAATATTTTCTGGTCAGTAAAATTGAACAGAATTTGAAGGTTCCTCATCTGATTTCGTTACTGTCAGCAAAAGTATATGATGTGTTGAAAGTCGAGTTATATCCTTCATCACCAGAAAAGAAAACTTATGAAGATCTGGTGAAAGTGTTAAAGACAAAGTACGTGCCAACCAAGAGTATAATTGTGGAACGATTCAAATTTAACAACAGAAAACAAGAACCTTCTGAATCAATAAGCCAGTATATCGGAGCTATTAAAGATCTATCCCGTCATTGTAAATCTGGTAGCTTTTTAGATCAAGCGCTGCGTGATAGATTTGTATGTGGAGTACATAGTATGTCGATACAGCAGAAGCTTTTAAGTCAGGAAGAGTCCATGTCGTTCACAGATGCATGTAAAAATGCTTTAAGTTTGGAAACAGCCGCATCTCAAAGCAAATTAGTACAAGGATCTGCAGCTTTGAGTGTTGATAAGTTACAGTATGCTCATAACAATGTGTCTAGATTCAAAAGTACTACACGATATGTCCCTGAGAGATCAAAGGAGTCAAGTTATGCGCCAAAATTTTTCAAACAGTGTTTCAGATGCACTAGAAGACATGATCCAGAAACGTGTCCAGCGAAAGTGTGGGTTTGTTTTCGATGTGGAATCAGAGGTCATATATCTCCTGCTTGTAAAAAAAGTAGTGTCAATCATATAGAAAATGTCGAAGAGTCTCAAGAGCGAAATGAAGGAGAGAAAGAATTTTTGGATTTGGGTTTCATCGCTACGTTGCAATATGGAGACCAAGAGAAACCGCTAGAAGTTCGTTTAGTAGTTGAAGGAAGCATGATGAAAATGGAAGTAGATTCTGGGGCGTCAAAGTAGCATCTAGATGATTTTAATTCCCGCTTTCTCAATTTTAAACTCGATTTAGTAACGTTCAAACAGAAAGTTGTCACAGGAGAAGAAGTAAGAATTTTAGGAGAGATTCAAGTAAGAGTATGGGTATAAAAATAAAAATTATTGTTTACCATTGGTAGTGTTAAGTAGCCAACGCAAATTTGTTCCGTTGTTAGGTAGAAATTGGCTCAATATTCTTAACCCTGGCTGGAGAAATATACTGAATAGTAAATATTTTTCTGAGTCAAAGTTTTCTATGTTGAATGAGTCAAGTCTGAACCAGGGACACGATTTTATTGAAAATAATCTTCATCATTTTGACCCATCAAATTTTAATCAAATCAAGAATCGGTCCATAAGTGAAATCAAGTCAAGGTTCAGTAGTGTTTTTGAAAATATTAGAAATTCTTTTATCAAAGATTTCACTATTGAACTGAAATTGAAAGAAGATTCAAAACCTGTTTTTCACAGAGCTTATAATATGCCATATACATTAAAACCTGCAGTTGAGGCTGGTATTTTGAGTAAGGTAAGCTGTAGCAACTGGGCGAGTCCAATTGTAGTGGTTCCTAAGAAGAACTCGAATGATATTCGTATATGTGTTGATTTCAAGCAAACTCTCGATAGGGCAATTGAAACAAGTAATTGCGTTTTACCTTTGCCAGAAGACATTTTTGCAAAATTATCTGGAAGTGAATACTTTTGCGTTATCGATTTGAAAGGTGCGTATCAACAATTACAAATGGGTGAAAAGTCGAAAGAACAACCGGAAGTGGCTGGTTGACACCGACAGTTAAACTAATTAAATCGCGCATGCGCTCTCAAATTTGTGATCACGAAAACCGCTTTAATTCGCCTCTTGTTAGTTGGTGTACTCTTTGGTTTCTATTCCTTTATTTAAATTAAATACGAGATGCCTGTATTTTAAAAAAGGAAAATTGTAAATGACATTTTGAGTATATATGTCAAAATTGTCAAATAAAGGAAAACTTTATTAAATTATCATCACATTGGAGGTTGCAATAACTCTCTAATTAATTAATTGAATTTTGATTAATTTTCTTCCATTAAGTGATATCTACTGATAGTTATTATGGCCATACATACAAAGTGAAATATCAAAATTGTACCAGAAAACTAGTAAACATTTAAAGCATTTTCATTTAACATCGATATTCTACTACAAAAAAATTGGCCAAATTTTGCATAAAATATCATTAAAGCAATATGAAGAAGGCGCCTAAAGTGTAATAGTATGAGAGCTAGCAACGTCGGGAAAACAATAATTTCAGTAAGGCCAGTTTATAGATATGTTACCTCTCTCTTTCTCCCGGACGTCATACGGGCCATCTGGCTGGCGGTAGAGGTTGCGTTCATCAGTGCGCATCGTTCCTATACAGGTAAAATATTTATTTTTCAAATTAATTTAAGAAGGTTCCTTTTCTTATTATTATTTTAATTAAACTCTATGACACTTGAATCAATTATTGCCAGATATTTTTATCATTGTTTAAACTGTGCCAGACGCTAATTTTGATTAAAAAATAACTTATTTTTTCAAAATATTTTAATATGACTGAAATTTTTATATGATGTTTTTTAAGTATCTACAAACCCAAAATTAATTTGCTAAACAAACATCCAAGGGGAAAAAAAATAATTTGGTTGTTAAACTTCCAGCTAGACCGATTTGAAAGTGAAAAGTGATGTGGTATTATTATGAGAACAAAATGTACCACATTGTACTCTGAGAATCATCACCAACTTCAGTTTTTAACATGATTCCACAGACCCAATAGAACATGATCCACTGTGAGGCTTATGCGCATGCGCATCAGCCGGCCAAAGCTGCAAACGGCTGTTGTGGTTTATCTCGCTCGCGCAACTAGCGCCTGACTGACTTACTCTTCTAACATGCCCAATCATTTTTCACTTTCAAATCGGTCTGGCTGGAGGTTTAACAACCGAATTATTGTTTGGCAAATTAAATTTGGGTTTGTAGATACTTAAAAAACATCATATAAAAATTTCAGCCATACTAAAATATTTTGAATTCTTTTTTGTATATTATTCAATTTTTTTCTTTATTTTGTTATTGGCGTCTGGTACAGTTTAAACAACGATAAAAATATCTGGCAATAATGTATTCATGCATCAAAAAGTTAAATGAAACTAATTTAAAAGAAGAAACATTGAAAAATCAATATATTACCTGTACAGGACAGGTACGATGCGCAGTGATGAACGCAATCTCTACCGCTAGCCAGATGGCCCGTATGACGTCCGGGAGAGTGAGAGAGATAACATTTCTGAATACTGGCCGACCTGAAATGCTCTCTCGAAAACGTTGCTAGCTCTTAGACTATAAATGGGATACAAGTAAGAAGTCTTCATGAGGATAAAACCAATAATTTTTTTGCGTAGGTGATTTCAAATCTGAATACCGTTTGATTCTCAATAACTTTTCTGAATAAACTTTTTTGATAATTGTTGTTGTTAAAATTGTTATTGTTGAAATTGTTATTTCCGTCAACCGATTGCACCCCTACGCACAACCCTCGGAAGTCTTCGAGAGACTTGTGTGAGCTAGGGAAGACCGGTGAATCGGTGGATCGAACCCACGACCCCACGCTTGCGAGGCGTACGCTTTTATCAACCGATTGCAGGATTAGAGCGTTTATCGGTTTTTTGCTGAAAACCAAATTTTTATGTATATTTGTAATTAGAAGAATATATATTGACCAGGTTGCCTATCAAAATTTGGCCGCCAGTATTTTTAATTAAATTATTTTCAATTGATTTTTGGGAAAAAATTTCGTTCACTTGTTTTTTAGATAAAATAACGTCTACATCACGGCAATTTATATGAAGATTCTAAAAAATCACGGTTGCCGTTGCGCACCTGGCCGTACCTCTTCGCAGCCAGGTGTAAACAGGTATGATTTCGATACACTTATACGTTCATAACATTTATTTATTAATCATATACCAAATTGAAGCAATTTTTTTTCTATTTATTATCATATATGATTGCCTAATTAAATCCGCCCGCAAATAAAGGTTGCTGGCTGTTAAAAATAATAAATATTTAAGGTATAGTGAAAGAGTGTTAGCGTGTAACATCATTTGTCAGACGAGGATAGGAATTGCCGGCTGTGTCTCAACTTATATTAACGATGCGGCTTGTTTATTCTAACATAAAAACCATGCTGTTTTGGAGGTCGTAATGCACAACGTTTTATATTTACATTGCTGCTTTATTTGTCCATCTAAAAATCATTAAATTAATTAACGTAAAATAAAATTGATAAAGATGAAGTCGTGTTTTATGTGTAACGAAAAAAGCAAAGTACTGGACTTTAATAATGCATCATTCAAAAAATGCTCGTTAATGTTTCGTCTTGAAAAAAATATAAATATAATGACACTTTATTAACAATTGAATCTACTAATGATTTTGGATATCATACAGAGTGTCTAAAAAACACAAACCGTAAGTTTCAATTGATCTTAAGAATAGTATAGATTATAGTTACAAAATTAATGAAACAGTGCTAACTTTGTTTTTTTGTTAAAAATGATTTTTTTTTTAATTTCTTATCATTATAAAAATAAATTAATGCATTTTAAAAAAAATTTATAATTAAAAAAAATTAATTGGTTAATTTTTGAAAAAATTAATGATTAAATAAAAATAGCAAATAAAAAAAAAGATTATTAATGTTTATTTTTATGGAAAAACGTGGTAACTGGTTACGAATTCCTAATATATTACATTTCTAAGACAGGTAAAATTTATCAGGTATTCGGACCTTTTTCAACCTTATTTCAAACAAACAATAAAATCATTCAGCAGTATAATGTGGAGAAACAAATATTTTAAATCAATATTAATTATATTAAATCAATATTAATTTTTTGTTGTAATTTTTAAATTTGTGATTTTGAAAAGAAAGACATATTTTTTGGAGTATTTATTAAGTCGTCTCTATTACTCCCCGGTGGTTGAGAACACTAACATTCGACGCATGCGCAATGGCTTAAAAGCGTCGCACTGCCGGCAATCGCTATCTACGTCTGACAAATGATGTTACGCGCTAACTCTATTTCACTCTACCTTAAATATTTATAATTTTTAACAAACAGCAACCCTTATTTGCGGGCGGATTCAATTAGGCAACTATAAATGATAATAAATATTAAAAAATTAGCAATAACTTGGTATATGATTAATAAATAAATGTTATGAACTTATAAGTGTATCGAAATCATACCTATTTACACCTGACTGCGAAGAGGCCAGGTGCGCAACGGCAACCGTGATTTTTTTAAATCTTCATTTAAATTACCGCGATGTAGGCGTTATTTTATTCCAAAAACAAGTGAACGAAATTTTTTACCAAAAATCAATTAAGAATAATTTAATTAAAAATACTGGCGGCCAAATTTTAATAGGCAACTTGGTCAATATACAGGGTGGGTCACGGTCGATGGTACCTTAGACGTTCACGGAGAACGGGACATAGGATCATTCTGAAAATTTGGTTTCTCCAGTAGTTGCTCTTGGTCTATCGATCTGAAATATTTTCAGCAATGCAGCATTGCCGCTTATACCAGAAAGTAGCAGCATCTTTGTTATTTCAAATGGGTCACCCTGTATATTACCGCATTTTTGAACTTGACATTCCTTTCTGATTATTTCTGCATCATACTCCCCTATACCTATCTCTAACGGTTTTTGAGATATTGGTTATTTTCCATATTTTTTAACCAAAACATAGCTCGAATTGAATGTTTATTTCTGAGGTATTTGGATTCTTAGGAAGTTGCAATTTTGTATTTAGTTCATCAAGATCATGTACATTGATTCTGTATAGAGAAGTTTGTTCTGCGTTATACAGGGTCGTTCAAAATTCATGATCTTACTGCTAGATACGAAAAGGGTTGAAAGTGCGTTTTTTTAAATGGAACATCCTGTATATTATGAAATATTCTGAAAGATGACTAAATTCCCTTCCAATTGATATATCATGTTCCTATACTTAAATAGCCAGAATTCCGAGATAATAGCAATTTTCACTTGTAATCTCCCAAGTGCATGAATTATTGCCGGAAATTTTGCCAGGGGTTAGCGTTGTCCCGAATGTAGTGTCTCCTCGGCTCCTCAAGAGGAACAGGTGAGGCACCCCCGCTGGTGTTGACGGGTGTAACTCAGATTTTACCTTCCTACATCATGGTATTAGTATACCCTGTCACCCGCTATGCTAATACAGGGGTTGATTGTCAGATTGATCAGTTATTAGAAGTGTGATTTGTGAGGGGTGTTATGTGGATTCCCAGAAAAAGTTTTCGGCAAAAAACCGGGTTCTGGTCTTAGTCCTCTATAGAGGTGACTTGGTGCTTAGTCTTGGCGTTCTTGGAACAAGTCCAGTTTTTGGTAAATGAGCCCGCCGTGTTTGCGGGGCTCATTGTGGTGTGCCCTTACTCTTGTTATTTCCCTGGTGAGTGAACTCTTGGGAATGTGATATCTGTAAAATTTATATGAAAGATTCGTTATCTGGTCTTGGATAGTGGTGACTTTAGCTAGGTCACGCACGTTTCGAAAAAAATTCATGGACTCGAAAAATTTCCGGTAATAATTCAAGCACTTGGGAGATTACAAGTGGAAATTGCTATTATCTCGGAATTCTGGCTATTTAGGTATAGGAACATGATATATCAATTCGAAGACAATTTAGTCATCTTTCAGGATATTTCATAATATACAGGATGTTCCATTTAAAAAAACGCACTTTCAACCCTTTTCGTATCTAGCAGTAAGATTATGAATTTTGAACGACCCTGTATAACGCAGAACAAACTTCTCTATACAGAATCAATGTACATGACCTTGGTGAACTAAACACAAAATTGCAACTTCCTAAGAATCCAAATACCTCAGAAATAAACATTCAATTCGAGCTATGTTTTGGATAAAAAATATGGAAAATAACTAATATCTCAAAAACCGTTAGAGATAGGTATAAGGAAGTATGAGGCAGAAATAATCAGAAAGGAATGACAAGTTCAAAAATGCGGTAAAATACAGGGTGACCCATTTGAAATAACAAAGATGCTGCTACTTTCTGGTATAAGCGGCAACGCTGCATTGCTGAAAATATTTTAGATCGATAGACCAAGAGCAACTACTTGAGAAACCAAATTTTCAGAATGATCCTATTTCCCGTTCTCCGTAAACGTCTAAGGTACCATCGACCGTGACCCACCCTGTATATTCTTCTACTTAAAAATATACATAAAAATTTGGTTTTGAGCAAAAAACCGATGAGCGCACTAATCCTGCCGGATCTCGTACTATAAGGTAGTTTACTCTTGATCAAAATTCCTATTTTGTTCTCCCCTGTACACCGTATGGAAATTTAGAACTTTGATAACTCGAATGCAAGTTTTCCACAATGCACCAATTTTTATTGATAATACAATTTCCTGACAAATGAATTATAACGCTTGTTGAAACTCCATGTATTACTGGCCACTCTG
The DNA here is from genome assembly GCA_944452925.2 of Chrysolina oricalcia. Classification (NCBI taxonomy): domain Eukaryota; kingdom Metazoa; phylum Arthropoda; class Insecta; order Coleoptera; family Chrysomelidae; genus Chrysolina; species Chrysolina oricalcia. Next base: position 16,501,441 of record OX101819.2, read on the forward strand.
AAATGCTACGTACGAGGTTCGTACTTTTGCCATACTCCAAGTACATCTGGTGTACCACAAGGTATGGTATTGGGACCTCAGCTATCCAATATTTACAATAATAACTGATCTCAAATTGAAAACTGTATTTTCTACAGATGATATCGTTAGGATACACCAACACAGATTTTGGAAAGATCTGGATAATAAAATGATCCTGGAATTTGAATGTTGATGTAGGCATATGAGTGGGTTAGAAGCCAGCATTATTTTCCAATATACTGGTGAGTCAATTTCACTTTCAAATCAAACCAAATCAAATCAAAATATGCTTTATTGTCGGAAGATGAGGATCCTATTGACAAAGCCTTATAAACAAAAATTATGTCTATATCAAATACATGTCACATAAGTTTATAAATACCTATACATAAACATTCACATACGCAAGGATAACAGATATGTATAAAAACAGAATTTTAAAATTTTTAAAAATTATCATCTCGTATTTTCATTGAGGAAATCTTGAACATCATAAAACACTTCGTCTATAAGTATATGTTTTACAGACCTCCTAAATAAATGAGTGGAATCAATGGCTTTGATACTGGTCGGGAGATGGTTATATAGTTTAGCAGCATTATAGATAATTGAATTCTTAATTAAATTTGAGGTTGGAATGGGTAGCCTTAAGTTATTATTTTGGCGGGTGGTTCCTTGAATAATTTTATATGTAGTTTTGTTTTTATGAAGCAAACATACAGTTTCAAGTATAAAAAGAGACGGAATGGTGAGGATTTTCTGTTCTTTGAATAATTCCTTGCAGGAAACTCTAGGTCCAACTTTACAAACATAGCGAATAGCACGCATCTGGAGCATGAAGATCATATTGAGGCGCTGTTTATTGCAGGTTCCCCAAAAAGGAATGCCATACCTGGCATGTGACTCGAAAAGGGCATGGTACACTACCTTCGCAGTTGCCACCCCCAATTCGTTTGAAATCACACGCAAAGCATAGCATCCTGAGGATAGCTTCTTACTCAGCTGATCTACGTGGTTTTCAAAACTGAGATCACAGTCTAGATGAATTCCTAGCAATTTGTTGGTAGATTTCCACGCATTAATGTCATTTCCTAACGGGATATCTGATATATTGCATTGGAAGGAGAGTAAGTTCGTTTTGTTTATATTAAAAGAAAGCAGATTGGAGTTGCACCACTCTCGCACAATAGAAATATCGCGAACCATTTTATTGTGAAGGTTATTTAAATTGATGTCGTGCCACAGGATAGTTGTGTCATCCGCAAAAACTGTAAATTTACATTCGATTTTAATAGTTGCCAAGTCGTTGAAATACAACAAGAACAGTAAAGGTCCGAGGACGGAGCCCTGTGGTACACCATGCCTAACAAAACCAATGTCAGAGAAGCTGTTCGTCCTCACAACTTGAGATCGTCCACTCAGATACGACTCAAACCAATTGAAGCTTTGTCCTCTGAAACCGTAGTGTTGGAGTTTGCGCAACAGTATTTCATGATTAACGCAGTCAAAGGCTTTTTTTGACAAGTCACAAAATACTGCAGCGCTCGCCTCTTTCTGGTTCAAGTTGGAATAAAGATTTTTCAAGAAGTGAAAAACAGCATCCCCTGTATTTTTGTTGGATTGAAAACCAAACTGTAGGGGGTTTAAAATGATGTGCCGAGCTATGAAGTTCATTAATCTATTCTTTACCAATTTTTCTATTAGTTTCCCGAGGGTGGGTATGAGTGAAATGGGACGAAAGTTGGACGGATCAGAGGGTTCACCACCCTTGTAGAGAGGAATAACTACACTGGTTTTTAGAAAGTTTGGGAAGAATCCCCTAGCAAATGTGTCGTTGATTAAGTCAACTAGTAGTTCAAGAATGAAAATTGGCAGATTTTCAAAAATTTTTATAGATTTATTGTCAATACCACTAGAGCTTTTGTTTTTTACTTGTTTTATTGTGTTTGTCAGTTCCTTTAGGTTCGTCTCGTATAATACAAATGTATCTGCAATGCACGTTCCGGTAAGATACCTTAGTGGATCTGGAGCAGGTTCGATATTTTCAGATAGTCTGTCGGATATAGAACAGTAAAATTCATTCAGAGTATTTGGGTCCACTGTTGTACTTGATTTGGAGTTACTTTTTCCCCTAAATTCATTTTCAACTTGCCAGGTTGCTTTGATAGTATTCTTGCTCTCAGAGATCCTGTTGTGGAAATAATTCCTTTTAGCGGCCTTTACAACACTTCTATAAATCCTTCTATATTTTATGTAATGGTTATGTAGAGCTATATCATTACAGTATTTTCTAGTATAATGGAGGCTTCTCAGATTCCTTGCAGAAGTTCGAATTCCTTTTGTAAGCCAGACTTTCTTGTTCTTTTTTTTTTCCTTATTTTTTGAATGGGAAAGGAGGATTCAAAACAGTACAAAAGCGTATTATTGAATGAATGAAAAGGCTTGTCAGAGTACGGTACCACATTCCAATCCATGTTTAAACATATTTTGTAAAAATTTTCGTAGTTTGATTTTCTAAACAACCTCCCAAACTTGAATTTGCTTTCACCATTTTCGCAGAACACTTCGACATTACAGTGGACTGCCTCATGATCAGAAATATTTGCTGAGAGTACATCGCAGATAACTTTGCTTCGGGAACTTTGTAAGAGAGCATCGAGAATAACTTTGATATAATTCGGATTCCCAAGTAGTGTTCATTATTGCCAATATGTAACATATCCTGTTCAGATGATGGAGTAATAAATCTCAAACGGGTATACGATTTAACTGATAGAATTGTGATGATGGCGACGGTTTTAAAGTCATTTTAGATATACGAATGGTATTATTGTAGATTTTCCACAACTCAATCTCTTTTATTATATGACTATATTGATTCCTTGTCTATATTAGATATTTTTAAGGTGTTAATCAACAACTCATCGAGAAAGATCAAATCTTGGAAGCAGCTAGAGCTCGATTGGAAGAGCTGAACAAACAGTTGCAGGTAGCCAAAACAGAATTATCGAAAACGAGAGATTCAGCTAAGAAGGCCGAAACAGCTGCTGCGGAAGCAAAGCAGAACGTTGGAAGAGGCAGAAGGAAAGTCTCCAAAAGAAATGTCAAAAAGTAACGAACGATTTTTAATTGTAATATTTAATGTACTCTACGTTTTTATTATACAATATATAGAAGTTGCTAGTATTTTGACTGAATTGGTACTTCAAATATTTAGCATACTGAAAAAAGGTTTTTTCCGTGCGCCCGCACTGATAAATTTTCCGTACACTGGCTATTTCCTGGCTAGTTACTTCATCATTAAAAATAAATGCTTCTTAACAATCTGGGTTTTCAGGTACATATAATGAAAAATTTATTACTCGTCCATAACCGCATTTCCCGTGCTTGCACGAATTCCTTCATGTCATGTCTCGCCCGCACGGAAAATGTTTCCGTGCTCTGGTGTCATTATCTGCCTATTTACAATCAAAATTATATAATATGTTGTTGACAGTCCTCTACAAATCGCAAATTGTTTGAATATTTCCTCACCAACAGGGTAAATAACGCTTGTTTTGTGGCAATTTCTGAATATTTTTGTACCATAAATATTTCAATTAATAATACATGCTTTTCTTCCTTCATCATTAAAAATAAATGTTTCTTAACAATCTGTGGTTTTAAGGTAGATATAATGAAAAATATCGTTCATTACTCGTCCATAAATGCTTTTTCCGTGCTTGCACGACTTCCTTCATGTCATGTCGCGCCCACACGGAAATTTTTTCCGTGCGCTGGTATCATTAACTGCCTATTTACATGTCAAAATTAAATAATATGTTGTTGACAGTTCTCTACAAATCGCAAATTGTTTGAATATTTCCTCACCAAATAACGCTTGTTTTGTGACAATTTCTGGATGTTTTTATACCATAATAATACATGATTTTGATTCTTCATCTTCAAAAATAAATGTTTCTTAACAATCTGTGGTTTTAAGGTAGATATAATGATAAATATCGTTCATTACTTGTCCATAAATGCTTTTTCCGTGCTTGCACGATTTCCCGTGATCGGCTTCGGCTCCCACGGGAACATGTCGCGCACGCACGGAAATAGCCTATTTTCTGAACTCGTAATGAAATATACTATACTATAAGCCGGTCAGCTGATGAGGTAAGTTTTCGGGCCGGATAATTTTGTGATTTTTTTTTCTTTTTCCGGCAGACTTTCTCTTTTATGGCATAGACCTTATGATTTTGATGATGGATAAACATCATAAAAAATTCCATAATAGACCGGGATCCCACGCCTATTTTCAAATATGATTAATAACAGGCTGAATCTTCCTGAGTAGCTTCATTTTGCCGAGACGACCAACATTTTCCTCTACGAAAATTCTTGATAGTGGTAGCTAATAAAATGAGCAAGCGTCAATCATGTCGATTTGGTGAGTGCAAAAAAGTTATTAATAACAGTTAGTTTTTCAGTCGAACCTCGAGATAATTCGATAAAGTACTCGAAAAAACTTTTGTCCTACAAAATGGATGGTAGGACGGAAGAGTCCCCCACTACCAACATGTACCAAAGACGTGGTCATAAAAATTCATTAATAACCAGCGGATTTTTTTACCGTTGCTTGGTTAATATTTGTATAATTGAATAGTCAAATTTTCCTACAAATTGAATGGTAGGTGTTCCTAGCCCTACGATCCGAAATTGTCAATTCCATGGTAAAAAAAATGATTATTAACAGGCTGAATCTTTGTGAGTAGCTTCTTTCTATTGAGACGCCCAACTTTTCCTTCTACGAAAATTCTCGAAAGTGGTAGCTGATAAAATACGCAAGCGTCAATCATGTCGATTTGGTGAGTGCAAAAAAGTCATTAATAACAGTTAGTTTCTCAGTCGAACCTCGAGATAATTCGATAAAGTACTCGAAAAAACTTTTGATCTACAAAATGGATGGTAGGACTGAAGAGTCCCCCACTCCCAACATGTACCAATGACGTGGTCATAAAAATTCATTAATAAACAGCGGATTTTTTTACCGTTGCTTGGTTAATATTTGTATAATTGAATGGTCATATTGTCCTACAAATTGAATGGTAGGTGTTCTCAGTCCTACGCTCCGAAATTGTCAATTTCATGGTAAAAAAATGTTTATTAATAACTGTAGGACCATGATAATACATGAAAGGTTAGTGTATTCTTCACCTAAATAATACAGTGTCCTACAAAAAAACGGGTATGTATCGCTAGTCCTACAAAAATTATTGAAAATAACGAATTATTTTGAAATTGTGGTTTAGCTAATTTAATATACTTTTATTATTTATTTATTATTTATTAAAGTAATGTTATTTTCAATGTATAATTGTTCAATTCAAAATTATCATAATTTACGTGAAAAGTTTATGAAAAAAGTGGGAAATTTTGTTTGGCTTTCATAATTTTTATAAACATATTGAAAACAACAATAACAAATTAAAAACATTGAAATAATCAATCTGCCCTCCGGGGCGGCTTGAATGATGTCGCATCCGCTTTAACATATGCAGGGAAACCCGGAAAAACTTGCAACACATCGTCGTCTGAAGAGCTGAAATTTATAATTGAAAACTTCCAAAGAGGTCAGACGAATTGTGAAAATCTACTCTGCGGTAAAACAGGATGTATGATATCTCCAGAGGCCTCAAAAAGTCCAGTTCGAAAGAGATATTATATTTTACGGGGGTCAAGTGGCCAAGTAGTTAAATTACCGATCTTTTATCCACTCTGGTCGCCGGTCGTGGGTTCGAAGCCTAGACTGCTTATATTTCTCTGATGGCCCGAGAAAGTGGAATAGCACGTAAAAAGTAAGAATTTGTTAATCCTTGGCTCTCACAAGTTTCGTCTTTTGAGGGCTGTCGTTCGTAAGGAAACGATGTCTGGTTAACGGAAAAAACAATTTTAAACAATGAGGAAGGGAAGTGGAAGGAGTGGGAGAAAAATTTTCACCAGCTATTCAAGGAGGTATCACAAGAAGAGATTTCTGAAAAATTTAATTGGATGCGGGTGGCTGTAAATCAGAGAGTGACGGGACTTGCTGGAAATACAAGGAGTTGATGGGAATATTATTTCATAAGTATAATTTCACTTTAATTCTCATATCCTAGTAACAGATATGGACAATTCGTAATAATTATTTTGTTCCTGAGATGAAGCCTTTTTAAGCATTCAAATTGTCACTGAATACTGTCATAGAAAACTATATACAGTCATTATATGAATCCTCATGTAATTGATGAAGACCCATTCTTTTTCAAAGAATTTGTAAAAAAAAATATAATGGTATTGATATTCATCTCTTTCTTTGAACAGTATCTTGTCATGCTATGTAATGCAACACCCTTTGTGAAATATAATTTCTCATTAGAATGGAAGGACTTACGAGCTACAAATTAGATTTAATGTGTTTATTTCTAAAAAAAATCGATTTCGAATTGAAGCAAAAAAATCAAATTGATTCATAATTCGCAAAATAACAGTAATGGAATTTTTGACACCCTGTAGCTCGAAAACTGGCCATAGGATCGATCTGTGAACTGAACAACGTAATGAGGATGGCAGGATCAAAAAAATATCACATCAAAAATGAGGATAAATGTGCCTCCTTACAAAATATTTTGATAATTTTTTTTATTTCAGAAGGTATGGTCGAAATATCTGTAGGCTAGTTAAGCCCGTGGCTTACGGTCAAATAGATTGATTGTACTGCCTTGAAATGAAGTTAACTCAATTGGTTTGTTTCACCATGAGCCATGAGCTTTAGATTTGGGTAAAACTAACAGTTAGCCATACAATTTTTGCGCTCACCAAATCAACATGACTTTCGCCTACGCAGTTCATTAGCTACTAATATCAATAATTTTCGTGGAATTGACAATTTCGGAGCATAGGACTGGGAACAGCTACCATTCAATTTGTAGGACAATATGATCATTCAATTATACAAATATTAAGAACGGTAAAAAAATCCGCTGGTTATTAATGATTTTTTATGACCACGTAATTGGTACATGTTGGGAGTGGGGGACTCTTCAGTCCTACCATCCATTTTGAAGGACAAAAGTTTTTTCGAGTACTTCATCGAATTATGTCGAGGTTCAACTGAAAAACTAACTGTTATTAATAACTTTTTTGCACTCACCAAATCGACATGATTGACGCTTGCGCATTTTATTAGCTACCACTATCGAGAATTTTCGTAAAGGAAAAAGTTGGGCGTCTCGGCAAAATGAAGCTACCCATAGTCCAAGAAACGAGGAAGCGGTCTAATGTTAAATGTGCAAAAATGTATACTCGAATAATAAAAATATGAGCGTATAGGAAATTAAAATTCAGGATGAGTTTCTATTTCATGCGACTCGATCCTGATTACCGAACATAACCTAAAATATTGGCAAAGTTGCGAAAAGCGGTTTTTTGTTGATAATTAAAAAATTACAGCTCCGATCCAAAAAAGTCAAATTAGGAAATTGTAGGTATTAAAAAAATCTATCAATTAAATAACCGATAATTTTTTGATGTCATTGATACTTATCGAGTTATATCGGAAAAAACGTAAAAAATCGGGTTTTCTATAACTCGCTTATTGTAAGGTATTGAAAATTGTTATTTACAGTTTTGTGTAGCCTATGGCAAGCCAAAAAAGTCTTTTTCAAAAAAATTGATGAATATTGATTATTTTTCAAAATATATGAAGTTTTCTCAAAAAAGATGCTCTCTCAATATGGCTACTTTTGCTCGGGGAATGATGCTACAGTAACGATTCAGGGCTTACTTTTTTAGTTGTACTTTCGTATTACCGAATAAGTATAATGTTTTTTCTAAATAAATTTCTTAATTTTGTTTTTATACAAGTGACTTTTATGAAAATAAATTTCTAGCATGACTTCACGCATTAAAAAAAAATTGAATTCCTATACTAGAAGCCGAGATAATTTTTTTTTATTTCAAAAAAATCTGGAAGGCGCAATAATCATCGTACAGCAGTCACCTTCATGGATATTGAGGTTGAATACCTATATTTCCGATAATAAAATACTAGGATATGTTTAGTTCATTTGCAGTATTATTAATTGATGAACAAAGTGAGGCGTGCAGGCGCGGAGCGATGCAATTTTAGCGGGTGGCGCAATGGGGATACAAATACTGTTGACATTAAAGACACTTTCGTCCTGACAGTGTTATTGAAAAAGAAAAGAAAAGTTATTAGTTCAATTTCAAGTACTAGTATACATTGCAAAAGAAAACGTACGTGAACAACAAGCCGAGATACTCAATATTTTTCAAGCACAAGCCACTTTGAACGCACGAAATAAGTTTTCATTGCTATCCCCACTCCGCCACCCGCTACAGCTATCACGATCCTCGCCTGCACGCCTCACTTTATTCATCAATGAATAATACTGCAAATGAACTAGACTAGTATTTTTTATTGAAAATATAGGTATTCAACCTTAATATCCACGAAGGTGACTGCTGTACGATGATTATTGCGTCTTCCAGATTCTTTTCAAATAAAAAAATTATCTCGGCCCCTAGTAATCGTAGAAATTCAATTTTTTTTTCTGAATGCTTGAAATCATGCTAGGAATCCATTTTCATGAAAGTCATTCATTTAAAAACAAAATTGAGCAATGCATTTTTTAAAAAAACATGTAAAAAAATTGTGCAATATTTTCAAAGTCATTTTTTGTCCTTTAAAATTAAAAAAATCAATATACTCATTCGATAATATGAAAGAACAACTCTTACAGAAAAAAATAAACCATGAATCGTTACTGTAGCATCATTCCCCGAGCAAGAGTAGCCACATTGAGACAGCATCTTTTTTTAGAAAACTTCAAGTATTTTGAAAAATAATCAATATTTATCAATTTTTCACAGAAAGACTTTTTTGGCTACACATAACGGTAAGTAACAAGTTTGAATACCTTACAGTTAACGGGTTACAGAAAACACGATTTTTCATGGTCTTTTCGATATAGCTCGAAAAGTATCGATGATATCGGAAAATTATTGGTGATTCAATTGATACATCTTTTTGATACCTACAATTTCCTAAGTTGACTTTTTTCGATCGGAGCTGTAGTTATTTAGTTATCAACAAAAAACCGCTTTTCGTAACTTTGCCAATTTTTTAGGTTATGTTCGGTATTCACGATCGAGTCGCATGAAATAGAAACTCATGCTGAATTTCAATTTCCTATACGCTCATATTTTTGTTTTCGGATATTAATTTTTGCACGCACTTTTCGCTATTGTTTGGACTACCAGGAAGATGCAGCCTGTTATTAATCATTTTTGAAAATAGGCGTGGGATCCCAGTCTATTGTTCATAGTCCTCGAACTAATTTTTACGCTCTGAACCAACGTCATGCATATGTCAAATTGAAATAATGATACTGTCACACCTAACAAAAAACTTTCTCGAATGATAGCTGACGGCAACAGAATGAAAGTTACTACTCTCATCCTCTTATCCTGCATATTACTTGTGTCCTGCACCGAAAACGACGGGGAAGGACCAGCGGCCGACAAAGACGAAATTTCCTGTTTGACGGGTGAAGAGTGCAAAACTGGCAGAAAGGGCTCACAGGCGTCGAATATCGCACAAAAAGCTGCTCAGGAAGCCAAAGCCGCCGAGGACGCCCAGCAACAGGCCGGGCTACAAGCCGCCAAGCAAGTGAAAGAGCAGTTGGCGGGAAAAGCCATGGAGGCGGCCGAAGCTGCCGATGCTGTTCTGTCGGGCAAGGAGGATCTAGTGGAACAGCTACAGAAGGAGATCAAAGAAGCAGAGATAGTGGTAGGTACCATGGACCTATAAAGTTTTATACTAAACCCAGCTGATTACTCCTGGTCTGAAGTCGTGAATAGTCACAATCTGTAGTCGTTACATATCAAATGTCAATATGGCACCATTTAACATATGTTTTGTATTAAGAGGCACCCATATAAACCTTGTAGCACCCGACTTTGGGTGCCACTTTGTTCCGCATGTAAAACATTTTATTATGATAGAATACTGCATTTTACGTCATTTTATGAACAAAAAGGGGAGGTGCCTCATAACCAATTTTTTAGCCAGCGACATATTGATTATTTCAGTTTTTTCATTGTAGAGGGCGCTTTGCTTTATACGAATGTATAAAGAATTTGACACCCGAAGAATAAGATGTATTGAGGCACCCGTAAAAGCGGCAACACTGGTCAAGCAAGCTCTCTGTAACAATTTCAACCATGGATTTTTTTCAATATTCAAGAAGGCGGCTCCAGTATGGCGGACGAGATTTGTGATCAGAGTCAGATTTGGTATATAAGGGTTTTTCAGGTCGTAGATTTCGAATTTCTTGTCAAAATTCATGAATTCAAGATGGCGGCTCCAGTAGAGCAGACGAGATTTGTAAATAGGGTCAGATTCGAGTCAAAATTGGTATGTGGGAGTTTAATAGGTCGTAGATTTCGAAATTTTTGTCGAAATCCATATATTGAAAATGGCGGCTACAATATGGCGGACGATATTTGTCATTATGGTCTGATTGGATTCCAAAGTGTGTGAGGGTTTTCGGGTCAGAGATTATGAAATTTTTGTCAAATATCATGAATTCAAAATGGCGGCTCCAATATGGCGGACGATATTTGTCATTATGGTCTGATTCGATTCCAAAGTGTGTGAGGGTTTTCGGGTCAGAGATTATGAAATTTTTGTCAAAATTCATGAATTGGTAGACGAGTTTTGTATCATGATCTGATTCGATTCAAAATTGGTATGTGGAGGTTTTTGGGGTAGGAAATTATGATTTTTTAGTCATAAAAATATAATAGTTTCAAAAACTAAAGAACATGGCTCACTTCTAACTAGAAAGTTGAAAATAATTGACAATGATATTACTCAAATGTAAAATAGCGTTATCTTGAGCTCTTGAACGCTTAGTATTGTTAAATCAAAATAGAGGATATGAGAATATAGATCGAAAGGAATCACGCTTTTTTTACATTTGAGAATATCATTGTCAATTATTTTTTAAATTTTTTAGTCCATGTTAGAAGTAAAATATGTTCTTTAGTTTTTTTTAAACTATTATTTTCTCAGTCAATAAAAAAAATTGTCGTCAGCCGGTTACATCTCACGAGCAACCCTCAGAACTCTTCGAAAAACTTGTGCGAGCTAGAGAAGACGTAGCCCTCACCTTTCAGCGTGTGATGCTAGGCACGGGACCGAGCTGAGATTAGAACCCCTACCGATGACTGGATTGAGAAGTGAACACCTGACCACTCGCTACCTTGGCCCATTCGTGATAATTTGAACGTCATTCCGAAAACGTTGAGTTAAAGTTGGTGAGAGTGTATGTTACTTTGTAGCAATAATAGATAGACAATACAATGACGCCAGAAAGCATTCAAGGAATAGCTTTTGTGTAATATTTTGAGAGCATCAATTGCATTTTTTATTCGAATTACACACAGTATTTTTTCGACAGAAGCAGATCTCAGATAAAGAAAGAACTCGATACTTCATTGAACATACATTATTACCTAAGAATAATGGATATCGTCGGATTAGCAATACCAATAATTAGAATTACCTGTAAAACATTGAAAGTATCAATACCTTTTGCCAAAGTCGGTATCGAAATTGCTCGCAGTCCAATCAGTATCTCAAATAAAAAATGCTAGTCTAAAGAATCGAACTTCTGCCGTCGGCGTGACAGGCAGAGTTTCTAACCACTAGTCTAATTTGTTCACAATAATTAAGAACATATTTCTCAATATGACGCCGGCAAACCGGAAACTTCGGAATAATATTAAATGAATAATAATAAAACTGATTCACAAACTACTCTGAAGAGTATAAAGTATAATTGAAATGTACCTTTTTGATGAGATAATCTTTATCTGCGGCTTCTTGTGAAAATCCTTGTATATTTTCAGAGGTAAATATTATTTTGGATTATATTGCTCTACATTCAACAGATTGTTTCTTGAGAACGTGACAAGCTTAGAATATTTGTTGATGTCTTTATTTTTTTTGACATTCAAGCATCGAATACCAAAGAGTTAATGGTTTCAGGGTCTCACATCTTTCTCCAAAATGAGCCAGTAGATATGCACCAAGTTATGATTGTTCGTATTGTTATTCATATTTGTCTCGATTTTTCTGGAAGAAGATGTATAAGGTGGTTCATGCAACATCAGTAAAACTAAAATGAATTAAAGATTTAGATGAATTTTAAAATAGGAAAATGATGGTGTTCATGTAGAGTTTAACGAAATTAAAGGTGCATTTAGTCAACATCATTATAAAAGTGTGCCTAAATATATGTTAAAACCGAAAGTCGAATCCGTTATATCAAATGGCACCGTTTATACAACAATATTAAGTTTATGCTAAAAACCTTCGATGTTACCGTTATGTTCATGATAATGCTTGTGCTAAAGTTGACTAAATCCACCCTAAGAAAGTACTAGACATGCGCAAATCATTCCAAATGTCAATCTTTGAAACGTATTGGTATTATTTGTTCAGAAAACAGAAGGTGATTAAGGTGAACCCTAACCTGAGATTATCGTGGCTTGTTGATTTGCTGTATTCTGTTCAGGTGTTTATAAAACTATCACCAAGATAAAGAATTGTGGTTTTTAACTGAGTAAATATTGCTTCTGAGAGCCTCTGGAGTTGTGAGGAATCAGAGAAATAGAAAATAAAGCGTCATACCAATGCTGAAATTGCGAAGCAAATTTGTCAATTTGGCTCTTTCAGTGTATGAAATGGATGACGACAAACAGATCTTTGCATAAACTCGGATGACGCCCAAAATATTTCCTCTCTTATCTCTTGTCATAAGCTGACCATTAGTATCCATTCTACTTCAATTTACAATTCATTATTAAAAAAAGAAAACACGAAGGTATAGATCTACACAAGAAATTACTCAAGGATAAAACATAACATCTTTCTTCTTTGGAAGCAATCAGCTGTGATCAGAGATTTTCGTTTGTGACCTTTGTGAATCTTCCCCAGAGCAAGACCACACATGCACTTTTTCTAATTTATGGAAGAAATTAAGTTATTAGTTGAAAGTTGTCAATCTTTCTTAGTTTTAATGTTTATTTTAATTGCTCAGTTTCTTGCATGAACACGTCCATTTCATTACATTGTCTTTTATTCGTAGTTTTAGTTTTAAATTCACTTAAGTCTAGATTTATGCTTGCGATGTGCAAAAAATGCGACTTTAGGTGGATTCATACCTAAAGTCGTATTTTTCGCACATTCTGCCACATGAGGTGTGTTAAATTATTCACTACACTATTTTCCATGGATACCTACTTGTTTATTCCCAACAGTATGTACCATACAAATGCGAGCATTTTTTTATTTTTCCGCTTGACAGCGGAAATGCTGTCATTTAATGACATTAATCGAAAAACATCAACTTTGCGTTGAGATTTGAATGAGCCAAAGGCTACTTTGTTATGCGGTTGTCTAAAAACTCTATTTTGATAGTGACTAGAATTATTCCGAGATTAAAAAAAGAAATATTACAGTTTCGTCTATTTGCCTTCGTTATTCATTACGAATATGAGCTTTTATTTAGCCTAACCAGTCCCGGTGCCTGTCTGTAATGAAATCTTGCCTATTGAATTTGAGCGACTTCTTGTTATCCGATTAACTTCCAGTGAAAATGCTATATAGAATTATGTTGGAGAAAAAACAAAATGGCGGATGCAAGATGGCGAACAAGATTTGTAATAATTATGTTATAATTGGTATGTGATAAAATTGGTATATGGGGGCTTTTGAGTTCGGAGAATTTGAACTCAGAATTCAAGATGGCGGCTACAAGGTGGCAGACGAGTTTCGTGATTATTATCCGATTCGATTGAATATTGGTATTTGGAAGTTTTCTGTGTCTGAGATTATGAATTTATTGAAAAAAAAATCAATTCAAGATGGCGGAAAATTTTGTGATCATGGTCTGATTCGATTGAAAATTGGTATGTGTAGAATTCTGGGGTCGGAGATTATGAATGATTTATCGTAATTCATAAATCCAAAATGGCGGACCCCAAGAAATTTTGTAGTTTCTTTACGTTCTATAGTATTATTGCCTAGTAGTAGTACAGGTAGCTTGCAACGAAGGCTAGTATTTTTGTGTTAGATACATTTAATGATAGTAAATTTAAATCAAACCATCCTTTAATGCGGTCAATATATCTAGAAATGGTTTGAAATAGATTAGCCCGAGTCTCATCGTGCCATTGTATGGTAGTATCCTCGGCAAATAAAGTGAAACTACCTGATATATATTCAAATTGGTCATGTCATTAACATATAATAGGAAAAGTACAGGACCGAGTACAGTACCACAGCAAATAGAATGGAGTGGTGAGTGATGATTTCTTTTGACATCCTGATGACGAATTGATAGCTATGACTCGAAGCACTTCAAAGGTTTAGGTTATTGTGTGAGTTAAATATTCGAAAGCTTGCTGCTTTCGTATTCGAACTGAAAACTTTAGACGGCAAGCTCTTGAATCATTTCGAAATACCTGTCTGACATACTTGAGTACTGTAATGTCTGTCTGTTATGTAAATTCCACATGCGCAGGCCTCGCTTTTCAATTGGAGTCTCTGGGAAGGTGCTCAGGGCCTCGTGATCCATAGGGGCCACTACACGGAAAAAAATTGTCCAAGTAAAACGTTTTCCTGACTTTTTTTCGATTGTGGTAAGAAAATTGATACCTATATTAAAAAAAATACCATTTTTCTCTAAAAAATTAGTATTCTGAACGCATGAACAATAATATTGTTTACATACAGCAAGTGCTTTGAACATTAGATATGTATAATGTCAGGTCAATATTTTACTAGCGCTGGAAAAGTGTATATTCATGTTTATCTACTTTGTGTTTCTGAAAAGTATATTATAACAACAAAGACTCGTGTTACAGGCATAATACAACAGTTTATTTGCAATAGAGCTAGGTGTTCCTACGATGATGAAACTGTACACCTACTTGTTGATATGCGACGAGTTCGGGATCAATCGGTAGTAACCGTTGCACTGATCATCAACGTTTTCGCAAAACTGGGCAACTGGCCTCATTCCAATTCCAGCATTTGAGTTAGTAGTTGTATGTGGGCGTGTTACTTCGTGTGCCGGAATTATACTATTATTACTGTTGTGAGTTGTGTGAATAGTGTTAGTTTGATTTATGTATTTCACTTGTTGGTATGTAGAATGTGGATTTTACCTAACATTTCTAGAATATTGACATTTTATGTATAATAGAATCAAAAACCTGAACAACAGTTTTTTTTTCAATAAAAATATTAAAAATGTACATATTTTCATTTCATTTCTTCATTAGGCATCTTTTATTTCCAATTTTCAGAACGTTCTAATTCTACATCATGTTATGCATAGCTTGGGTTTGTTATGGTCATAATGAGGAAATACATTAGCATTAGCATTCATACTGATGAATACAAACAGATTCAACAAAGTTCCGAAATTTTTAATTAAGAAACAGGCTGTACTGGGTGATCCAGTAAGGGTATGGCCAGTTTTATACTTCTTTCCACATGAACTTATAGTTCACGAAAAAAATTCGTCATGGAACTGCAATCTTTCTCCAGTTTTTCTTGAGTAGTGTATTTTGCTAGCCTGTATATGCCATGCAAGTACGTTTTTTCATAATTTAAACTGAATCATTGCTACCTTGTTGCAACCGAACGTTTCATATCACTTCAAATTCAAGAATGAAACGAATGTGTTGAAAATAAGGCTTTATAAAAAACAAATGATCCTTCTTTGAAGAACTAATAACTCTAAACTGAGGGCAAGTGGATATTTCAATTGAGTCCGTTGTATCCTGATACCAAAGATGGAATGAAAGCTGTTAAAGGTAAGACAATAATAAACTACCCACAAGTGAGTCATTTGATAAGGCCAAGTAAACTAAAATTACTGTAATAATCTAAAAATGTTGCTACAGTAGAATACTGTATAGTAGCAACTAATAATTTTTTTAGTAGATTTAAGTATATGAGTTATAAGTATAACTTTGAGGAAAAAAATATTTAAACACGAAAACATTGAATATGGTGATATAGGGATGAAGTTTAGGGGTCGAAAACGAATTTTTGCTAGTTGCGCAAAACGTGGCGTCCTTCATTGGAAAAATAGAAAACTTTTGAATTCAACACTTTTTGTCATAATCCCAAATTAACCAAAAAATAGTATTTGATTTTTTTCTCGCTCATAAATTATTCAATTCACATGAGAATTTATCTTCTGAATTGCGAAAAAATCATGCTCAGTCGACCCAAAAAATAAGACATTAGTATATCATCAAATTTTTATCTGAATTAAATCATTTATACACGAGAAAAAATTTAAATACTGATAAATAGGTTTCCCGTCATTTTGACGGTTATGAGGTCATGAGGTCAAATGTCAATATGGCACCCATTCAACACCTACTTTGTTATCGAGGCACCCATATAAACCTTGTAGCACCCGTCTTCGGGTGCCACTTTTATTCGTGTGTATAACTTCATTAATCATTTTCAAAAATAGGCGTGGGATCCTGGTCTAAAAAAAACCGTACCAAATATGATCACGGTCATGGCCTCTTAAGTATAACGATATTCTTGAAAAAGTTTTTAAACTAAATTTTATTGTATTTGAATTGAAAGAATTTGTTCTGGAAGAAGAAAATACTACTACTATTATTTGGACTTGTTCTATGGGTCAACTTTCGTTTAGCTGAAATCAGTTATGGAAAAACTGTTGCCATGGCAACCGTTGCTATGGTAACAAGAATACAGAAAACCGATTCCTATGGTGCGGAAATGCGTGGTTGCCAAGTTGTCTGCTATAATTTAGTTGAAATCAGTTATAGAGGGAAGGTTACCTTGGTAAACATTGTTAGGGTGAAGAGTAAAAAAAATGCTATTTTCGTTTTGCGGAAATGCATGGTTGCCAAGTTGGACCAGTTATAGTTTAGCTGAAATCAGTTATGAAAAAATTGTTGCCATAACAACAGTTTCTTTGATCACAAGTAAACAAAAACCCAATTCCCATAGTGCAAAAATGCGTGGTTGCCAAATTTTCTGCTTTATTTCAGCTCTAATCAGTTAAGAAAAGTTGATGCCGTGGCAAAATGGTTGCTAGGATGAGTGAAAAGAAAAACCCGATTTCCGTTTTGGAAAAATATTAACTTGAAAATAAATTTAAACTTTCTCAATAGAAAAAAACCATGACTCCTCTGGAAATAGGAACAATCTACGATAAAAATTGAGCTATTTTTTGTAATATTTAACAGGAAACAATTATTTCCCCGACTGAGGCCACGCTGGACATTGAACTACATCTGATAGATATTGTGAAGGGACACAATAACTCCAAAAAAAATCCTTAACTGAAATTCGCATTCTCATTCAGATAGTTCAAATTAAATGAAGCGATTTTTTCGTAATATCTAACAGAAAACAACAACTTTCTCGGCTAAAGTCACGCTGGACATTGAACTATATTGAACTAACCAAACTGATCCTTATTGCTTCGGAAAAGGCAAATTCACTGTTTGCACCAATTGCGAGTCGTTGATTTAGGAATAGATCAAGAATTCACTGCAAAATAACAGATTAATTTAAAATATCAGATTCAGAACACACCAAACGCGAGCGAAGCGAGCGCGCCCGGCCGACATTTCGCCCCCTCGCCTTCATGTTGCTACTTTGTTCATTTTCTCAAATTTATGAAAAAGCTTGTGATCATTTATAGTGTGTGGCCCGTGGGGCAAGCGATTGCTTTGCTTATTTGTGATCAAAGTAAGATTGACAAATATAAATATTTATACAAGTAAATAATCTTTTTGGACGTTGCGCCTTTAGATGAATAACTGGTAACAGCAATAATTCGGCAACCATGCATTTCCGCACCACGGAAATTGGGCTTCCATCATAGCAATGGTTGTCACACTTTTTCCATAACCAATTGCTGCTAAACCATAACTTGCCAAACTTGGCAATCTCGTAATTCCGCTAAACAGGAATGGCATTTTTGTTCACTCTTTACCATAACGACTATCATGGCTTAATTCTTTGCCAAGCAAATTTCAGCTAAAGTAAAGCAAACAATTTGGAAACCATGCATTTCTGCACCATGGGAATCGGGTGCTTGTTTACTTGTGGTCATATCAGCGGTTTCTATGGCAACAGTTTTTTCATAACAGATTTCAGCTAAACTAAAGTGGACAACTTGGCAACCACGCATTTCCGCACCATGGGAATCGGGTTTTTGCATTGTCGTTACCCTAGCAACGGTTGCCATGGCAGCAGTTTTTCTGTAACTGATTTCAGCTAAACGAAAGTTGAGCTTCTCTCAATGAGTCATTGTGCTGTCTCTTCTTCGCATTGACGTCGACGGAGTCTGTGGTGTCGGGATAGGGGGTAGCCTCCATTTGCTCACTCTATGCGGTAGAGGCTTGGGTAGTCGTGGTCTCAGGCACCGTATCCTGAGGCTTCTCCTGGGGCATCATCTGGCGGAGGTGCTTGCCACGGGGGTGGGGGGCTGTTTTGACGTCTTCTTGGTCTTCTTCCCAACTATCTTTCGGTCTTGGAAGTAGAATTCATGTAGCAGTGCTCGCCTCTCACGACAGGCAGACCACTCCATGTGCCTATTCTTCAACTTTGGACACACACAGATTCATTTTCATTATTGAAAATTGTATAATTTGATCGTTTAGCTTAACGAGGAATCTTCAAGTCTCCAGCAACTGCAACAAACCTCCCAATACGCCAACAAAGCTAATCAAGAATCTCAATCAGAGCTCAAAATCCTCCAAACCTCTATTCAAATGGCTCGAGTCAACGCCGCAAATGCTCAACAGGCATTTGAAGGTGAGTCTTTCAGCTAGTTCTAGTAGTAGCTTCGTGTTTTCTAATACGTGGTTAATATATTCAAATCAAATCACTTTATCCATCCTTTTGAACTCACAAAAAGCTATAGGACCGGTTATATACGAGAAAACTTAGATTTACAATTCAAATGCACAACAACAATACTGGGTGCAGATAAGAAGTGACAGTGTAATCAGATAAATAAATGAATCACAATCAGTGTCTTTGATCATATAAAATGGCATGCAACAGATAGAAAATTATACAGACACGCTATACTGGTTAAAAAAAATAGAAAACATTGATTGTCGGGATTTTGTCTATTCTACAACTACTTACAGCTAGGTCTACAAAATATTAGAATATATCTCCTTTCTTCATTAGACATTGTAGTTCAGGTATTCATTCACAGAGTAGAAAGCATTCTCCAACAATAGGTGCTTTACACCATTTTTGAAACTATTTAATGGTAATGTTCTAACATTGGCCGGTAATTTATTGAACAGTTTAATGCCCACATATTTAGGGCTTGTTTCAGTTTTTGATAGCCTATGCGCTGGTACTTCCAATGTCGCTGAGTTTCTAGTATCATAGCTATTATTATTCAGACTTTTG
Organism: Chrysolina oricalcia; assembly: GCA_944452925.2. Taxonomy (NCBI): domain Eukaryota; kingdom Metazoa; phylum Arthropoda; class Insecta; order Coleoptera; family Chrysomelidae; genus Chrysolina; species Chrysolina oricalcia. Next base: position 16,521,017 of record OX101819.2, read on the forward strand.
AATGTTGTGATGTTAGCTTTGACATACATCAGAACTTGAAATATGTAAATGCATGGCAATGTAAGGATTCTGAGTTTGATAAATATGTCTCTGCGAGCAGTTCTTCTTTTAACTCCTTCTATTGTCCTCAAGGCCATTTTCGTAGTATAAAAATACTCTTCCTGCTTGAGATGACATTCCCCAGGTGATAATTCCATATGCGATTGTGGAATGGAAGTGAGCAAAGTAATACATAATTAAGGTATTTCTATCAATAATTTTTCTTAGCTGATAAATACTATAGCATAGGGATGCAGCATTCTTGCAAAAGATATCTTTGTGACCGACCCACTTATAGTTTTCAGCAATTTGTAAGCCTAGAAATTTTATATTTGTTACCTGCTTTATAGTTCCAGAAAATTGCTTGATTAAGAGGCTTGAGCATGAACTTAAGTGACTGAATTTTATAAATGCTGATTTATTTGCATTACAGATCTGGTTGTTATTTGTATACTAATTTTGTGCCTTCAGTATTAGACTACAAAAAGAACGGTACTGAAAGCCAGGAATTTTTTTTATTTTCCGCAAATTTTTCTTATGAATTCAGGTGATTAACTACTGTACGGCATTTGTATAATTGAATTTGGGAGCCCCGCACGCAAATTCATACTTAGACCTGTATGCTTCAAGATCATTGGAAAATGTACGGCATCGGTTCCAAATTATTATTCAACATATAAAATGATTTTCAGAATTTATGCCGTCTAAAAATTTAGGTGCATAAAATTAATTAAAAAATAAAATGAAAAATTACCTCTATTAGGGGGTTTGAATCTTATATTGTTTAAAGAAAGATTTTAAATGCCTGTACGGCAACCGGTTTTCAGACTACATATTTTTGTTTTACGTAATAGCAGGTTATAATTGATGAAACTAAATAGAAATATGAATAAAAAAAATTGCACTGTGATTCATCAGAGAAGTAATTTTTAGAATACCATTGCTTTTTTAATTTCTCAAGCATCACTAAACAAAAAGAAATTGATGCCGTACATTTTCAATTTAAGGATTTCTCACAGCTGATAAGATTTTCCATTATGTTTTTACGAAATATTAGCAGCTTTAAATATTGTACGGCATTCAGAAAATTTCATTGGCAATATAAAATAATAATTGAGAATTACAATGCCGTTCATATCAGATGGAACATACAATACCTACTCTGAAACCGTATAACTTGAAAAGTCGATAATTTTTTCTCAGTTCAATGTACATTATTCTACTGTACTGTTGCTGTCTGCAAGTCGGTTTCTGGATGTCTTCCAGAAATATTATGGCTGGTTCAATCGAAAGAACGTGAAAACTTTTTTATTTTTTTTTTCAATGACAACTTCAATCAAATTTATTTACTGTCTTGTCAAACATCGACAAAAAACAATCAGTTTATACGGGGTATAAAATCATAACTCATTAACAATAACAATAACTATCTAACATGTACCTTACAATCTCTATACTTAAGTATTTCACTTTGTCGCTTTTTTGAAACACACAATTTTTTATTCTCAATCTGGATAAGAATGTCCTCACAGATTATATTCATTTATTAACGGGTACTCAATTCAGTCCTAATCCTAGACCTTTGTTGGAGTCTAATTGATATAATTTATTCAATATGGTTTTCAAGCTGTAATTACAGGTGTTAAGCATTATACATACTTTGTATTTTTTCCTAAGATCACACCTTAATATTAAGTGTGGCAACAGCGCTTAATGTGACCCTGGCACTCTCGACGTTCGAGAGTGAGAGACTTCTTTCTCGACCACCGTTGAAGATGAATCCATTTTGTCGCGCTCCATTACATGTTATAATTTGAAGTAATACAGTCCGCATCTTTCACGAAGACGTTTTATTCCAACAAACCGTCCCACAGACAACCTGAAGGAAGACGTCCCCCAACAACAGGAACTCATATCTATAGTTCTCTCGCAGTTAAATCCTAATAAATTAGCATTAAATGATATAGAGGTATGAGAGAATATTGTTGAGTTTACCCAAAATAACTTCAAATAATTCTAAATAATTTTTGTAAATTTACTACTGCAAATGGAATTCACTTTTTTTTATTATAAATTTGTGATTGGTCTGATCATAGGGATCCATGGCCGTCATCCTTGGTTCGTTGTGTCTGCTCAGGGCACATGATTCTCGAATCCAATAATCACTCACCCCACGGACGTGGGGTGTGGTTATCTATCTTAATGAACCAGCGCGCCCTCCGGAAGTATCGGGGCTCCGGAGACAGAGCCTGACTGGAAGATCAACAATAATAATAATACTCAGGGCACATGATTCTCAGACCCAGTTATCACTTACATTTCATTGCAAAAGTTGGTATTATTTATCATTTGTACTAGAATATCGACGTTTGTTGAATTTTTACTAGTTTTTTTAGTGCAAATTTGATACCTATTGCACTCTGTATGTATGTCCATAATAACTATCAGTGTGATAAGGAAGGAAATTTTTGAATTAATCAATTAATAACTGGAAAACGATTAAATAATGAAAACATTCAACTTTACGATCACTTTAATCATAAAACATGTGATTTTTTCCGCTTAGGTGGCTATGATTCTGAATTTGAATGTTGGTTCTGATTCTAAACAACGTTTCTAAATAAACTTTTTTGATAATATTGAAAATATACCAGATATTATACCAGATCAAATTTCCTATTTTTTGTTCTCCCCTGTATACCGTTCAGAACTTTAAAATTCTGATAACTTTTATGCAAGTTTTTTGTGATGCACCAAATTTTATGAAGAATAAAATTTTCTGACAAATGGATAATAAGCAAGATTTCTACAAGGTGCAAACATTTGAAACTCACTGTATAGCAATTCCAGTCGTATAGAACTAGTTTTTTAGTACGGCATAGAGTTTTTCTTGATTATTGCTATACTTTCTAGTAAAATATATATATGCCGTAAAAAAAACTAATTACCGTAAAATTACCCTTTCCAGAGGAAAATAAATTTTCCCGGTCAGTCATATATTCCATGAAAAATGTTCGGCATAACAAAAAATTACATCGTTTCATGAAATAGTATTCAGATCATTGAGTTTGATGTTGTATCAAATGACCCAAACTATACTAGTTAGGGGTAGGGGGTTAAGTGCGGGGCTTGTCACCCCTGTACCGGCAAATATGTACGGCGTTGCTAAAAAATGATAAAACAAATTCAATTATACAAATGCCGTACAGTAATAAATCACCTGAATTCACAAGAAAAAGGACCACGCACGTTTCTTATGGAAAATGGCTTTCCGTGAATTTGTCCGAATTTTGATATGGTGTAGATCTGGATGCACTGGTCAAAAGTGTCCATCGCCAAAAACTCCAACAATGGACAGTTTTCGAGATATGGCTCTATCAATGTAATTTTTTTTGTATTTTTTGGATTTTGACACATAATCAGTTCACTCTCATACTTAGGAAAAACCGAGTTTCAATGATTTCACTCCAGGAATCGATTGAAAAATAATTCTTTATTCGTTTCAGATACTGCCATTTGAAGAAATTATTATACACTGTTCGTCATTGACGATGTAACTGGACTATTATTTTCAATTTCAATAGTCCAGTTTTTGTATAAACAAAAACTTCTGAATTGCTCAAGGTATCACAGAGTCACATATATTCAACACCTTTCGATAGGGGCACTAGAAAAATAATATTCGATACACACTATAGGAACTGAATCTGAGATACTTTTTTTATAAATAGTTTCCTAGTCGTCAAAGAAATAGTGGTAAATGCAAAATGAGCAAATAGAAAATCGTTCATAATGTAGGCTGACGACATAAATACTCGTATCGAATGCAGTTTGTTTATACCGAGTGTTAAATATCAATAGAAACAAGGGAATACATACCCAATAATCATTTCTAATCGCCAATCGAACCGTTAAGGCAAACGGATCCGTGAAAATGTCTGAATATTTGATATGATGTGGATTTCGATGCACTGATCAAGTGTCTATTGCTACAGACTACAAAAATGGACAGTTTTCAAGATATGGCCGTATCGGTATCTGATTTTTTTTCGTTTTCTAGATTGTGGCCCAAAATCGCTTAGCTCTTATACCCAACAAAAACGGAATTCTATCGATTTCTGCGCAGGAATTGACTGAAAAACAGTTAAATTTCATTTCAGATACATTCATTTGGAGAAATTAGCATACACTGCTCGTCACTGGCGATGTATCTGGGCTATTATTTTCAACTTTTGTATTTCCGTATTCGTAGAAACAAAAACTTTCGAATTGTTCTAGTTCTAACAAACATACTTATATCCAACACAATTCAATTGTGGCATTTGAAAAAATAATATGCGATACACACTCTAAATGTGATTTGATTTTTTTTTAAATATTCTCCTGGCCATCAGGAAAATAGTGGAAAATGGAAAATGCAAAATGAGAAACTAGAAAATCGTATTTATAATGTACGCTGACGAAATGAATACTCGTATGAGATGAAGATTTTTTATACCGAGTGTTAAATATACATACTGAAAAATCATTTCTAATTGTTAATTGAACCGATAACTAATGAGAGAATGTAGGCTTTCACGGCCGGAGTCAATATATTCAATGTTGTCTAGGCCTAGCGGCCAGATTTTTCTCAGCCGAAAGCCTAAATGCACCTGAAAAACTGAGACCACCGGTAGGAGTGCTGTGGTCTCAGATGTTTAACGTTCACGGCCATCAACTCTAGACAACATTGAATTTTGAAATAAATGAATTTTCATGGGAAGAATATATAACTAATAATTGGAAAATTGTAAAACAGTAACAATATTTATTTCATGAAAAATATCAATTCTCCACCAAAGTGATGATGATAGTAAGTAGTAAGAATAATAGTACGTAAAAGAAAGTTGGTCCAAACGTTCATCAAATCATCTATGCGTAAAATTTAACGAGGGTCAATTGTTCAACCAACCAAATATTATTGTATTCACTCGAATTATTGCAAAATTATACATGGGGCAAATAAGATATCGTTATTGAATCTCAGTTCTATGTCTCTCTTCGCAGTAGCTGAAACACCAAAACGACAAAAATTTTTTTTGAAGAGTACAGACAGAGTCAAGGCACAAAAATCTGACAGTGATCATCACGGAAATATAAAAGTTGAAAATAATAGCCCAGCTACATCGCCAGAGACGATCAGTGTATGCTAATTTCTCCAAATGAATGTATCTGAAATGAAATACAACTGTTTTTCAGTCAATTCCTGCGCAGAAATCGATATAATTCCGTTTTTGTTGGGTATAAGAGCTGAGCGATTAAGGGTCACAAACTAAAAAACGAAAAAAAAAACAGAAATTGATACGGCCATATCTTGAAAACTGTCCATTTTTGTAGTCTGTAGCACTTGATCAGTGCATCGAAATCCACATCATATCAAATATTCAGACATTTTCACGGATCCGTTTGCCTTAACGGTACGATTAGCGATTAGAAATGATTATTGGGTATCTATTCCCGTGTTTCTATTAATATTTAACACTCGGTATAAACAAACTGCATTCGATACGAGTATTTATGTCGTCAGCCTACATTATGAACGATTTTCTATATGCTCATTTTGCATTTACCACTATTTCTTTAACGACTAGGAAACTATTTTAAAAAAAAGTATCTCAGATTCAGTTCCTATAGTGTGTATCGAATATTATTTTGCTAGTGCCCCTATCGAAAGATGTTGAATATATGTGACTCTGTGATACCGTGAGCAATTCAGAAGTTTTTGTTTCTACAAAAACTGGACTATAGAAATTGAAAATAATAGTCCAGTTACATCGTCAGTGACGAGCAGTGTATAATAATTTCTTCAAATGGCAGTATCTGAAACGAAGAAAGAATTATTTTTCAATCGATTCCTGCAGTGAAATCATTGAAACTCGGTTTTTCCTAAGTATGAGAGTGAACTGATTATGTGTCAAAATCCAAAAAATGCAAAAAAAATACATTGGTAGAGCCATATCTCGAAAACTGTCCATTTTTGGAGTTTTTGGCAATGAACAATTTTGATCAGTGCATCCAGATCTACACCATACCAAAAATTCGGGCAAATTCACGGAAAGTCAATTTCCATAAGAAACGTGCGTGGTCCTTTGCGGAAAATAAAAAAATTCCTAGATTTCAGTACCCTTCTTTTTGTACGGCATTAGGTCCTATTTGATTATTTTTCAGTGATCTATCATCTTGAGAAATGCCGTAAAAGAATCTTTTGTCGAAAAATCTCACCCCTCAGTGGAAAGTATTTTTGACCTGCGTACTCATCTGCACCGCTCACAACTGACGGCACAGTGCGGAAAGGAGTTGTTTCGTATGGCACTATCATTCTGAATATAATTAATGCTGGGTCAAATGACCCCTCCAAAATCGGCCTGGGCTTGTAGTCTTTATTGTTTCACTTGCACTTTCAGTCAAAGAAGACAGAGTACTGGCGCTTATCAAAAAAGAAGTGTCATCTGCATACATAATTGCATTTTGAAATAAGAAATCGTTAATGTAGATTATGTATAGTAGTGGCCAAAGGAGGTACCAAGAATCCATCGTAAAGTGATCAATAAGTAGTAAGATTTAAAAGTTTTCGAGATTCAATTATGAAAGTTTGGACAAATTGAGAATAATTACTCGGAAGTCATCATGTGATAAATAAGACGAAAATTTAAAACTTGATAGGATAAAATATTCAACACTTTTTACAATTTGGCAATCTAGTTAATAACTGTCGTAGAAAAAACGTTGTATGATACATTTTCGTTAAGAGCCCGTGCGGGCATAATGTTAACTTTATGGCCCGCGCGGGCATAAATAGAAATAATTTTTTGTTTAACTTATTTAATAACCTTTATTAATGAAATTACAAACGGAATATAGTAATATATGTAAATATTCGATGAACATTATTTTGACGAATTAACATAAAATTGGCAGTTCCGAAAAGATCCGGTGATAGTTAAGTTGCCTGCAGCAAACGATTCATGTTTCATAGTTTGAGTATCAAATTTCTATACCGAAACGCCAGACCCGAAAGGTACACCTGCCAGCATTCTTGAAACTTCATTTTTTGAAGATAAACTATCCTCTAAATATCCTTCAGCAACCGACATACTCTTCCATCCACCATGGCGCTTCAACGTGGTCATACTGGCTCCAGCCTCTGCAAGAAGAGTTGCTGACATTCGACGCATACAATGACCTGTATATTTCTGAGGATCACTTAAACCCAGATATTTTGCTATAATGGACGGGATTTTTCAAAACGTGTTTTTTCCTACTGGCTGTACAGTACTACATCGACCTTGTCTATAGGTCAGAAAAAGCCTTTTTTCTGAGCAACCACGTGGCCGTAGTGACATATAATCTCTTATTAGCTTTAAACTGTTCATTTCACCCTCATCTATAATAGTAAAAATGTGTTTTTTTATCGATCTTTGTCTCTGGTACATTTACCATAAAAACCGATTTTCTATCTTCTACATGAGTAACTAATATTTTCACAAGTTCTTGCCGTCGACATCCACCAAATATTCCAAATATTAATGCAACTTTGTTCATTAAAAACGTTCGGGCCTTATGACTAAATATTAAAACATCTCAGAATTTTAGACTTTGGTTTGTAGCCTTTTGAAGTTTGCTTCAAATATTCCAATAACTTATAGTAATTAGCAATGTTAATACTTTTATTTACTATTAAAGTCTTCTTTACCATGGAATATTTGGACCACAAGGAACTCGGAGAAAATGTTTTAGCGAGATCGCCCAAGTATCCAAGCAACACAGTTTCATTAGCATCTTTTACGTAATAGTTTTCTGCATCCAATTTAATAATTTTTCATAATCCATGTCGTAAGCTTCTTTAGACTTTTTGGCAACAGATTTTCAGTTGCTTTCTTTGCTTTTTCAATAATTTCGTCAGGAATTCCAAAATCTTCGTTCATTTTGACTTCTAACTTTGACACATAAAAATTATTGTGATTTTATGACATTTACGTTTGTCGACATTCACCTAGGAACGATAGTGTCTACGATGATAAAATGGCAATGTTATTAATTCAAACCGGATTTTATAAAATATTGATTTGTATTGAGATTGGATTGCAATAACGAACTAGTATGACATAAAGTTATGTATGTACCGCGGGCATAAACAGATGTGTATACCCTCGGGCGACTTACAAACCCTCAGGCCAGAGGTCCTCGGGTTCGTAAAACTATTCTGATTGTTTAGGTAATAAATGTTTATTTTTAGGCAACGTATTTTTGGAATTCTGAATGATGTTTCAAGCAATCCAATACAACAACGATTTCCCTATTATTATATAAACCAATCAAATGCCATCATATTCTCATTTCATACCAATGACAACTAGACTTTTTGAAAACACTGCTGCTGCAAGAATCACGGTAAAACTGAAACTTCAGTCAACATGGCAGAGATTGACACGACGGTGGATCTTTTGCAAGCGGTCAGGTCCGGCTCCAGTTCGTTACACTATCAAAAATTCTATCAGAAATCTTATACTCGATCAAATTGTTTTGATGTAACACCACTCGTCGTAGCGGTCTCGTGGTGTTACCCAGCAATTTGATCTCGCTGATTTCTGATATAATAACTATCGATAGTGATATTACCCCCGATAGTACAGTAATTGTACTGATACTGAAAGAGTAGAACTATTCAACAATAATGATAACAAATTTTAAAGGTATTACCCAGCAGCTCAATGAAAAAGACCAACTACTAGAGGCAGCTAAGGCTCGGCTAGAGCAGTTGATCAAGCAGCTGGAAGTAGCCAAAGCCGATTTGGCAAAAACTAGAGATTCTGCTAAGAAAGCAGAGACAGCTGCAGCCGAAGCTAAGCAGAATGCAGGTAGAAACAAGAGGAGGGTCACTAAGAGGAACATAAAGAAGTGACATATATCTACACAGTTAGAATGTAATTTTTTATAATAAATGCTACTATAGTGCCACATTTCAATAATCAATACCCCTAAAGAAATAGAACAAGAGCCAGCAACGTATTCCAAAATTTCAAGTTTTGAAGATTTTTGTACTAAATCTCATATACGTGTTGAACAATAAAAGTCGAGTATGGCAATCTCCAAAGGCCGGGTTATTCTCCAAATATTAGTGAAATGATAAAAACGTGGCTTAAAATGTGGCTTCAAAAAGTTTATATCAATTTTCTTCTTTTGCCCAACACTTTTCTAGTTCTATGCTGCTGAAAATCGTAATTTTTTCCAAAAATAATTTTCATACCATGTTTTTGAACATATAAAGGCCCATACTCTCTATACGGTTATACTTAGAACAAAGTTGGTTGGGAATAACTTGTAGAGCCTAAAATTGCCTTCAAGGTGTGCATAAAAGTAGTATAATAATTGGCACACTACATCAATCACTATTTGCAAAATTAATAATGATTCCGATTGGGTGCTCAACTTCTCTTTCAGGCCACTTCCACCCATTAGGCAGCCCATGCACCCAAAAACTACATTGGGAACTGAAAGCCAACAAGCTCTCCACACAATTTGACGGTGCTCAGTGGGGTATTTGTCCGATCTGAGATGTCAAAATAATGTTTGTGGATGAATTGTTTGAACTATAATATTAAGGTAGTATGTATGTCATTTTCTTCTGCTGACGTAAGGAAGATGACAGTACAAAATTTACATATTTTTAAAACTTTCTCAGTAATTTTGAACAAAAAGTACAGTAGACACACGGATTTGAATTTATCTTTTAAGATAATGACACAGGTTAATCAGAGAATGCGTTATCTTTATCAGGCGACTGAGAATCATCAATAGTTTTCCCGTTATCAGAATCTGATCTTGTAGACTGAGAGCCAGCTGTTTGTGAATTGCTGGTTTTTGATGTGGTGAAAATACTTAATAGGATCGATAGACTTTTTATTGTAAAAAAGTAAAAATTGTCAGACTTGTTACAAACTTCAAAAATTGTTGACAGCAACGGCATTCAGATTTTTTCATAACATTCAGATGGGTTTTGCTGTTGCCATAATTATTTTATACAGAACGATATATTTAATTGTGAATGAACAAAATGAAAGATAAAGTTTGAACATATTACACCCCCCTTTGAAGGGTACCTTGAAGATAATGAATAACATTAGTGAAAGAGAAAATTAGTAGTAAATAATAAATAATGGATGTCTATATGCATGAAAAATGTCCGATTTTCACTAAATGCAAAAGTCATTTGAAAAGGTCTTCTTCCAGTGGAATTGGGCACAAATGTCTTATAGATCGGGTGATCGTCCTTCTGGATGCTGTCTGGATCGTTGCTGTGCGGAAAATCTTGTCCTTGGACGAGTGCAAACTCACAATACGGCCTAATGGCCATTTGCATGGTGGCTGTTGGTCATTCCTAATTAAAACCACTGTGCCAACTTTGATTGGAGTAGCTGGATCCTTCCACTTATACTGGTGATGGAGTTGAGAAATGTATTCTTTGCTGAATCTTATCCAAAACTGTTGGTATTTTTGTTGAATTTCCTTGAAGTTCGATAGTTTGTTGCTGGGTACCATGGTATAGTCAGTATCAGGAAGGGATGTATTGGGTCGGCCAATAAGGAAATGAGATGGGGTAATGGGGTTGAGATCATTGTGATCGGATGACAAGGAATATAATGGGCGTGAGTTCAAGATTCCTTCAATTTGAACGATCAATGAATTGAATTCTTCGTAGACTAAATTTCTATTGATCATTATACGTTTTAGATGAAATTTTGTGCTTTTTACTGCAGCTTCCCACAAACCTCCAAAATTAGGAGCATATGGCGGTATAAAATGCCAATGAATACTATTTTTTGTGGAAAAGTCAGTAATAGGGTTTTGATTATTAAGCAAAAATTGTCCCAATTGTGCTAATTCGTTCTTTGCACCCACAAAAGTAGAACCATTATCAGAAAATATGTCTGATGGTATCCCTCGTCTTGAAGAAAAACGTTTTAAACATGACAAAAAACTTTCTGTTGTTAAACTGCCAACGAGTTCTAAATGAATGGACTTTGTCGAGAAACAAACGAAGACACAAATATAACATTTCAGTGAAATAGATCCTCGACCTGTTTTATTTTTTAATGGAAATGGACCGGCATAATCTATTCCGGTAAATTGAAAGGGCAAGGATGGTTTAACTCGAATATCAGGTAAGTTTGACATAGGGTAAGTTGCAAAGGATGGCTGAAATTTGAAACAGGTTAAACAAAGCTTTACAGTTTTACGTGCCAAATTCCTGCCACCTATTGGCCAATAAGTCTGGCGTATAGTAGCCAATAGTAATTGTGGTCCAGCATGTAACAACTCAATGTGCTGATTGGTAAAAATTAATTTAGTAAGAGGATGTTTTGAACATAACAGAATTGGATGTTTGACATTTTCTTTTAGTGATGTAAATTTCAGCCTTCCTCCTACACGTAAAATATCTTTGTTATCTAAAAATGGAACCAAACTAGAAAATTTGTGATTAACTGGAAAAACATTATTTTTATGCAATATTGATAATTCTTCCTGAAATGATTCTGATTGTGCCAATTTTATTAGTTTTTCAAAGGCATTTTTCATTTCAGGTAGTGACAACAATTCAAATTTTCTATCTTCGGGTCTTTTACGTATATTCGATATAAATCTTAGACAATAACTTGTAACCCTTTTCAGTTTCGTCAAATTAGAATATCTAAGAAAAAGTGGGAAGAGTTCAATCGATTTACTAACGAAAATATTAATTGATTTTTTCAGTTCTGGTATTTCAATGTCTGCCAAGTTTTCATCAGTGATTGAATGATCAATTGACTTGTATAAAAATTCTGGACCATACCACCATAAATGAGAACTCATTAAATTTTCAGGTAAAATACCTCTGGATGCCAAATCAGCAGGATTATTCATAGTATTTACATAAAACCAATTATTTGTATCTGTTAGAGATTGAATTTTGGCTACACGGTTTGCAACAAACACTTGTAATTGACAAGGTTCTTTTTTGAGCCAACATAGTACGATTTGTGAATCAGACCAGAAGTATTGTGGTAAACATGAAATATGAGGCAAAGCATTGAGCACTTGTTGAATCAATCGTGCCCCTAATAAAGTAGAACATAACTCTAATCTAGGTACTGTCAGAATTTTCAATGGTGCAACTTTTGTCTTCGAACATAACAGTTGTACATTGTATTTTCCTTCTGAATTAATACCTCGTAAATATATACAAGTGGCATAAGCAGAAGTACTCGCATCGCAGAAGCAATGAATGTCTAATAAGGTAAAATTATTTCCCATCACATGCCTGGGAATTTCAATTTCATTCAATTGATGCAGTTTATTGTAAAATTGATGCCACTTAATATATAAATTTTCAGGTATTGAATCGTCCCAATCAAGACTAATAGACCACAACTTTTGGATTAATATTTTGGATACAATGATTACAGGACTTACTAGACCCAAAGGATCATATATCTGAGCAATGATAGATAACACTTGTCTTTTTGTAATGTGATTTTTCAAAGAAAATGAATTGATTTTATATTTCAATAAATCTTGTTTACCTAACCATTGAATGCCTAAGGTTTTTGAACTTTCATTTTCACCTAAATTCAATATCTCATTAGATATGTCAGAATGTTCGATATCTTCTAAAACCTTAGAATTGTTTGAATACCATTTTCGCAATATGAAATGAGCTGATTTTAACATATCATCAATAGCTTTGCATCTATTTTGTAATTCGGTTAAATCATTCGAACCTGTCAAAAGGTCGTCAACATAAAAATCATTCAAAATAGTTTTCGAAGCGTCTGAAAAACTTGTGGAACTTTCTATTCCTAATTGTTTTAAACATTTAATTGCCAAATAAGGAGCTGCTGTAGTTCCATATGTGACTGTATTCAACTGATATGTGGAAATATCTTGTTCAGGACTGTCCCTCCAAATAATTAATTGCAATGGCCTATGTTCTTCATGCATTAATATTTGCCTGTACATTTTTGAGACGTCTGAAGAAACTACATACTTGAAATAACGAAATCGAATCAAAATGTCAAAAATATTATTTTGTACTTTAGGCCCAACATATTGAAGATTATTTAAGGACAATCCAGAAGTGGTTTTACAGGATCCATCGAACACAACTCTCAGTTTAGTAGTAAGACTTTCCTTTAAAATGCCATGATGTGAAAAATAATAGTGAGGTGCATTATAATCAATATTTGTTACTTTTGTCATATGACCTAACTCAAGATACTCATGAATGAATTCTTTATATAAAGTGAAATAGTTAGCATTGGACATGAATCGTTTCTCTAATAGTTTAAATCTTTGAAAAGCAATTTCTTTGGAATCTCCCAAAAGACTGGAAGACATTTTTAATGGTAGTTTCACTATAAATTGACCATTAATAGCTCGTGTTGTATTTTCGTTAAATAGTTTCTCACATTCAAGATCTTCTTTTGACATAGTACAAATTTCTGGAATTTCATTTATCTCCCAAAAACGTTTCAATTGATCGTCTTCTGCAATTATGTCTTTTGAAAGATTACAAATCGAAATATTGGAAGGCATTGAAATATTACCTGCAATAATCCATCCGTTTTGTATTTTGAAAAATAGGCCCCTTACCATTGAGCTTGAATTGACCATCCAAAATCAAATCCCAAAAAACGCTAGCCCCTATGAGAATGTCAATCTCACACGGTTTGTGGAATTGAGGATCTGACAGACGTAAATTTTCAGGAATTGAAAATTGTGATACATTCACTTTTTGAGAAGGTATAGAAGCCGAGATAACAGGTGTTACAAAGCAACATAACTGTGTTTTAAACTCATTTACGTTTGAATAAATAGTGATTGAAGTTTTTTCAGTTAAATTAGATACGACTTGGTTTATACCAATAATCGATAAATGTTTTGGAACTACTTTGAGGTTTAATCGCTCACAAAACTCTTTTGTAATTAAATTTGACTGTGCTCCACAGTCCAGAAGTGCCCTGCAATGTTGAAAGTTACCATAATTGTCTCTTACTTTGAATGTAACTGTTGACAACATCACTGAGGATTGATATGAGTCAATAATATTGTATACTTGAGAAGAACGGGGTTCTTCTATAGGGTTTGACATTGTATTTAATTGCTCTTCAGAAGAAAATTGCAAATAATTGTGTTTCATAATATGAGAACTAGGCTGTAAATTGTTATTTTGATTATCAGAATCAGAAGCAACATTGTTTGTATTGAAATGTAATAATGAGTTGTGTTTACGTCTGCATTTTCGACATGGACCAAAATTGCATGAGTCTCTAGAATGTCCAATTCGTAAGCAGTTAGAACACAATTTCAGAAGTCTTACCTTTTGCCACCTTTCGTTAATATCCATTTTGAGAAAGTCATTGCATGTATAAATAGTGTGATCTCCTTTACAAAAGTTACATTTATTTTGATTAAGAGAAAAGTTAATATGAGATCTATGGAATGGTTTTATACCTTTGTGTACATGAAAATCTGTTTTGGAATGAGGCTCTTCCAAGGACTCAAGGATATCTGCTCGATCTCTCAAAAATTCTAGAAATTCATCTAGTGTTGGCAATTCATTGCTTACATGATGTTCTTTCCATTTGTTCTGAGTGATTTTGTCCAATTTATTGTAGATTACATGTATAATTACCATATCCCATAAAGAATCCTTGGAAAGCTTCATTGCCTCCAACGCTGATAAATGTTTCGAGATATCATCAATCAAATTCCTGAAAATGGAGAAATAGCTTTTACTTATTTGATTGAGATTGAATAATGATTTGATATGAGTATCAACCAAGAACTTTTTTTTATTGAATATATTTAGCATCTGCCATGCCATTTTGTAATCTTGAGATTCATCACATCCCTCAATTGCTCTCCGTGCATAACCCTCAAGTGCAGCTTTAAGAAAATTATATTTTTGCCCATCATTTAAATTACTATTTGAATCTATAGTTGTTATAAAATTCTTTTTGAACTCTAACCAGTTTTCATACTCTCCGTTAAAAACTGGTAATTTTATTTTTGGCAATAAAAAATTTTGTAGAGGATCTTGCACTGTTACGGGGGTAGATATATTGTTTTTAGACACGTGCTTTCTTACATATTCATTCAAATACCCAATGACATGATAATACGTTTGTTCAAATGGTTCTCTTTCTTTTGATTGGTTGACTAAATCTGCATCATCACACTCCTGTTCAATATTTGTTTGAAGAATGTCAAATTCCTGAATCAAACTCGAATTGTTATCTATACGTAATTGAACCTCGCTACCATCTGGAATGATTGTACCTTTTGCAATCGATTCAGCAAAACTTTCAAGATTGTTCAGTTTGAATTTCAATGATTCGCGATTTTTCAACATTTTCTTCAAATCTTTTTTTGCAGTAGACATTTTATAAATCAATAGCTATGAAAATTGTATGAAATACTATTCGTAAATTGCAAATTTTGTGGAAATTGCACTAAAAAGCTATCAGAATTGATAAATGGCACTGAAAATCTAACAAATTGTACTATTTTCTACTAAGAATTGCAATATTAACCACTCAAATTGAAATAGTTTCAAAAAACTCACGAGAAAGGTATTGAGGGATTAAGGGAATAGGAAATTACTGACCAACTTTCTTCCACAGCTCCAATTATGACAAATAGAAATTGGAATAGTTTCCTCCAATGGATTTCTCACAATTCCGCAATAGATCAACCGTTACGACGAAATATCTGGCTGCTTTCAATCGACGACTTTGGCTTGGTGACAGCTTTGACGTACGGCTACGACATTTATCTTCAATGATTTCTTGAATTCATTTGTGTTTTTCACCACCATCCGCTCGTTAGGACCAAATTTGTTTGTGAATTGCTGGTTTTTGATGTGGTGAAAATACTTAATAGGATCGATAGACTTTTTATTGTAAAAAAGTAAAAATTGTCAGACTTGTTACAAACTTCAAAAATTGTTGACAGCAACGGCATTCAGATTTTTTCATAACATTCAGATGGGTTTTGCTGTTGCCATAATTATTTTATACAGAACGATATATTTAATTGTGAATGAACAAAATGAAAGATAAAGTTTGAACACCAGCGTTCCGCAGACTTCGGTATAGTAGCAAAGTCCATATTAATTCTATTCTATTCTATTTCTATTTCACTTGCCGTGGGTGAAGTGGGGATTCACTATTTCCATCATGGGTTCCTTGGGGCGTGCCCAGAAGTCGAAAAGCATCAAAACTGACTCCGAAAACGTGATCGCAGATTGTCTGCTCTTTTAACATGTTGAATAAAATATTTTACTTTTATTGAAATATACAATGGCAGACACCTATTCCGGTTCCTTCTATAATTTATATAATTTCAAAGGTGCGAAAATTTTATACAAATTTTATTTTAGCAAAGCTGAAAATTATATATGTTATTCATATTATCATTACATACACATATTTGAAAGAGCAGACAGATAGATCGGTTCTAACATGCAGGCAGACCACATAATACTTTCGCAGTCGTACTAATAAGGCTTACGATTTTTACTCTCTTATTCTTTCTGGGAATGAGAGCAAATCAATATCAATATATATTATATTAATTATTTTTTCAAATGTTACTAGTTATCATCTTCGTTTTAAGTCATATAGATGAATTTCTTATGAAGAAATAATGACGATTTTGTTAATTATTTTGTTTCAACCAAACGTACAACTTAAAACGGTAGCACAGAGTACATAAATTGAACATAGCCTAAAAAAAAGTCGAGATGATTTATTGTTCTTCGTCAGAACTGCAGAAATCCGTTGATTCAATGCAACCCTCAGAATCTTCAAAGTCTTGGAGATTTTCATCGCTCTCGTCATCAGAGACACTACATTCTGTAAAAAAAAAATTTCATTAGACATTTTGTCAAGTGTGACTCCATTAATAGCAACAAGATATTTTATTATGTTTCATAGAAATCACCTGATGGACATTGGACCGAATCAGCTACAAAACCTGGCAGCTGATCTCCATCAAACCATTTGAAGAAATATGAGTCTTCATTCTTAATCCACCCATAATCTTCCGGCTGTAATGTTGAAGGGCAGCGTTTATCAGCATTATTCCAAATATTCGAAATATATATTGTTCGTAAGAACTGTTGCCACAGCTCGCTCTTGCACGGTGGCAAACTGCTTCCATCAAAATTGCGGACTTCAATATTAAATTGTTCGTTGATATCAGCAGCCTTATATGTTTTAACGAACAGCTGAAATCTAGCATCATTTACGTCGATGCACTTTTTCAAATTGTACATTTCACATGTAAATTTCTGGATGATATGAAAGATTTCATTCAATCTATTCTGTGTTAAATTATCATCCCCAAGAGCTGCAAAAGCTTCTTGGTAACTAATATTTTTCCTCAATAATGAAAAAGGTCTCTTCTTTCCTTTATTATAAAATGAAGGATTGTAATCGCAGCCGGTGAAAGCATGAAAGCCAAGTAAGCTTCTACAATTTAATTCACCTAGATGTTCGTGAATTCTTGTGATATCTATAATTCGTTCATTATTACCTGTTCCCATCTGCATCCACACATGCGAAGAGGTATTTTTCAACTTATGCAAATTACCAAGCATCATCACTAGTATATCGGTATCAGAGCCTCTGATAACGATATTGGCTTCATCACTGATGCTACATGCATGATAAATAATTTTACTATCAGCTTCTTCATGCAACTCACAACATAAATCCTTTACAATCTTGGATTCGACCTTATTCCCATTGCCAACATATGAATAACATTGTCGGAAATTAAGATGAACAGTTTTGTTGTTCAGGAATGGTGCATTATCATCACATGCCCAATGAAGACAAAAGAAGTCTATTAGCGCTTCCTTGAATTTTATGTTCTTCATTTCTTTTGCAAAATCAGCTGGTCGTGTTTGATCTGCTCCAGAGATATTAAATTCTGCGTGCTGTGATTCATGGCGTAGAGACCTCTCATTGTCTTTGATCGAAGGATGAAAATATTGATCAAATATAACATCGATTCTTCGTGCTGGAAGTTTCGTTACCATTTGCAAAATCTTCTTCGAAATATTGCCAAATGTTTTTGGTATCTCTTTCATGGTGTGAAGTAGGTAAAATCCGTCTATTACAAATACATCAGTATAACGAGGTGGCTCATGGTTCATGCCAGTTTCCAGACATTTAGTTAGTACTGATTTATTTGTTTTACATATTGCACCATCAAGATGGCATAATGATAATGGTACAGGAGTAATTGGATATGATAAAATTTTCATGACATCTACATTATGATCCATAGAAATCCCTAACATACGTCCAAATAAATCACGTTGTAGTCGGATTTCTTGGATTTTTCCACCGACTTTAATACTTGTTTTCTTTTCTAATTCTTTAGAAAAATTATGGAATGGTGTTTTTTTAATGGCTCTCTCGAATCTGCTGATATCGATTACACACTCCGCAATGAATTGTTCCCTTTGCTCATTTCCAATGCTTTCAACCTTTAAAAGAAATTGTTCTACAAGAGGTGAGGCAGCTTTTCCGGTTGAAATGTTAAATAATTTATTGGGAGATAATTATGTGCTAAAGGGATTAATGTATCGATCGAACGAATCAATAAAAGTCCTCAATTGTTTACAATTTTTTTTTATGTTATTAGGTTGTAACTCGCCTGATATATCGTCTGGTTTTGTGAATCCCAATTCCTTGAATACATGACTTATAATCGTGGAACGAATGTCATGGCTTCGTGCCCATCGTTGTCGAGCAGAGATCGAATTCGTGAAGTGCACTACACCGGTTAGTCTCCGACCAGCATCAGCATTAATCGTCTGTTCAAGTGTTAAATGTATTGGTTGTTTTGAAAAAGACTTTTTCGTCCGTTTAATTCCAAAACATCCTTTTTTCAAGTCATCTTCTAAGCGTGGATGTGTTTCTGCGACATTTGTCAAATTATAATGATATTTCACCGTCCAGCGTGCATAATTCGGCTGGTTGCAAGCGAAAAATAAATTTGTTATCTTTGGCCATATGTATTTAAATAGCTCAAAATCTCCTGTGCGAATACTCCTATATAAAGTTAAATAATAATGAACGAAATTTATGTACATCATATAAAATTGGGCAGTTTTACCAAATTCTCCTTTCAATGTTTTTTTTCGTATTCCGCATAATCATAATACAACTCCATGAGTTGTTCATCTTCTATAGTGAATGAAGAAGTTGAGCAGGATTGTAACCTGTTTAGCTCCAATAATATATCTTCAGGTACTTCTATGTTTCGTGATTGTAGAAAAGATCGGAAATGGAGTATTTGTAATCCTAAAGCGATGATCGGGTGCAATCTTTTGCATCTATTAAGATGTTTTCCTTCAATAAAGCTGTTCACTGAGCCACTTGCCAATAATTCACCTTCTGTTATTATTGTTGATAATCCACAATCATTGATTATTTTCCCAATAGCTTTAAAATACGCTAACATTATATGAAATGAACACAAATGTATAAATAACCTATCGAATGTAGGTTTTTCAGTGGCTTGGATTTGGAGTGCTATTTTTGCGATAGCCAAGTCATAGGTGACTTGCATGTAACTTTGGTTTAATTCTTCAGCTATTTTATTACTTTGTAGCATAGTCTCTAGAACTACTGAATTATTCGTTGGGGATGCATTGATCGGAGTCAAATAGGAAATGAGCTGTTGTGGACTATCGTCTTTGACAATTCTGGAGTTGAATCCAGTCCACATGGGGACATCCGGCAATCCCAGAGCATGGTTGAACATCCACACAGCATCTATTTGCGAATAAAGTTTAAGATTCTCAGGACATGAATTCTCTCTATCATCAACTACTGAATGGAATGCACTTATCATTCTAGGTTTTTTTGTATACGCTGTTAATTCTGTTGAAATCGCTTCAAAAGTCCTCCGTCGTCGTTTTCTTGAATCATTATCCACTTCAATTTCCGGACCTTCCACAATGTCTTCTACATTCAAATCCACATTTTGGAAAATAATTCCCACGGTGTCGTGAAGAGTATCTTTTCCCGATACTGTGTCAACGAACCTGTCGAAATTGTCGTATGCAACACCAGTGCATAAATTTCCTGTTTTTTTTACTGCTTCTGGACATATCCCTGATCGTGAAACTGATGCGTATGTTGCCTCTGTTTCTAACTCTTCTATTGTGTTGTAGCTGATGCAATGACCATACCTGTTCAGTACATCTACTACTTTCCTGCTGCTCGTGAGGCTTTTCAATGCCATGCCTAAACAAATATGTTTTGGAGTTTTTATATTTCCATTGTGGACCATAAAAATTAAATCCTGCGACAAGGAATTGATATGGCGTTTGTAATTGTTACTTTGTCTACGTTTGCAATTATTACTTCCAATTATTGATCCCACAAATTCTGTTATTATTTCGGGTGTTGAACATTCACCTTCTAATAAATGTTTGACAGTAAGGTTTTCCGGTAGTTTTTTTTTTGTTTATATTCAATATGAATGCTGCTGCTTGTAACGTGTCTTCGTCTTTTAAATTTGCAAATAGATCATCGTCCACTGTCGTGATGCCTCTAGGAGCTATAACCTTTTTATGTTGCGATTGCAATATTGTAATGTTGCTAGTGAATTTATTCTTAATTTTATCTTCTAAATGTTGCGCCGTGAATGTTACATCCAACATTTCCTGGCTTTCTTCATCAGATTTTTTAAATTTGTCAACATATAATCTATGTAAATATGATAAAAAATAACAACGACCTCTATTAATTACATTGTCTTCTATTAATGTGCATATTTCATCAAAGACATTTTGATGAAAATGTCGCCGAATATGCCAAGCAGTTTCAACAGTTTTTTTTTTTTAATGCTTTCAATTTATTGAAAAATTCAGTGTAACAAATATGGTGATAATATATTATGTCACTCGGCCATTTCTCCAATTTATCAAAAAAAATGTTTTCATCCTCTTTATCTAAATTCAAATTCGCTCCAATTGTTGATTGGAATTTATTTTTTTGCGCTCGATGTAAAGCTTGTTGTTTCGAACGTTGTTTTTTCTTGTATTTATCGCAAAAAAAACATACATGACGATTATCTACAATAATTGTATCATCCTCAGTAAAAGTATCTAACTCCGAGCTTATAATTTCTGAAGTTTCACTTACTAGGTTTTCGAGAACTGCATCTTCAGTGGGTTCATAAAATTCTTGGCTTGGTACTCCTTCGACAGCACTGTCGACAGCAACGTCTTCTATTATGTTTTCAACATCAGCAGAAGTTGATGGCTGTGGCTGAGATGGAGATGGGGACGTTCTTTTTTTTTCGAAGTTGTGGTATCATAAAAAAATTTCTTCAATGCTGTAAACGTCTTATAACACTTACGATGATAGCCACTATCCAAATGTTCACGTGGTAAAGTCACGTCACTATATTTTAAATTATGAATTTTGCGTAAACGCAAGATAGTCCTACATTTCTTAAAAGTTTCTTCCAAAAAGATGTGTACACTTTCACCAGAATTATATTTACAAAATGTACAATTTAATTCATCTGCCATGATTTCAAATATGCAGTGAATTATAAAAAAGCAACGCACAAATAAACGCAAAAAACTCGCAAAATTTACAATCTTCTTTCAGAACGAAATAAAATGGAGTAGCGGGCCATGACATATTATACTGTCACCATGACAACATTCCAGGTGTAAGATATATTTCTTTTCCGACGACCTACTTGAAATCACGGTCTCCTCGCTCTGCGATTGGTGCGATTACCTAATAAAGTTAACTATACTTTTAATTATTACTCAGTTTATTATGGGTAGCTGTGACAATGACATATCTACAAATGAATTCATATTCATAACATTATAGTGTCAGTGTGATAATATTTACTATGTAAATACCGAATTGTATAATTTGTTCAAAGTTTTCGTTTGCTGCAATGTCATCCAACTATAAAAAAGTATTCTTCGATATTCTATTGCATCACGACAAATGTTTTGTTGGAATCATTGTTTTTGACGATTATTATCAACATTCTCGGTGGCGCAAATTGTCAAGGCACGGACAAATACAAATTTCAGATTTGTGTGGTAGTGTGGCGTAGGATCGAATCCTCGCCCCCAGCCAACTTTTTTTTTTTCATCTTTACTGTTTTAATGTTTCATAATTGAAGAGTAATCAGTTATAAAATCATTTTAAAGTAGATATACAAATTATCCAAATTAAATATTTTTTTGTCAAGATACAGTTCTAGGTTGCCTTAGCATTCGCTATAAGCGAAGCTCTGACAAGATAATGATGAACCACTCGCCTACGGCTCGTGGTTCATCATCTTGTCAAACTCGTATGAAATATCCTATTTTCCGCACTAGTTGCACAATATACTATTTCCTAGGGAGGGTAAACTAATGGATTAAAGGTCAGGTAAAATTCCACTTAAATTGTAGAGGAAGCATCCAAAGAAGCTTCAAAATGAACAGTGTATATTCATTAAACCTGCTCCATTGTTTCACATAGGTGCTTCAATACAGGTTACTTGCGAGATGTAGAGTGAGAGAGTCAAAATCGTACGCCTTCATTAGTACGACTGCGAAAGTATTATGTGATCTGCCTGCATGTTAGAACCGATCTATCTATCTGCTCCTTCAAATATGTGTATGTAATGATAATATGAATAACATATATAATTTTCAGCTTTGCTAAAATAACGTAAATTTGTATAAAATTTTCGCACCTTTGAAATTATATAAATTATAGAAGGAACCGGAATAGGTGTCTGCCATTGTATATTTCAATAAAAGTAAAATATTTTATTCAACATGTTAAAAGAGCAGACAATCTGCGATCACGTTTTCGGAGTCAGTTTTGATGCTTTTCGACTTCTGGGCAAGCCCCAAGGAACACATGATGGGAATAGTGAATCCCCACTTCACCTACGACAGGTGAAATAGCATACCTAGCATTAATATGGACTTTGCTACTATACCGTAAGTCTGCGGAACGCTGGCTCTTAGACTATTGATACCATATTGCCTTCTGTTGCATACAGTTTGGAGAAAAGTAACATCTTTATGGTTTCTTTTAAGAATGACTAGTCTTTTTCTGTGGAGATTGCCTCATGTCTGTCATAATCAATGTTTTAAAGCTGTGGGAAAAAAATTAATTCCCAACTTATTTCCTTCCCTAAACAAACAAACACTAGCGTCGAACTTCCAGGAAAAATCCAACATTTTTCCAAACTTTTTTGCTGCAATTTCTTCTCTGAATTCATTTGGAAATCAACCCCAGAACATCGCTCCCACTGACAGTCATATACCTGAGATAATCTTTCCCAACGAACTTTCAGACGCATTTTCCTGAATTTAAACACCAACAAAGCTAGCGGATCTGACGAAATTTCGCCTTTATTCCACTGATAAGGTAAGTGTACCTATTTTCGTCCGTGGCCCTAATATAAAATTTTCTGACTGAAAATTTAAGAGGTCAATAAAAATTAACTGCATTTTCGTGAGCCCTAATTTCGTCACATACTTATTGAGTTATTTCTGATGTTACAAATAGTAAAATAAATGTGACGAAATTGAGGACCAACAAGTGACTATTGGGTCACTGTTGACGACATTGAAGCCAAATGTGTTTTTGATGATTTTTTGGTACCCGTAATGGACCTTTCCAAGAGATATGAGGTAACACTGAAATTGGAAAGTAAATACGCTAATATCACACGGGATTTCTTTCTGACCGCTAGTTTATCTATAATCAGAAGAAAAGTGGTTTCGTGATGTCACGTTCATCAAAACTAAACTTGGCAACGTTGTTAAAGTTGTGCACCAAATTCTCATTCAAATATAATGTGTCGTATGACAGTTGTAATTTGATACCAGATGGGTTCTTTCGTCTGTTTCACGGTGCGATCAATAAGAATAGTTTGTCTCTGTTTAACTCATTTGCCTACCCATTTGATACAAGTGAAGCAGTTCCACCAGATGTAAACTTCAACGAACCCTACCTTGATTTATTTTTTGAGGTTAATGGGTTTTCTAAGTTTTGAGAGCTTTTGTTGTTTCTAAAATTTGTTATTAATTCCTGTATCTCCAACATGTCGAAAAGGTGCTTTGTTCCTCGGTAAATTATCCGAACTTCCCTTCACGAAGCCTTGTTCCATATTTTTAATACACAATTACACAAATAAATTCACTCCAAATCGTTTATGATAACACGTCACTACATTATTATCGAATTTATCAGTTGAATGTTGATTTTTGTTTGAAAGTGGTTGACAATGTTTCACTTTGAGTAATGTTATTCTGGACTTTCATTGTCTAAAAAAGAACAAAGAAAAATTCAATTCTCTGCAATTTTTAATCACGACGTTTCAACTGTTAAAATCTACAGTCGATATCAAGTGTTGATTGTTGAATGTAAATAAAATAAACATTAACCTCACATCTCCATATAACTTTTGACAGTTGAGAACTGTCATTACGATTTGCTGTGTTGTCAATGCCCGTTCTTCATCAAAAGGATGGTCTGTTCAGAAAATTTGAAAGTTACAAATACAATAAAAAATAGCTAATATATGGTTTTTATGTATGAGTTGATCAAGTGACAATGTATTGATTATTTCTCTAGAAGTTATATTTTTAAGGAGAACGGTATTGCCTGTTTCGGAACGTGGATTATGGTGGGAGATATTTCCGATGAACGTGACGTCAGCGGCACACTTTCAAATGTAATATTTTATTAAAATGAAAGAAAAATAATGGAACTTTTTGTTAAATGGACTTTTCAGACTAACAACTATCGATTTAAACGAGTTTTGTAATTTATCTTCCGTAAATGTAAAGGTCCATTTCGTTAATACCAAGTAAACTGAAATAAACCAGAAGAAAAAAAGAAAAAATTAAGTGAAGAAGAGAAAAGATTATGAAAAGAAATGCAAAAATATGTTTCAGAATAATAAAAATGGATTAAGCAATCCAGACTTCTGCCTCAACCTATACAATAGGTAAAATCGTCGGCAAGTCTCCAACAGAAAACAACTACTGCCCCTACGACTATTGAATTTTGTTAGGCAGGAATATGCATACAGTAGAATACCAGTGATGGTGTAGACAGAATTCACGAGGATATCAATACTAAGAGAACTTTAATGCACTTTGTACAAATATATGAAACGATACAGAATACTTGACAGCAATACCAGATCGAATTATATTACTTGTCAAAAGTGACAATTTTGATTCCTTGCGTAACGTCAGCCATAGGTGGAGTAGAGGGTAATTTCTACGATAATCCCAACAAATTTTATATGTTAGATTCTTGGCAAAGTATTCTACAAGAACTGCTTTGCAATGTTCTCCCAATCTCAACGTCAACAGATGTCTCAACCCAGATAGGGGAACACCTACGGACTGGTTTCATGGTATGCCAATCATCAGTACAGGGCGCATATTCGTAAATACCTGATGTGTTATCAGCCCGAAGTAGCTTTGTATATATAGTTGTCGTCAAACATATAAGATAAATAAAAAAAGGCGCAAAAAATGGTCGATTAGCATGAAATTGACTCCCATGCCGCCAACCAGGGTCGGACTTGTACATATGCCGCTAAATATTGTGATGCGTGCAGATTATTCAAGTTAATTTAACAAAAGCACTGTAACTTTTGTATTCAGAATAATCCATTTTTATAATTATTAGTATCCTTAGATTGGGTAAACAACTGCCCCGTCGAAATCTAATTTGCTAATAGCTGGGCGTGCCGCAAACAGCTGTGATTTCTATTATAACTACGCCCGACCCTGCATGGAAAAAACATTCCTAATTGCTGTGCGGGCCTTTACATCTTCCGCGTTAAGTGTTACGTGGGGGCGATAGGTGG
Organism: Chrysolina oricalcia; assembly: GCA_944452925.2. NCBI lineage: Eukaryota > Metazoa > Arthropoda > Insecta > Coleoptera > Chrysomelidae > Chrysolina > Chrysolina oricalcia. The sequence goes on from OX101819.2 coordinate 16,547,027, forward strand.
AATAATTTGAATAAAGGTAGAGATGTCAATAATTTTATTTATTGATTTAGGGCGATTTTAGTCTGAAAAACTGTTTGGTTATTGACAAAATAGGAATTAATTTCCTGGTAATTTCCTGAAGTTATGTAAGTATTGATATTGACTCACACTGATTTTAGCCAATATTCTCATGTGAATACCATATAAGGTGTGTATGGCGTGGTACTATGCATTTTTGGCAGAAATATATATTTTGTGATTGGTTTTTTTGGAGGAAATGTGAGGACTAGCACGATATTTGCTCATACAGGATGATTCCTAAGGTGGACCAGTCCTTTCATTAATTTCTCAGATTGCACAGAAAATAATGGCTATAGGTGAACATGTAAAAGACAACAATTCGTTTTTGAGATGCAGGGCGTTAAAGTTGAAAATTAATATTGAACTTACTTTAATTACTGAAGGATCACCAATCACATACTATTCAAGATATCCAACGAAGGCGATCCATTACATCCAGTGGAAATGAGATATAACCGGATGGTGGGAGTTAGACTGTATGTTTTTCACCTTCCCAGCTATTCAGAATATTTTAGGGAGTCACAAAATACCCAAGAGCAGATGAATAAAAATATAATTGTACGAAACAGAATGCCAGTGTCCAATATTGATTATATTCCCAAATTTGATTTTAGGATATGAAAGTACATTAAATTTTATGTAAGAAATAAATATATGATTGCACTAAAACTTGATATAAATCGCCGATAAAAATCGAGAAAACTAAATTTGGCACCAAAATTTAATGTAATTGTGTCGGATGAAAAGTCCGTTCAAAGACACCCATATAATAAATATAATTTTGGAATTTTAGCACAATTGATCATTGACATACCACACTGAGAGCTTCAATCAGAAAAAAATCACACATTGTGCATATTAGAAAATCTTCAAACACGAAAGTATTATTCCAGTTCAAAGTGAAGTGATTTTTCGCAATAAAATCTGTATAAATAATGATAGCGTGGCAACGCACTATTCAATCTGAAAACATAGAATTACAGAGAGTTCATATAAATGAAACACAGAGCGATCAATTGGAAAGTTGAAATTAAGTGGGCCCTTCACGTGCAGTTTTTCGTTACTTCCAAAGTGACACTCCATCGCTCCACTCCAAATTCGAACGTGAAGTGTCAACATGCGCCTGGCGCTTCTCGCATCTGACGCGGTGCGAGACGTTCCAACCTTCTCAAACTTCTAGCGCGATTCGAACAGAGGAATCATCCAAAACTGAAAGTGATGGGACAATTCCCGCGCCGCTCCGACTGTAGAGAAGAACAGTCGAATTGAATTGTAACGAGAAGACAGGTACAGTTGCTTCGAGTAGTCTTAATGTGATTTCGGCGCAAGTACCATTTTTGGACCAATACTCTGTGTCTTTCTTCTGGAATCTTCATTTTCTAATTTTATACATGCAATTTTTCTCTTTGAATGTAAAGAACACATCGCGAAAAAAGGCCCACTAGCTATCGAGAAGCTTCGAGGAATGAAGTTGGCGTACTAGATTTGAATGTGCGTGTAGTTTGGCATGCAACTTCGCTCCGAGAGTGACGCGAAGGGAGTGCGCGTCGGGAATCGAAAAATAACTGCACGTGAAGCTGGCCCTTTTTATTTTCATGGAAGACCATGTTGGTATATGCACGTATTTGAGAATTCCCTTCTCTAGATCAATTTTAAATTATCTGAACAAAAATATCTGAATTCCTGTTAATCCAGATGTTGAGTCGTGAAGAATGCAGTACTGAATGAACACCCTGTATATACAAGAATGTCTTTTATTTGTAATTTTTTTGTTGAATAACTTTTACATTAATGATAAATTGAATCATTATACTGCATATATTTTTTGAATTACTCGTATCTATGTACTTAGTATCGATCTCTAGTATACTCATTAATCTAAATAAAATTGGATTAATTAATCCTCTGTCAATAATGAATTTGATGCAATTGAAAAATTCTTTACCCATGGCGAAGTTACCTATAATGCACTAGCTATTTCAAACTCTTGCACCACTTGCCCCCAACGTTATGTGGCACGTTCCAGGAAAAGATAAGACCATTTTTTGCGGCTTTTTTTATTTATCTTATATGTTTGACGACAACTATACCAGACGTGTCAGACTAACGCGTCAGTTATTTACAAAAGTATAACATGCCTATGCACCTTATTTATTATTTGTTTCTCTACATATGGGTGGTATGATTAAAAAGAGTATTTACTTGTACTTCAAGTAAGAGCTTTTACTTCCTAGTATATTGTGGAGTATAATGTTTTACATAAAGTAAATTCTTCGATGGGAAGTGTTGACTTAGGTTAGAAGTATAAACTACTAGTAAATACTAGGACATGATTAACCTCAAATTGGTTCGATTGTTGTTGTTTGTTCTGTGGTACCATTTCTAAATTTGATAATGCTGCTCCCCTCGTCTCAATACGATTTCCTAAGAACTCTCTAGCTATCCATTGAACGTTGTTTTTATTGAACCTGAAAGTACAGAGCTTAATAGTAGCAATCTTGCTAAAATAATTGACTTACCGAAATAATTTTCTATATTGTACCTTCCCATATGTTCTACGTTCACACATTTCCCTTCTTTTCCTACCATAATGCATAAAAAAAAGCAATAACACCTTTTCAATTGAAGATATGAAGTTAGTCTAGTAGCTTCTTAAAAACTACACCAAACACTCCCAAATGGAGGAAATACTTGACATTAGCAATTACTGCAGTATTAACTTCTATATATCGAAGTAAATAAAGCAAAGTATAGAGTAATTGCTACTAGTACTTACTTAAGTGTTACTTCAAGAATTATGTGGAGTAAAGGTTTCCTCAAACCGACGCGGGAACGCGGGAGCGGGAACGAGATGAATTCGATACTAAAATCCATAGTGGTGTGATTATTCGTATTCCGAAATGCATACAAGCAACGAAATATGTATGGTTTGCTACGTGTGCTGTTTTTCTAGCAATTTGCACGGTTCCAAAGTTCCGTTCCCGCTCCCGCGTTCCCGCGTCGGTTTGACGGAACCTTTAATGCTTTGATTTTTTGAAGTGAAAACTACAACATGGAGCATTAACTTGAAGTAAAAGCAAATACTCTTTTTAATCAGACCACCCAATGTGTAGCTTCTCAAAAACTACACCAAACACTCCCAAATGGAGAAAATACTTGACAACATTAGTAATTACTGCAGTATTAACTTCTATATATCGAAGTAAATAAAGCAAAGTATAGAGTAATTGCTACTAGTACTTACTTAAGTGTTACTTCAAGAATTATGTGGAGTAAAGGTTTCCTCAAACCGACGCGGGAACGCGGGAGCGGGAACGAGATGAATTCGATACTAAAATCCATAGTGGGACATACCGGTGTGATTATTCGTATTCCGAAATGCATACAAGCAACGAAATATGTATGGTTTGCTACGTGTGCTGTTTTTCTAGCAATTTGCACGGTTCCAAAGTTCCGTTCCCGCTCCCGCGTTCCCGCGTCGGTTTGACGGAACCTTTAATGCTTTGATTATTTGAAGTGAAAACTACAACATGGAGCATTAACTTGAAGTAAAAGCAAATACTCTTTTTAATCATACCACCCAATGTGTAGCTTCTTAAAAACTACACCAAACACTCCCAAATGGAGAAAATACTTGACAACATTAGTAATTACTGCAGTATTAACTTCTATATATCGAAGTAAATAAAGCAAAGTATAGAGTAATTGCTACTAGTACTTACTTAAGTGTTACTTCAATAATTATGTGGAGTAAATGCTTCGATTTTTTGAAGTGAAAACTACAACATGGAGCCTTAACTTGAAGTAGAAGCAAATACTCTTTTAATCATACCACCCATATCTGCGATAGGAATGCCCTTTGTAGTTTTAATGTTTTTATTAGTAGATTCACGGAAATAAAATAATAGAGGTAATAAATTAAATTGTAGGCTTTAATACTAGTAGTAAGATAGGTACTCAATTAATAAATTATAGAGGTATACAGAGTGGCCACTTTTTTAATGGGATTGTATTGGTAACTTTTAAACCATAAGAGTTAGAAGGTCGGTCAAATGGAGAAAAAGTTGCATTCATAGAAGCATTGTCAAGTGGTTCAAACAAATCGAGATTATCAGGACCGGTTATTGAGATATCATAAGAAAAGTAAATTCTGTCATTTTGATTTTTCTTTTTTTCCCACTTTATTTCAAATATCAAAAAATGATACAGGAATTTTTTATTCGATAGTAAATTATCCTTAATTTGACCTAATCAGATTTCGTATCCAACGTTTCGTCTCTCTGGGCCACTCTCAACCTCATTTTTTTTAATACGGACCTGCATATTTTATGACACATTTCGAAATAAATTTTAACGCTGAATTCAACAATATATCATACAATGTCATTCAAAGTTGATTTTCAGGTGATTTTGACCCTTATCCAAATTTCTTTGGGTCGGATCTGTATTGCATTTACCTTTAGTTTAATTAACAACATGCAATACAATTCGATTAGAAAAACAACTCAGTCATCTTAAACTGAATAGAACGTATCAGAATCAAAGCAAGAATTACAAGTAATAATTATTTACATATTTCAAGAGAAGAAAAACCTAATGCAGAATAATTAAACGAAACTATCATTTATATGAAAGGAAAATTAAATGATTATTCGAAAATAAATGAAAATTAATGAAGTAAGTGTTCGAAATGTCCACCATTTTGTAAAATGCACTTTGCGGTTCTGGAACCCATACTTCTTATACATTTGCTAAATTCGTCTCCTTGAATACCTTCCAATACATTCTCAATCTTCTCGCGAAGAATCTCTATTGTTGGATTTGTCATTTGTTCCGTTGAAACAGATTACAGAATCGAACTTTATTTTTAAGAGGCCATGAGCGCGATCATAATTGGGACGGTTTTCTTGGTAAAAGAGCCGATAACTCAAAAACGGTCAGTCGTATCGATTCCAAACAAAGACAGGCTTCTAGAGGACGTTCGATTCTATGTACCTACGTCTGCGGCAGCACCTCACGATACTTTTTACAGATAATCGAGGAAGCTGCAATGATATTTCTCTTCCATTAAAACTTGAAGCAATCTTCATCCAATCGAAACAAATTTGGTATCAGAGGAAAGTTAAAACGTTGATCTATGTACGTGCTGTAATGTTTTTTTGAAATTATTTGTTCATCTACCCAAAAACTTGCTTCAAAGTAACTGCATTTTTGGGACATTTTTGATATTTTTTTTGTGAAAAAGTGGATTGAAATTTCAATTTCCATTACAGCACGTACCTAGAATTGAATGTCCTCTAGAATCATGTCCTTGTTGGGAATCGATACGACGAACCATTTTCGAGTTATCAATTGACTCCTTTACCCTTAAAAGCGCCATAAATATAATTGCGCTCATGGCCTCTTAAGATCATTACGATATAATTCTTGCAAGGCTTGGTATTCAAATTTAAATCATTGTATTCGCGTCTCTTGACTATTTTATTAACAGCTTTCGATTATTTTTTATGGATGCAATTGAATTTGGGCAGAATATTGATATCATTAATAGACTTGTTTTTTCTTACATACACAAAACTATAGGTTTATTGAATGTATTATTTTCAAGAAGTAGGCCGTGGATAAAAAAGAACAACAAGAAATGTCATATTATTTGTCATTTCGTTCATTATTGTGTCACAAGAACTTGTCATTAAATAATTTTCTGTGTAATTTCAATTTAACTTATTCGGTATGGTAAGATACACAAATGAAGAAAAGAGAGATATGTACGAAGTGTACATAAAACTAGATAGGAATTCGTTCAAAGCACAACAAAGGTATGGTGAATTATATCCTGAAAGAACAACACCAAATATTAAAATATTTCGACGTTTATCTACAACGTTACTTGAACATAATTCATTCATCAAACCTAGAGGTCCTTATGTAAGACGAAACGAGCCTATCAATGACATCAATGTTCTAGCCCAAATTCGAATGAATCCAGGAATAGGATCGAGAACTATGGCCAGTGAATGCAATTTATCAAAAAGTGCTGTTAATAAAATAGTCAAGAGGCACGGATACCATGACTATAAATACCAAGCCGTGCAAAAACTATATCGTAATGATCCTGAGAGAAGGTTGCAATTCTGCAATTGGTTTCAACGGAAGGTGCGGAATAACAACAATTTTGCGCACAATATTATTTGGGGAGACGAAACGACATTCACAAATTCTGGCATGTTCAATCGAAGGAACAAACATTTTTATGCCACAGAAAATCCTCACTTAATTCATGAAGTTAGACATCAATATCGTTTTTCTTTGAACATATGGTGCGGTTTGTTGAATAATAAATTACTGGGACCCTATTTTATTGATGGCAACCTAACCAGAGAAAAATATGTAGAAATTATAGAAGAAATGTTGGATGATCTTCCTATACGGTATCGGCGTAATAGTCCATGGTTCCAACAAGACGGATGTGGTCCACACAACTCAAGAATAGTCACAGATTATCTAAATCGAACTTTTTCCGATTCATGGATTGGAACAAGAGGTCCAGTAGCATGGCCTGCAAGATCTCCGGATTTGAATCCGCTGGATTTTTATTTGTGGGGATATCTCAAAAATAAAATTTATGATACTACGAACCCGACAATAGAGATTCTTCGCGAGAAGATTGAGAATGTATTGGAAGGTATTCAAGGAGACGAAATAAGCAAATGTATAAGAAGTATGGGTTCCAGAACCGCAAAGTGCATTTTACAAAATGGTGGACATTTCGAACACTTACTTCATTAATTTTGATTTACTTTCGAATAATCATTTAATTTTTCTTTCATATAAATGATAGTTTCGTTTAATTATTCTGCATTAGGTTTTTCTTCGTTTGAAATATTATGTAAATAAATATTACTTGTTTATTGCTTTGATTCTGATACGTTCCATTCAATTTGAGATGACTGAGTTGTTTTTCTAATCGAAATGTATTGCATGTTGTTGATTAAACTAAAGGTAAATGCAATACAGATCCGACCCAGAGAAATTTGGATAAGGGTCAAAATCACCTGAAAACCAACTTTGAATGACATTGTATGATATATTGTTGATTTCAGCGTTAAAAGTTATTTCGAAATGTGTCATAAAATATGCAGGTCCGTATTGAAAAAAATGAGGTTGAGGGTGGCCCAGAGAGTACGAAACGTTGGATACGAAATCTGATTAGGTCAAATTAAGAATAATTTACTATCGAATAAAAAATTCCTATATCATTTTTTGATAATATTTGAAATAAAGTGGGAAAAAAAGAAAAACCAAAATGACAGAATTTACTTTTCTTATATCTCAATAACCGGTCCTGATAATCTCGATTTGTTTGAACCACTTGACAATGCTTCTATGAATGCATCTTTTTCTCCATTTGACCGACCTTCTAACTCTTGGTTTAAAAGTTACCAATACAATCCCATTAAAAAAGTGGCCACTCTGTATATGTCTTGTACCCAAGTAAAGTAAAATATGTAATGAGTGCATATGTTGAAATGCGTGATAAGAAATTTTGTTTCGGATACACTAAAAAAAATGGATATTTTACCACAATTGTTTAATTTTCCCAATCTTTTAGTTACAGAAAATGTTTTTAAAAAATTGGTTTAAAATAATTATAACAGTTATAGCAGAATGTTGGACCATAATAGCGGAAAATATATTTGTTTTTATTGAAAGTATAATTATAGTAGAATAATTTATAGGATTTGTCCAACAATTTTGTAGGTATTTTAAAAACGATCAGCCATTTTTTTCAATGCGTTTAGAAGAACAGCTGGAACTTGGGCTGAACAGCAATTGATGATATTAAAAGTATATTTTCGGACGCTTTCTAAATTTACTCAATCAAAAAACTGTTGTTCAACAAGATTTTATACCTAACAGATATAATTCATTAAACTCAAACCACCTTTGATGCTTTATCACCGCTGCTGTTCTATTTTTTGGACTTATTGACGCCTAATGTCATATTTTTTGCAACATATATTTTCAAGCAATGTGGGGATTTGATATTCTTTTATTTAATGCATTTTGATTTTAGGCCAACAGTACCAGACTTTTTAGTCCCACATCGACCACGTGCCACTGACTTCGGTTGGATAGTAATGCATTTCCCACGCCGACGACATTTGTTCATGGAAATGGTTTTTGCTGGGATACCTTTCCACTCAAAGGCAGTGCATAAACCACTCAATAGTGTAGTTTTCGAACCAACGTACTTTTTGAAATTTTCCAAATATGTATCGATCGCTGGTGCAAAGTTCTCTGGATCTTCTTCTAAATATTTTACCATTGTACCACAATGTGCTAGGTGTTGATATTTTTCTGGTAGATCACTAAAATCACGCATATTTACTTTTTGGATTAAAACTACGTGCACAACCGTTGAATCGAAAAACAACTTAATCCCAAGATTCAAAGAGCACTACGACTAAGGTGTCCACTTCGTCTGAAGCCAAATAATTTTTAAAAAAAATAATTTATGACACTACTTGGCAGAAGCCCACTAAAATAATAATAAAAATGGATTAAGCGATCCAGACTTCTGCCTCAACCTATACAATTGTTGAGACATGTTTTGGCGTTGCAAAGCAGTTCTTGTAGAATACTTTGCCAAGAATCTAACAGATATAATTCAATAGTCGTAGGGGGGGCAGTAGTTGTTTTCTGTTGCGCCGCTAAAGTTGGAATGTGTGTACACCATAATTATTAACTACGAATATGGATAATAAAGACAGCCTACGTGATGCCAAAAAAATGAGCATCGACATCGAATTGGACGCTGCTGAATTAATGCGCTTGCGCCGGAGATTCCTATTCAAAGACACGATTTTGTTTTCTCATCTCTTTCTAGCGTGCATGGTTCGGCAGCAACAATTATCGAAGATATGAGAAGCATATGTTATGTGGTGCTAATTCGGCAAATTCCAACATAACCTCATATCCGGATAAGGTTACAGAGAGCAAGTGTAGATTGTGCAAATTATAAGAGGGCGGCACTATATGGGTTTTATTCCTGAGAATATGACACATTTTATAAATTTCTAGATTCATGCCTGAAAGAATTTAAGATCGGCGCGTTCACTTCGTGTTCAGGAGGCAAAAATACATCACTACCAGCAAACTATTTTTCTCGGCGGTTATGAGGCCGATGTAGAACGAGATTTACATTTTTAAACAACTGTCCGTCACATATCCAATCCATATTTCCTCAAGTTTAATGAGTTTTTATCCGCTTTTGACAGAAAATTGATTGATGAAAGTCCGGTAGCAGGTAATTTTAGAGTTACATATGGATCAATGAATCGTTTTTTTAATGACACGAAGTTTAATTGACCGTCTTGCATAATTCTTATTCTTCATTTATCCACATTTCAGAAAAATGTTAGCCCATTTTCAATATGGGACGGTTGAAAATGTCAAATGAAGCCTAACCTTAAAAATTTAAGGCATTTCTCATGATTCAGAATTCGCCATGCGCAATAGTTTCCCAGCGACCGTTTAAGAAAAGGTAAGATAGATATTTTTGGCTTCAATCTGATAACATTGCATCTTATGGCGAGTTATCAATATTCGTGGTTAATAGATATATGGTGTGCACTGATAATAAGATACATGTATGTCGCTGATAAGAGTGAACACCCGCTATACCCGCATATATAAACTTTCTAGAGTTTCTTACAAGTTTTTAAGTTTATGTCGGTTCACCACAATGTGCTACTTGCAGCGTCCTCGTCATCACCAGGGGGCCCCTTGTCACAGGAAAGAAAACTCCATTTTGAGGTAAGCCGTTTAGTGCCGTCGTTTCTTCTTTAATTTCTCAGAATTCCATTTTCTCGTTCAACTAATATACAGTCCATTTTCCAAACCAAAATTCAAAACCAACCACCAAGTCCACATATTGACAATCGGGATCCCAACCCTTTTCATTCAAGTCGTTCTACCAAAATTTTCCCATGCACACAATACAGCTTGTCTTGATAAATCACTGCTAATTGCAAGTTAACTTTTGCGCACCCATGAATTGCAAATTACATTAATTATGGGGTAATTTCAGACTTTCTTAATGGTCGAATGACAACGTAAATGATTTCGTCTGTAAAAATGAGCTTCATACAATCGTCGGGAGTGCCGTTAGTTCGATGGGCAATCCCTGAAGACTCTCCCGAAACCTAATACCACATTATCAAGAGAAACAGAGAGTGTCAAGAATTACCAATGACTATAAATGTCGTATCTATATGCATGTTTGTTGTTATGTACAGGAGTTCCTCAAATACTGATATCCCTGAGGAATATCAAACTTATTCAAGATAGTCATCCTGCTGAGTGATTTGTCACGTCAGTTTCTTTTATGTCGATACCAGTACATGCTTCTGCTGCTGACACAATTCTTATATCATCCTTTAAACTCATGACTATTGCGATTTGGATTGGATATTAAAAATTCTCTGTCACTGTTTGGTTGATTGCATAACAACCAGAGGACACAAGGTACGAACATGGTATTCAAAGGACCCCGCACATTTAGTACGTAAAATGGCTTTCGGCTAATTTTGCTCAAATTTTGATATATTGTAGATCTTGGCATCCTCATTACGTAGTCCAATTTACAGATCGATCCTATGACCAGTTTTCGAGGTACAGGGTGTCAAAAATTCCATTTTCGGTATTTTGAATATTATGCATCGATTTGATTTTTGTGCTTTAATTCGAAATTGAATTGTCTTAGAAATGAACTTAATGTATCTAAGTTGTAGCTCATGAGTCCCTCCATACGAATGAAAAATAATATCTAACAAAGGGTGTTGCATTACAGCATGACAAGACAATGATCATAGAAATAGATAAAAATCAATACCATAATCGTTTTGATTTTCACTCAATCCGTTAAAATTAGAAAACAAACGGATAGAATTTGACAATTTTTTAATAAAGTATGGGTCTTGATCAACTACATGAGGATTCATATGATTGCTTGCCCAACAGTATATAGTTTTCCAGGTACAGGGTGCAGGGACAATTTGATTGCTTTCAAATGCTACATCTCATGAATAAAATTATATAATCATTACGAATTGTCCATAACTGTTACTAGGATATGAAAGTTAAACCGACTCATGAAATAATCCTTCCTATCACCTCCCCCATTATAGCCAACCCCCATCACCCCCTTGATTTACAGCCAGCTGCATTTATGTTCATTAGGACCATAAAATGATTATCGTAGATAGACGTAGAATTACAGCAAGGGTGGCTGTGATTGTGTGAAAATGACTTACAGTCATGTAAAATTCTACAATTGATTATTCAAAAATCTCTGTCACCACCTTCAATCAAGATATTTTTCCTAATATCACGGTGTAATACTGATAGATTGAAAAAAAATGCAAGTGAGCCATAACAAAATTATAAATTCATAATGTCTAGTAATAGCAACAGAGTAACAAATCGAATATTGTCAATTATCGTCAAATATCATTATTAACTATTGGAAGAAGATAAACAAGTGATTATGTTGTACTGTTATAATAACTGATCATTTCTTAAGCCTCAAAATTGCAATGCGACATCCCTTTCCATGTTTCGTATGTGAAAATCAATTTAACCGCAGGCAAATGGCTCCACTTTATGGTAGTGATGAAAAGTAACAGGAGATAGCTCTTGTTAGAAGAGAAGAAACAGGATTATTACCAGAACCTATTTTTTTTTCTTTGGTGTCTTGGCATCGACTGCTATGGTCATTAGCCACGTGTTCTGGATAGGCCTTGTTACTAACTCCATGCTCCACCTTAGGAGCAGCACTGTTAATTGGTACGCAACAGTGAATCGTGCAAGACTCACCCCAGTCCAGCCACGAGATTTGAATAATTTAATCGGTCAAATTAAATTAAAAAATCCAAGCCGCAACTGGGGCTCGAACTCCTGACCTTTCGACCCAAAGTCGGACGCTCTAACCACTGCGCCACGCCCCGACATACCAGAACCTATTACTGATGAAACCAGACTCTGCCTCAATTGTAATCGATCGAACATTCGTGAAATCCAAGTTTTCGAAAACAATCCCAACAAAATGAAATTGAATGTGTTGAAGCAGACTTCAAGACATACATGCATGATTTGTGATGCTGCGGAAAATCTCCATTGACTTTCTTTAGTTTGTAGGGCTGATATTTTCATTTCTCGAAATATTTTCATACCAAATGGAACAAGATGTTGTCATAATCACTTGGATGAACACGGGTCATTGTTGAGATTTCTGCAGCCAATTTTGCGTTATACTAACAGATCTTTTATCGTAAAAGGAGCTGAATTAACTTTTTTTACAAGAATTAAGAAATGCCGCAGGTAAAGCATGTAAATGGGACAAGTGACAGGTGACAAGTACTGTGTGTACAGCGATTTGCGATTCTGAACCTTAGTGCAGTGTTCATCCAGCATACCAACAGAGGACCACTTAATTAAGGGAACCTCGCACAGCTCCCACATGAGTCAAATCTCCAAGAGCGACCATCAACACACGGTCGAAGTCTCCTCCATCATTTGCAGGAAGGGCGAGATCACCCTCTCGTTATCCCACCGTTGGAAGTACCTAGTAACAGTCATGGACAATTCGTAATGATTATATAATTTTATTCATGAGATGTAGCATTTGAAAGCAATCAAATTGTCACCCTGCACCCTGTACCTGGAAAACTATATACTGTTGGACAAGCAATCATATGAATCCTGAAGTAGTTGATCAAGACCCATACTTTATAAAAAATTGTCAAATTCTAGCCGTTTGTTTTCTAATTTCAACGGATTGAGTGAAAATCAAAACGATTATGGTAATGATTTTTATCTATTTCTATGAACATTGGCTGCTGTCATGCTGTAATGCAACATCAACTATGTTAGATATTATTTTTCATTCATATGGAGGGACTCATGAGCTACAACTTAGATACATTAAGTTCATTTCTAAGACAGTTCAATTTCGAATTAGAGCACAAAAATCAAATCGATGCATAATACCCAAAATAGCGAAAATCGAATTTTTGACACCCTGTACCTCGAAAACTGGTAATAGGATCGATCTGTAAATTGGACTACGTAATGAGGATGCCAAGATCTACAATATATCAAAATTTGAGCAAAATTAGCCGAAAGCCATTTTACGTACTAAATGTCGTTTTAATTCAAACTGCTTTTGTTTTCAATGATATCATTCTCAATCGGTAAATTGTCAAGCTCACATCTGAAAATTACTAACAGATATTTGCAACGGTTCAACTTAATGTTACTTTACCACTAAAGTGGACCTTACATTACGATTTTGGTTTGCACCGCTATTTGAGGACAACATAAGACTTAGTCAAGATAAGCTTCAGATTTTCCAGGCTTAGGTTCCACTTTTTCTACACGAATTATTCTCCTATTTTCTTGATGTTTAAAGAATTTCAAGCACTTTTTCTGGATTTCGCTGATGTGATTGTATTTTTGTGGGTATCTGATTGTATCAGATTTGGAACCAAATGTCAGTACAGTATTAGATGTCGACGATATAGAATTTGAATCAAACTTGTTATGATGTGCCTAGACAAGTGTACGAGAGGGGACGACATTTGCATGTTCTACGCACTTACATTTTTTCCTCGATTTAGGATGACCAAACCTACAGCTATCCATATACTAAACCTGCGTTGGCGTTGACGTTAGATGAAATTAAATATCCCAATGATGTGAAAGTAAAAAAATCAATTTCAGATTCAACGTTGTACCTATATCTTAATACAAAATGTCTATTGAAATATTGTTAATTTATATTACTAACGATCTCAAAGCTGTGCTGTTTGGATATTTTTAGTGCAAAATATGTGGTCAAAATTACGTCATTTTGACATGAAATGTCAATGTTGTCAGCAGTGACGTGAAGAACAGGATGAATAACATCCGATTCAGAAGAAGGTTTGAAGTTGAGAGGGACAGTAGCACCAGTTTCTTTGTCAAAACTTATCAAAGATAGAGCCGCTAGGCTGCAATCAGCCTGTAAAACATTGTTGTGAGTCATGCAGTGACCTGCTGCATGCAATAAGTTAACCAATTTCTTGCTCCTTGTTGCCTGGTGAACTGTCATAGCCAGGCCAATCTGTTTTGGAGTTAACTTCTTCCCTTTGCTTACATCGTAAACTATGTCTTGTGCTATAGATATCGGTCAAACGAATATTTTCCTTCTGCCCTTCTTTGTCATCGTCGTCGTTGTCATCATCGTCTCCGCCGCTACAAAATGTGTCTATATAAAACATCCATTCCCTTCAACAGCAAATTTATAAACAGGTGCAAGGAGTCTGGCAGTATTTTAATACAGGCTTCCAGGACAACAAATTACTTCTTATTTCCAGAGCAACATGCACCAGAGTTTAAAATTCACTGTCCTGAGACTTAAATCTAGGAATTTGTTTAACGTCACGTAGTCATCATAGAAGTCATCAGCTGCAAGTCTTTAACCTCGGCCAATCGAAATCTGAAGCATATATGGCGTTCACTGATTCTGCGGTTAAGAGGCTGAAAAAAATGGAACACATTTCCAACTTTTTCTTCCAGCTTACTTTTAAATGTTGACCGTCTAGATTGAAATGAAAACGTTGATACTGTTCTCAATCTCTTTGTATCTGTTCCAAACGTCAGATAATGTCAAAACCTGTAAAAAGTGAATAAAAACGCATTTTTCTCAGGTTTAAAGCCGAAGATGACTAACGACGTCAAATTGACATCGAATCGACAAAGATCATATCGATTTTATGTCAAATGATGTAATTTTGGCCACTTATTCTGCACTAAAAATATCCTTACAGGATAGTGTTTGAATACTTGCCTGGTCGAGCGAGGCGGCAACACAAAGCAGAGGGGTTTCTTCTGGCACATCCTGGCTCGAAAAACATTATAATATACACTGATGGTTATAGTGTTATTCAACAAAGTAGATATTAAGTTTCTCTACAAAGTTTCCTTAAGTATATTTTGTCTATTCTAAAAATTTGTTTTGTTTTAAAGTAAATATTATCGTTTTTTTTTAAGATATTTTTTATTTCCGAGATTATTAACACCTTGACTGCCGAGAAATTCATACTGACTTTCTCATGGTGCCACAGAGAACGGGTACTGTGTAACAATTATATATGAGATAAGCCAACAATTCAGTTATCGCTTCACATAGAGATTTCAAATTTGGAGTAGAGGCATAGGATTGAAATATAAGAAATTTTAATGAAACGTTCCTGACATAATCCTACAGGACGAGTCAGAAGTGCTGACAAATTTTCTATAGAAAATTGCACCTTGTCCATATTCATCTGCTTAACAATTTTCTCAGAATACTCATTTCAAAAATGTATGGTTTGTTGATATTCGTCCACTAAATGGAGCTGAAATCGCAAAAGTTTAATATTCGAATCGAACAATTCGAATGTAGTGAGTAGGGTGTAGGGATGGATTCATACACATATTTCTGTCTTTTCAGTCCAAAATAATAATAATAAATTTTTTTTCAAAATAATAAGTATTTACTACTTACCAAAACAAAAAGAATAAAATTTGAAACGTAAATCAATTATTAACCGATAGGTACCTCAGAACTGACTTCTTATGATAAAATGATGAATTCTGGTGAATTTTATGGACGAATGGACCAAGCCACATGAACACCTTCAACATATTGATCAGAAGTTTGATTTTAAGGAGGACATTCGGCTCCTGAAATGAATTTTGTGTGTTTGTAACCTTCCACAGTCTGAAAATGAATCAATGTGAGTTCAAGATAATCTATAAAAGTGTAGAAGGGCAAATGAGTAAATTGTATATTGTGTTACAGGAAGATATCCTATTCTGAAGTAAACTTTACAAACTGAGAGTTTATGAAATATATCCAAATTGGATTTTCACAGTGGCTCTTCATGTGGCGGCAGTGGTTACAATTGATTTTTAGTAGAATGTTGTTATTATTCCAGAAAGTAAATTCTATGATTTGCAGCTTATTCATAATATTGTTGAAACACGTAAGTGTCATTCATATTACGAAGAAGTAGTGATTTTACATAATCTGAATATTTCTGGGGATACTGTTTATTTATCAATTGAAAAGAAGAGGTTCTAGTATTCCCAATAAATATCTAAAACCATTCAATAAAGGTACAAAAATCTGGAAAAATTCTTGGGCTTCGACATCTGAATAATCCAAAAGATATACAAAATGATGATGAATGATGAACCAGAAAATTAAGAAGATATGTTCAATATTTAAAATGGAATAACGGACGAATCTGAAGCCATTGCCGATAACGAAAATGATGAAATTTTGCAGTTCAAAAACAAGAATGTCTGAATTCTGTTTGGTTAGTGTAAAGAAACACCTTTATGATTTTATCTCTGTATCAATCAAATTTGGTTGAATAACCATGGTACTTCTACTCAGTCAAGGCTTCATGAATGGACCTCCAACCGATATGTCCTTTCGAAACCTGTTTGCTCCACAAATCATGACAAAGAAAGTATTTCAATTCTTCTTGAGAGTGTGTAATTTTCCATTTTACTGGCATTTTCCATAAAATGAGATTCATAACTGGAGAAACATTATGGATATGGATATGAAAATATCGCCAGTTCCATTCAGAGGACGGTTGATTATGAAGCAATATTTCTCAGAAAAGCCTAACAGGTATGGAATAAAACTATTCAAACTTTGCTGTGGAAATAAATATACCTACCTACATGAAACTTAAAAATACATTTTGTGAACGAACGTGGTTTTTTTTACATCAGTCGCAACAAACATAGTGTTGTTTTTGTCTGATAAACTTTCATATTCCAGAAGAAGACCCATTGCTGATAATTTTGATAGTAGTGTATCGCTGGATACCAAACTTGTTGGTAAAAGAACTCATTATATCCTAATTTTTCAGGCACTTAGAAAGAGTAGGTACTTATAACTGACGAAATCAAAAACAAAAGTTTGCGACAAGATTATTTTTGTTTATTACAGAATAATCTCTTCATTTGTGTCATTTAGTGGAAGGTTAAATAGGATATATTCGATCTCAATACCAAACACCGTCAAACACGGTATCAGTTAGTCAGAAATTCCCAACTTGATGAAAGCGATATGAAAATCAAATAGATTAAATGATTTAGATGTGCATTTGATGAACCAGGAGCAATATTATACAGCAACATAAAAGAAAAGCTTCTGTAGATGTTTCTGATGTATCTTGTTATAATTAGCTACTCAAAAATTCACAGAATTTGTAAAAAAAATTAGCAATAGAACTACTGATTTTCGATATAACGCTAGTTTACCAATATCCTAAAATAAAAAAGCCCATCAAAAAATCACAACTCCTACGTGTAACCCAAGAACAAGATACACCTTAATCAGTTATAAAAGATCTTTGAATAAAGTCCATCGTCTGCTCTAACAGAACGAAATGCCGTGAGAGTTAAAAAACATTATGACCCAATTTTTTAGTAGTGAAATGACATATATTTTTCTGAAAAATGTATTCCATTTTTAACATCATCTTTAGTGATAGACTGTAGGCGTACCTCACAATCCTTACATTTACAGTCTTGTCCTAGTCTACTTTCGGTGTGGTAAAATATTCTTACATGTTTTGAGGTGAATCAATATCATTACATCTCCACTATTAATTGTGTTGTGAAGTTCACAATCATTTATACAGTGTTCGGAAGAACTCTCCTCCTTTTGTAATATTTGAACCAAAAAGATAGAGAGTTGAATCAAGGTTGAGTGGTAGAAAGCACTTGCCTTACCCCTGTGGCTCAGGCAAAAGCTAACTCTGCCTTTTGGTAGATCTGTATACTTTATTGTCAACGTTTGTTTTCCTCTGCTTCTACCAATAAAAGCGTTTATTATTATTATTATTAATCAAAATGGAGTTGAAATGGGAATGGATTTTCACATTAACTTGAAATTTTAAAAGTGGACAAATTTGCCTGCAACGTAACCAACTTCCAATTTAAGCTTTCTGAGTCGATGATGTTCCATTAGGTGCATATAAAAGATCGATACCGTTCTCTTTTCAACCAAAATTGCAAGTACAATATGACCTATATTCTGAATCACCCAGTACAATGACAGAGTTTTGAGAAATACCAATTCAAGATTAAATATTTTCCTATAGATTACCACGATCCCTTTGCAGAAAAAGCAGCCGAAGTAGAGGTGCAAAATCGGCGGTCATTTTGACCGCTATGGCACCACAGGAAAGTATCGTAGCGGTCATAATGACCGCTATGGCACTCAAGGTGTTAAATCCAAAGTATCTGAAGGAGTTTCAATTATTTAATCAACAAATGAGTACAAAAGTACGAATTCCGTGAAAAATGCCTGACACACATTTATTAATTTTCATAAGGTGCCATGACTGGCAGGAATCTGAATGCGTTTTTTTGCTCTCCTGTAAAATTTGGTGGGGTGGAGTTATTCACCCGAGGGAAAAACAACTTTTTCATTAGGTGTACATCATAACATTTTCATGACTTCATCACTCATTTTCATTAAATTCATTTTTCACTGCGGGAACCGGATACATACGTAAAATAATGTTGTGTTCATACAAGGGGAACCGGATAAATACGCGCGACCTTTTTAATTATAATAAACGCCTTTATTATTTTCAACAATAAAACAACTAAATGTAATTCAAAAACTTTTGAAAATAAGTTGTACATTAGAGCATAACAAAAAATATCCTTCCACTTAATCCAAAGCTTGCGTGTAATTCTTAAGTACCTACCTGGGCGACCGAGCTCCGCTCAGGTTTTTTTTGTAACATCGTGATTTTTGGGGGATTATTTAGATACGAATACTTGAAACTTGAATACTTGAAAACATGAATGCACTTTCAGTACCTAACTCCTAAAACTGTTTCATTACTTTTAATTACAGGAACTTACTTCACTACTCTCATTAAGTGTACAAAAAATGACTAGTTGCTTCCCCCTTGGGCCGACGGAGTTGAGAATTGTGTCAATCGTAATTATTTACTGCATGAATGACTGTATGAACTGTATCGGATTTCATAATGAATACAATAAATTAGGTTTTTCATGCAATTATTTCGATCAACATCATTTTCAACTTGAAAGACAAAACTAAAATTTGCCTACACCTTATCATGTAAGTCAAAGATGAGTCGACTTGGACTGGGAAATTTCAAATATTTTTTCCGACATCTATATCACTGTAAGTCGCTGTTTGACAATCGATATTGGGTTATACTGTGGTCCAGCTGTGTTCCATACACTCTCCGAAATCATTCATCCAAATATAGACATAAAATATCCCCACCTAGAAATGAAAGGGCACTGTACTGAAACTCTTTGTCCACCCTGTATAAATTTGTAAATGGCTGTATGAGTTTGGTTATTTAGTGAAAAAATAATTCCGGAAAATGATTTCGTGAGCTCGTCTGGCTTATTCTTACTTGCTTCAATAAACTGCGCTCAGAGGTACTTTAGTTTTTTGTCTCCGGTTCTTATCGCTTAATTTGTCGGGCTTCAGAGAATAGTTGATAGCATTGACAACTGGCTGAGGGAAAATTGATGAAACTCGACGAATTTGCCAACTGTTACCAATATATTTATCAAGTATATTCCTCAGATTGGCGTTTGGTCACTTTTTAGGTGAGTGTTAGGACAATGTCAAATATAAATGTAGTATAATATTTCCACATATGTAAATTTATATTAACTTTTTAGCTCGCTTTGCATCTCGGTGATTATTCGTGTCTGTATCAGCACTGTCCAATAAATATTGTTCCTGGGACATTTGACTTTGGCTAACCCCTACACCCCTGTCTCATTGCAGCACTAAGGAGTATTATGTTACGCTGGAGCCAAACAAGAGATGGCGCTCTTATCAACGTCAACTGTCAACAGTCAAAAATCAAAATTTGATGTAAATACTGATATAATAAACAACATCATGTTCCCAAAGATGATCCGGAAATCTTTGCGGCATGGATAGCGAAAATCCAGTTTGATAAAGTCAAGAATATGCCGTATGAGCAAATATATAACAATATTCGTGTTTGTACTAAACATTTTATGGATGAGGACAAACTTGTTGGGAGAAAAGGTCTCAAAAGGACAGCAATTCCGTTGTTATGTCTTTCTAGTGAGAATTCTAAGATATAGAGATATTAAATATAACATAATTCATCAAATCAATTTCAGGTAATCGTGATGTAGGTGATGCCGAATCATCTGTGGAACCACTAGCAAAAAATATAAAACTATCTGAAGATGTAAGGTATTTGTGATATATTTGTCAACATTGTACTAATTGAAATATCTGGCTTCCAGAAAAGAGGAAGAACAATAGCTAATATAAGCAAACCGTGTACTACCATGTAGAGTGAATTTTAAAAAGCCCCAAAAATCATTATTCTGATTCAAAATATTTGGAGAAAGATGCTTTTTTTCAAGGACCTGATTGAATACAAGAGCAAACCCATGTGTTTCGCCAGAATAGAGAAAGATAATTGCACAACCCAGAGGTAAAATGCCAATAAACTTGATGAATATTATATTTTCGGACCCCATCAAGTTGATGACTCACAAACAGTTCAAAAGTAAAAGGAAAATGTCTCTAAAATCAAACAAAGTTAAATAGGCAACATCGAAGTTGAAACATTAATATTGAAACATTAAAATAGTTTCTTCTTTGTATCCAGAACTATACAATATAAATTACTGTAAATTGCCTTGACTGTAAATTTTTCATATTCAAAATGTTTTGTGAAATGCAAACTTTTGAAATTTTTTTGTCAAATTGTTCTAAGTAGCTTGAAAGCACCTCTGAATATATTAATGTTGTAACACCAGCTTTAGTTAATCCCGGCTTTAGCTAGAGTTGGCAGCACTGGACTTCCAGACTGACAGAACGCATCCATGACAGCGCGCCAGAACGCCGATAGCTCAAGAGTTGTTGATATCATATTGTTAATAGTTGTGTACTTTTTTGAAGTGTTTTCTAATATATCTTTTAATCATTACATCTCTTCTTCACATTCACAGCAGTGTAGTTTACTTTCGGGTAGCTTGTTAATCTTGGGGGCCTATAAAACTTCCCAACTGAACCCGTTGCAGAACACCTTCGCAACAATGTCTAATTTATTTTTAATGTAAATTATAAATAATTTATAATATGAAGTATCATGAACATTTCAATGTATGACATGCTCTTTACCTTTTTCTTAGGTCTCTATGGAGTTAAAAAAGATTTGTCTTTCTTTCTTACATTAAAAATAGAAAGATCATGCAATCAGTGTACGTATGAGTTTTTTTAACTGTACTGATTTAAAGATTTAGTAACGCAGCAAATTTAATCATCCAATATTTGGTGAAGATTGTTAACAATGTTTGCACCATTATAGATGGTCTTCGATTGTAATATGTTAATTTATGAATAACTAATAAGTTTTCCATTATTGATTGTATTGCAATTTTTCAATAAAGCAATAAAGCCAGTTAACACAAACATCTAGGAGATGTTGCTTTTTGCGCTTATTATGGTATTGGTAATGGTGTCACTTCGAGGTAATCATGTGAAGAAAATTGCAAAGCACATTAACATGAATTTTGGTTTCATTGCGATTTTGTCGGTATAGAAGGAATTAGGTTGGTAACAAAATTGAGCATGACATCACCATCACGACACAAAACGGCCAGAGTTGTTTGTCAAGTCGAGAGTAAAGTAGAATTTGTATTTGGTTGACGCCATTCTTTAAATATGCTATGGGTACTTCTGATAGTGTATAGTGTTCTGTTTGATTCTTTTTGTTTCAATAGTTAAATGAAATGTGTTTATTAACATTGTCCAATTATTATTATTTCTACCAAGAACTGTATCCCTTCAAGGACCGGAACGGTGAGTAGAAACTTAGAAAGGGAAATTCAGTGATTTACAGAATTTGGCAGATTTCGCCGAGAAGGAAATGCTGTCCTGAGGATTGGAGTTGAATTATAGATTTTTCTACATTTCTGTATATTGTTTTTTTTTCATGATTCAGAGTTTGATAATTTTTTTTTGTTTGTGAAAAGTATATACTACGGTGTCAACTCACGCATTATTTGTTTTCTAGCATTCCATTCCGTATTAACCGTAATTCATTAGTAAGAATAATGATATTGAGTTATAATTTCAATCTATGTTGAAACATGGTGAGCTTTGTTTTATTCTTGACATGCAAGAGAATCAGAAAATGAAGCGCATTTTTGAATAAGTACCAGTCTAGTCAATTTCACATTGTTATATCGAAAGGATCTCAATGTGCATTCGATTCCGAAGTATAAATGTAATGTAACATTGGGCAAATTTCGAGTCACATTTTGCATCATTTTGCATCACATTTTGATGTCTCTAACTGACGAACCGGGCACCGAATAGACGTTTATGCGATAATAATGTAAGTCACTTTGCGATTCTGGTGTGATCTGAAACATGAATGTGAATCCCACTATCACCTCTGAGACCATTCTGTGTTGACTAGGAAATTAGCATTGTTTTTCTTTCCATCACAGAAACAAAATTGAATGGAATACTACGAAGAATTTATTTGAATTTCCCGCTCAGATTTTCTTTCAAATATCTCGCCTATTGCGCGGTTTCGTACAAAAGTATCCAACTAGCGCCATCACGTGTTTGGCTCCAGCAAAATATCATCACATCGTCGCCATGGCAGTTGCAATTCTAGGTGGGGATATTTTGTGAATATAGACAGCGACCATGGCAGCAGCAACTAATCTCCCCCCACCCCTTACCGCCTATTAGGCTCAATCTTGAAACCGCATCTACGTGCGATAATTAATGAGTTGACGTGCCCGAGATCAATTAGTGTATCCATCAATATCGTGTAATAGTTTGCCAACACCCGGTTTACGGTACGCATAGGCAGTATGCATGACTGCGAAAATTCAAATTGCCGTTTCCGCGGCGTTACGAGCGGTATCGCGGAAAATTGAAAATTCGCCTATGACGATACGGCTAATTTAAATTGCGATGCTAGCCAACAATAATGGGCTCAGATATTCCGATGTCACAAATGATGAATCAGGAAGGATGATCGATCCCAATCATTCTATTTGATATCGGTAATGAATGTTACACCCTGTAGTATACAAATATCTATTGAATCCATTACAAAATCATTCAAAGATAAATAACTTGCCAATTTGAAAAAGTTAGGAAAATTTTGCAGAGGAGTATCAATTCAATGAAATTTATTTATTTATTGATTACATCATTCTACAGCCAGGGCCTTTTACTGAATGAGGCAAAAAAATGTTAAGGGCCTTTCGCCATGGTATACAATAAAACGAAAAGTAGAAAATCATATAGGAAGAAATATTGCAAACCCACAAATTCCGTGTATTAACTGAAAAAAGCTCAGTACTAAAAAAGTTCACACACGGCACTACAGCAGTGATTGAAAATACTTAGTTTAAAAAAAATAGCCCGCCTGTTGGTTGGCATACAATGAAAAAGGTCCACATTACTCTGAATTGACAAGAGATCACGACATATAGAATACTAAGGCAAGAAAATAAGTGCATTCGTTAGTGGAGAGGGAAAGTAAAATGTTGAAATATTAGGAACAGGTAGCCGAGTAAAATTCTTGTGAGCAAAAATGGACAATCAATTCATCAGACAAGGATTTTGTGCAAACATATTCCTAAATATTCACGACGTTTATACAGAGAGTTGAGATTTGGATAAAACCAGAGGCGGATCACCGCAAAGGCGCGCTTAGGGCCCCGAAGAACATGGAGGCCCTACAGGGCCTCAATTTTCGCCAACGAACTTTAACCATTAATGAGGACGACGTTATTAGGCAACAAAACATTAAATAATTTTCACTTTGTTCCTATAATTTTTATTTCAGAGGAAATAGTACTTATATATATATATATTAAGGTCTTGCAAGAGTGTACTTACTATATACTCTGGTTATCTATCGCATAAGATTTACGATGAATTTATTGCCTTGATGGCAAACGAGGTAAAAAAAAAAAAGAAATCGTAGCAGAAGTTTGAAATGCGATATATCATTCCATTATTGTTGATTCCACTCCGGATATAAGCTATGTGATGTAATTGGGATTTTTGCAATTAATCACCGCTATGGTGAATATCTGAGAAACACTGTGTTGGAAACATTAAATGATTTCGCAATTGATATCACACTATATGTAGAGGAGGCCAAACGTATGGCAATGTATCAGGCAAATATAGGACTGCAGACCAGATTTAGAAAACATAGCCCAACAGCGCACCACATACCTTGTGTCAGTAATTTCTTCAATTTGGTGGGAAATTCAGCAGCCGAATCATGTTCTGGTGTCATACATTGTTTTTGTTTCATTCAAAATTTATATGTATATTTCTCTCCTACAACTAGACGATGGAACATTCTGTTTGCCAACAGTTTGCCTTACAAAACTGAACAAATTAAAACGGTATGTGACGGTCATGTAGAGCTAACGCCGTTGGTGCTTTAACTGGAAGCTACAAAAATGTTAAAGAGGTCCTAATCTAATTGAGTACGAGTGACAATGAGAAACCTATTACCAAATTAGAAGCACAAACATTATCTGAATCATTTGATGATTATGAAGTAGCTCTCGTGACGGTATTTTGGAATAAGTTATTGCAACGTATGAATACCACCAGTAAGTCACTTCGAGACATACACGATAATTTATCAATGGGTTCGAACCATTTCAGCTCCCTTTTGAAATAAATCAAAGATATCCGAAACAACTTCGAAATAATTGAGGCAGATGCAAAATTAACCGGTAACAATGCTTTCATTGTTAATATATACATTATTTGTGATAGATTCATCGTGGAACTAGGTAATATAAGTGAGGGGTATAAAAACATTGTATTTTCTTTGACTTGAATTTATCCGAAAATGCAATTAAGAAATTAATTATGGCTTACAATATACGTTTCCGAACGTAGAAACCGTTTTAACTTTTTTTTTAACTTGCCGATATATACTGCCAGTTGTGAAAGATATTTTCCGCACTGAAGAGGGTTAAGAATTATTTGAGGAATAATTTGTCCCAAGAAAATTTGAATGCTTTGGCGATTTTGTTTATCGAATCTGAATCAGCCAAAGGAATTGATTCAATTCTATGTTAGACAAATTTGCCAAATCCGCCAGAAAAGTTCCTTAATGAATTATTCACATACTTAAATGGTTTCATATTTATTTTCAGTTATTTGTTATCGGTACTATCATCCAAACAAAATATTTTTCATGTTGTTATTTTTATTTTGCATTCTGTTTTTTATTTCATCGTTACCTCTATTTCATTTCACAAAAAAATATTTTATTTTTCAAAAATTTTTACTTGACGTATTTATGCTTTAGTTTTTCATATATTTTTCATATTACATGGCACACGTATGATATCATTTCAGTAAATGTGATATATCGCCAAAATTTGAACCAATTCTGAAATATCAGGAAAATGCGTGACCTCGATCTAAATAAAAAAACCGCTTGTGGCACACCCAACACATCTTATAAAGAAGGGGCCCCCAATTTTCCTTGCGCCTAGGGTCCCCAGTTACCTAAGTCCGCCACTGGATAAACCCCATCACATCGGAAACTCATGTACTTCAAAAATCACCCCCGAATACTGTGTTGTATCCAGGATTCCATATAACGCTGCCATATTCAAGTTTCTATCGCACAAGTGCATCGAAGAGTAGTGAGTGAGTTTCAGTTTCAGAAAACCATTTGGAGTATCTATGATGAAACCAAGAATTTTAAGACCATTTTTAGCAATGGTACCTACTAATGTTTTGTAAAAATGTGAACTTTGCATCGAAGACTATTGCTAGATCTTTACACTCTGCCACTGAAATGAATAAAATCGACAATTTCTACTTCCCTAGGTAATGCCACATCTGACATATATCTGTGCAACGTTTCTCCAAGACCCAATTGCAAGTGCAAGTGTTAGGTGCCAAATGAAGGATAATCTCTGTTTAATTTCAATGATCACTTTTTTTTTTCTTCCTCGGATGCTGGTCCTTTCACCAGCTACACCTCAGCCTCTTGGGCTTTTTGTGTTTTACAGCACCCACTCCGTAACTCTGGTCCCCTGTACCAGTCTGTACAGGTTCTTCACCGGTTGGCTGTTGTATTCTTCGGGAGTTGAATTGGGTTTCCCGAAAATTGCCTGTCTCTTGCGGTCAAATGCCTCGCATTCTGACAGTATATGTTTGGCTGTTTCTGTCCCTTTACCACATTGTCTGCAGGAAAGTTCTCCGTTGTACAGACCCATTTTGTGCAGGTGTTTTCTCATTGGACTGTGACCAGTGAGAAGACCCGTTATTGTTCTAACTTGATTCCTGCTCAGCTTGAGTAGTTCTTCAGTTTTGTGTTTTGACGGTTCTTTAATGTATGTTTTCCCGTGGTGCATGAGGGGGGCTTCGTGCCACCTCTCCTTTTGTTTTCGCTTGACCCAGTCCCGAATGCATCCTCGAATGTCGGATTTATTAATCCCGAGTGCGGGTTCTGGGCCAATATATGGAGTTGATGAGCCCTTTCTAGCTAGCTCATCAGCTTTTTCATTGCCCTCGATACCGCAGTGTCCTGGAACCCACATCAAAGTTAATTTGTTGTGTTCTGTGAGAACACTGAGTTCTTCTCGGCATTCCCATACCAGTCTTGATGTCACTTTCGGGTTCATAAGAGCCTTCAGTGACGCCTGGCTATCGGTACATATTTTGATCCGTGCATTGTGCATTTCCCTCATATTGATTTCTCTCGCGCATTGCAAGATGGCGTACATCTCTGCCTGGAATACAGAGGTGTTTGTTCTAGTGAGACGCTTATTTGGGAGTTCCTCCCCTCACTGTATATTCCAGCACCAGTTCCTTCTCTGGTTTTGGATCCGTCCGTGTACCAGATCCTCTCTCCAGGTTTGCTCCTGGTGTTGTCGTGTGTCCATTCCCTTCGATCTTGCAGGATAGCCTCGAAGTTGATGTTGAAGAAGTATCTAGGAGTCATGTGGTCCGTTGGTTTCATTTCAAGAATGTTGCCTCCCACTATTTCCTTTATCTTGTTGTGATCCGATCTGTTGCTCGTATTTTGTTGCCTCAGGAGTCCCATTCTTGCCTCAATGATCACTTACAATTGAGCCGATTTTATTCATTTCAATAGATAACTTAGGGTAGGGACAGAAAGCGGGTTGCCCGCGTACCGGTTATCGGCGCCGATCAGCGCCTAAAATTACGTATGGGATGGGATGAGATGTCGGCGCATGTAGCAAGCCGCAGGAAGTTTACCAGAATGCGTATTTAATTATAAGCGAGCCGGTGATGGATACGGAAGCATTGATTTGTGCTGTTTTTAAACAAACCCCTGTATGGGACAAACATGAGAAAGCTCACATTAACAGAAATATGGTGGAAAACTGTTGGAAAAAAATTGCCGAAGAAGTGAAAGTCTAGATGGTAAGATTTTCAGTTTTTATTTGTACTAGTATTAAATAGTGATGTTTAATAGAAAATTACGGCCACAGCTGATGATGATGGTCTTCCAACAAGGCCTTGATTGTTATTTCTTAGTATTTCGACATCAGTCAGATGACGCTTGAATCCTTCTCTTGACAAAATGAGGTTATGTAAAATACAGCTCATGTTCCGAAATTACTGAATAGTACTGATCACAGTAGGTAATTTCGGAACGCCTAACAGTAACCTTGAAACTGTCATCTAATTTCGGAACGATTCGGAAATTCAGACTGTCAAATGTAAGGCGGGAACATATATAGTTCAAAATTATATCAATACTATTATGTGATACTGATTGATGGTTGCAATTAATCAAGTAATAATGAAGGAAATATCAGGTGATAAAGATTCTGAAACATCAAATTCGGATAGCTCAAGTACCTTAAGCTCTAGCGGAGTTATGAATATAAGATAGGTATTATTTCTTTGTTATAATGACCTGTGGATTTATTTTCTTGGTCTGATGTTTTGAATTCATTGTCGAGTTGTTGTTGAATATATCGCCTGGCATGATTCTGATCTGAAATATTTATTTTCATACATCTACATGGACCAGAGAGGCAAGAGAGAACAAAGCTCGTAAATTAGCGGCGGTTTCGGCATCAACCTCTACTAGCAAGTCTTCTAATACTACTTGATACATTTGTTCTGCTGTCTGTTCAGATGAGCTAGCTAATTGTAATGATATTGTTATCAATAAATTGAATAAATAAAACATAACATATCCTAACCTAACTCATTATCAATTCGGGGAGGGGATACTGGGACTACACGACTATTTCTGTAACAGTAGCAACCAGTAAATTTCTAGCCTTGTTACGGTCTCATAAACGCTTATGTTACTCTTTGCCTGGTTCGACTACCACGAGTAGTATTGCCTTCGGATTTCGCCTGGATGAAACTCCCTATTTTATTCGAGGTTGATTTTGATGACCACCTGTATATTCATTAATATATTGGCTGCAAGTCGGTAGTTCAGAAAACCTTCCACATCAACTAAACCTTTTTGATATTGAAAATCGCTCTGATCATGGTTCATGGCATTTTCCTTTAGCATAGCTGCGGCTTCACTCGGCTTGATCATATTAAACCTTCGTACAGCTAGCTACTTGGATGCTTTCGGAGTGATTTATCGCCTGTTTCACATATTTCTGCTGATCTCTTCTCTTCATTTATCCTCTGATGGAAATAATCCTACAAAAGTAAACAGGTTGTAAACAAACAACAACCAAACACAACCCCACTTCTATAATTGAATAATGATCTCTCTCTACCGAAAAGTGACTTTCATACCTTTTCTATTGATGGCATTCCTTTTCATTGTGGCTTTGCATTCCTTAAACATTTCCTGGAGAAATTCGGGAATGTATTCATAAATTTCGTGTCATTTCTGTCATATCAATGACAAGTGAAAAGTGACTTATCCTTCTGTCATGTCAACTTCAAGTTTCCCCTCTTTCAGCAAACTAGAGCTTCATAAAAAAAAGGCCCTTCCTTCTTTTTTTGGTCCAGACCAGACACGTGAAGAGCATCGTATTTTTACGGATTTTTGAGATTTTATGTGTTTCAAATTACAAAACTTTTGATTTATCCTAGGTTGGATAATCAATACCCAACTTTGGTTGGATTCATATTGAAACAACGTAAGTCTTTGAACTTTTGTTTGTCGAAGGACGAACCTTCTGAAAGGCCACACTCCATCAAAGGTATGTTTTATTTTACTTTACTTTTCTGCTTCGGAACCCCTCTTACTAGCTTTTAAACTCATCTCACTTGCCGTTATAAAATATTTTCTGAAAGATATTTCCTTTCAGGCCTTCTTCTACCAAGTAGTATAACTTTCTACTGATATCATAACGCTTATCTTATTGCATGCAAACGCATACTCTTAAGCTTATTCTCCAGACCATCCTGTAGATGACTATCACCTGCTAAGCTTTGCACGATACCTTCTCGTAGCTTTTATTCTTTGCACTGAACTATCAAGTCGCCCTGTACAAGCCAAGAATCTGAGAAATCGCCCGTAATTGTGGAAGCGAATATTTCGCTCTGAAAGAAGTCCAAGGTAGTATATCGAGAGAGCCCTGCTGAAGTTCACCAACACTCCAAAGTCAAGGTAACCATCTTAACATTATTTATTTACTTCTCTGGGGGCATTGGAGACATAAAGGACGAAATCCGTATCTCGGTGTCATCGAACCCTACGAGAAAAGTGCGTCAAGTAATATAAAATAGTAATTTTGGGTCAACTTGCTTCATTGAGAATCACATAAATAAGTGTAAACCGGTGGTATGCATACCGAGGGTAACTGTATTCTTCCATCAGTACAATAATTACTGTTGTCGGATTCAGATGTATTGTTGATCCTTTGCAGTTCTTGTACACGAACCATTGCATTTAAATTGTTTGTTATTGTTTGTTATTAATTTTCGCATACGCCAATTGTCAAATTGTACTGTCAATTTCTATCTTCTTCTTCCTCTATCTTCTTCTTCCTCTCCCCTTCTTCTATGTTTAGGGCCTGTTGATTTTTACGGTTGGCCACGGTAGCCAGGATCAGCAGCCAAGGTCTTTTCATGTAATCTTCTTCTTCCTGTTCTACGTTAGGGTGAAGCCACCTGCCTTCTTTCTTCTATTCAACTTGTCTAACTCTTTTCCGTCAAGCTTTAAATCAATAAATTATATTTCTTACCTATCTTATAACTTTCTTTCAACCTCTCTACCCACCCCGTCTCCACTGTCGAAAAGCTTAGCCGCGGTTTCTACAAACAAGTCAGGGTTCATTAGTTGCTGTTTTGGGAACTTTGTGAAAATAGACAGTGACCCTGACAGCCTCTAACAAGGTTCCATGAAAAGTGGCGCGAAATGTGTACCAGTCAATTTCAGTAAAATCGGAACTTGACCACAGACACATCTTATAATATTATCTGCTGTATTAACGACAGTTTCAATGGCTTTGGACAGTAGTCGCCATTTTGCATATAGTATTCCAAAGGCACATTCAACAGATTTCCTTGCTCGGCTTAACCGATTGTTGAACGTTTCGTGGTCTATTGGAATATTCTGTCCCTTATAGGGTTTGAGTGAAAAATTAAGGAGCGGATATGCGTCGTCTGCCAAAAATACATAAGGAGCTTTCACGTGTGCCTGGCAAGAGAGCAGGTTCAGGTACGTGTATTTCCTTTCTTATCAGTCTCTTGTAGCTATAAATTGGTAGTTTGCATCCACTACTCCCTGAAGAACTACCGAAATAGTTATTTATGTACCAAGGACGAAAAACTGTCTATTATAGTCGAGCCTGCAAATTGATAGCCGAGGCGCAGCCGAGGATAGCAAGCAGGCGAGACAGTAGACAGTTTTTCGCCGAGTTGCATATTACATTTTTTCGACGACCTCTACATACCTTTATGAAAGTAAGTACTCGCATGTTTGCTGGCCTCAGCTACGTCCAACTCTTCGAACTGCAGACTCGATCATAATTTTAATGAATATAAACAAAATGTATTTGAAGTGTAACAACTCTCTATTTCAATTATACTACAAAATTAAATCAATCTCGAAGATGAATATTGAACGTATAGTTTGTGCAATTATTGATATTAATTCCTGCTGTCGAAGAAGATGCAAGAGACAAGTTTTGATTTTGGGTACTTGTTGATGCAACTTCAGATGCAGGTGCTCCAACAGCACCATTTCCAAAACTTCTCTCTTGAAGTGCTTTACCTGAAATCTAGCGGATTTCGTAAATAATTAATTTGACAACAGCAAATGACAGTTATTGTCACAGGCGCCTATGTATTAATTAAAACGTGGATTTACGAAAATGACTCAATCGCCGCTCTCGTACCGTGCCGTATCACAGTGACCACAG
This sequence comes from Chrysolina oricalcia, assembly GCA_944452925.2. Taxonomy (NCBI): domain Eukaryota; kingdom Metazoa; phylum Arthropoda; class Insecta; order Coleoptera; family Chrysomelidae; genus Chrysolina; species Chrysolina oricalcia. Next base: position 16,578,593 of record OX101819.2, read on the forward strand.
CGGACGAAAAGAGTTAGCGGACGAAAAGAGTTTGCGGACGAAAAGTGTTTGCGGACGAAAAGTACTTGCCTTCAAAAATAGTCGATTTTTCGTCCGGAAATTAGTACGTAAAATGTCATTTTTTGTAGAGGTCGACGAAAAAATACTTTTCATAATTGAAAAACATGGATCCAGAATTTTTAGGGCATAATATGCGTACATGTTTTCCATCAATTGTTCCAATAACGTTTGGAACGTTTTATAAAAATCCTCTGATATAGCTTTGAACTGATTTTTATGGTAAAATGGGTTGCTTATGCCAGTTGCACCATGTTTTCATAAGCCTATGTTCAGTTTTCTCCAAAAGGTAGGTAAAAGTATTTAGATTCATTCGCATATAGCGATAAAAGCGATCTGGATAATCTTTTACTTCTTTAAACAACTTATGATATTCTCCAAATTGTGTTCTATTTTGATTAATAGGATGAATACCTCTTTCGGCCTATTGAATTTTAAAAACGGATTGTTTAATAAAATTTCTTCATCTGATGAAATAGACATTTTGCACTACGTTTAACCTTCAACTAACTAAAGACAATCTACGAAAACACAAGCCGATTTCGATCACCCGCTATCTTTCTTTGAGCTGCCTCTGCCTCTGTCGGCGCCGGTTTTCGGCGCCGGTAACCAGCGGGCAGGTAACCCGCTTTCTTTCTGTTCCTACACTTAGTTATTTGATTGCTAACCTCGTTATTTACTTAGTACGCTGGAGTCTCGAATATTTAAATAGTTGCATTTGTTAATTTGATGGCTAAGAAATGAGATTCTGGATGTGATATGTAATAATGATTATCGAGAATAACTCGAATAATTATTATCAATAAACCTTACAAGAAAGTCGTTCAGTCCCTTAATTTGTGTGAATAATTTATTCGGAAATATATCCTATACATTAGTATGAAAAGAACATTTTTCAATAATACGAGTCTCTCATTATTCAAGTAGGTACCTTAAATTTATTTGATATTTGCAATAATTTAGGAGTTTTTCTGGAATTTCATTGTCTGAAAAAAAAACAAAGAAAATTAATTCTCTACATTTGCTTGAGTCACTACGTTTCCGCCGTTAACATCTACTGTCGTTATAGTGTGAGGACTCAGTGGCGGATTTACCAGCAGGCTGAGTAGGCTGGAGCCTAGGGCGGCAAATTTTAAGGGGCGGCAAATTTAGTTCATAAATTTATTATTTCGGTTTACAAATTAAAAAAAAAATTATTATACACACACATAATACGAATTTCGAAAATTGGAGAGAAATTGAAATATTTAACAAAAATCGAAATATTCTCATATACAGTGCTAATTAATAAATATTTCAACATCTCTGCATGAACAATTCCTAAACGCTTTACTAATTATACATTAATGATTATGAACTTTTAGAATATCGCGATTCGATATTATAATCGAAATTTAGTAATTTTTACATATATTCTTCACTGATAACTGCTATAATTTTTTCTCCTTGTACCTAATAATTATGAGATCTACTTACCCAATTCAATCGATATAATATCGATGGTCTAATAAAAATACTGACTAAAATTGACAAATTTTTATTAAATAAAAAACTAGTTCAATATCTTATAGAGATCATATTAATCAAATAACTGATAGTTAAACGACTGTGACTTGACAATAAAAAAATTCCCTCCACAAAATATGAAGTGAGACAATTTGCTCATTAGAAAATTGATACATTTTATCAGTTAATTATTTTATTTGCAGTAAGAAAAAGTTTGGAAAATCCAAATGAGCAGGCCTTAAGCGCTCATGTCGTACACGAATTATTTAAATTAAATGTTTACATCAGTATATTTGATAACTTTTTCGCAAAGCCAACTTTTTCAGAAAATGCCAATCGGAATGAATTAATTATAATAAGATAAAACAATACTCAGCTGCAATTTTTTATTCAACGGCTTCTCTCCAGTTAAACAAGTATATTAAAAAAAAATTGAAGTGTCAGAGCAGAGAAGAGCAGAGAAGAGTCAGAGCTAATGAACAAGATTTCGTACGACGATATAATAAATGATTTTGCGAATTCAAAGTCTCGCAAAAAAGTATTGTAATGCTTTTATAATTTAACTTAAATCATAATGCTAACAAATAATAAAGAAAAGATATATTTATTGTATTGTTTTTAAACTGTGAGTGTAATAATAAATGTTAATTAACGTTCGCCAAATGTATGTTTTTTACGTAAGCTTAATTCATATTTTGTAAGTATTGTATAGTTTTAAGACATACCTTACCTTACTTTAAAAGTGGTATACGATTGAGATATTTTTTCCTTAAAATAATGTTTTTTGATAATTCTTTGCTGTAAAAATAATCAAGGATCTAACACGGTACCATAGTTCTCAATAATAATAACTATATGGGAAAAGTTGATGTAACGAGGATGATGGAGCACATATTATAAAGTTGGAATTTTATTGATAGAAAATTGATATGATTGTGGACTAAGATATCAAAATTTAGAGGCGACAAAAATTGAATAGCCTACGGGCGGCAAATCTATAAATCCGCCACTGTGTGAGGTCCAGACAATGACAGTGCTGAAAAATTCTACTCAAACTGATACATTGTCACCACTTCCAAAAAATTCAGGAGTTCGTGTGAAAAAACGGAAAATTAAATACTGACCGTACTAACATAAGAAATAAAAAATCTTTGGGATGATTCATGTGGACCTCGGTTTTTCTATAAATCATGAGAAAGTAATGGAAATTTGAAAATTGAGACAAAATAAATGTATGTCTGTTATTGAAAATCGGAATTGATTTCAAAAAATTCCATCCATCCATTTGGCATCGACTGCTATGGTCATTAGCCATGTGTTATGGGTAGGCCTTGTTACTAACTCCATACGCCACCTTAGGAGCAGCACTGTTAATTGGAACGCAACAGTGACTCGTGCAGGACTCACTATATTGTTCTTATTCATCTCAATTGATTATCCAAAAGAAGAAACTGGGTGGAATCGCTTAAAATGTAAAGCAATCATATACACATATTTTGAAGTTGTTGGCCATCGTCAGTATGGTGTAGAAGTACAAAAATGTGCAACAGTTGGTTGCAAGACAGAAACAAAAGGTGTAACCAATAGGAAGCCAACTGAATATTGGGGTTTAATTTTTTTACAAACTGATATTCTACATAAATAACATCTTCTAACAAAATAATCCAACTTCAAATATTTCGAAACTTGTTTAACATTTCTAAAACGAAACCTTTCCGCTTTAGAGCTTGTTCTAATTTTTGGTGAAAATCATAAGACTTACAGGAAAGCAGCGAAGATATTAAACGAACGGCATGCCAGTAAACATGTTAACTACTCCACTGTGAGCAGGATTTTGAAAAAATTCAGAAATAAACCTTGGATAAATGATGACGAGCGTCAAATGCAGGTAATGCAAAGTGTTGTCGAGAATCCAAAAACTTCTGGTCGAGGAATCGGCCAGAAGAAGTATGATAGTAAATGAGTTTCGGGCTTTCAAACCTAAAGTCATTCATATGCTGCAAGAACAAAATTATGATGATGGGCTGTATTTTAGTTTTTGGGTGCTATAGAGGCACGTGACCGATCTAACCCCCGTAAAGCTAGCAGAACCACTTTGGAATTTTCAAAAAAATTTTAGGACATAATTTTAGGCCAAAAAAATCACGGGTGTGAAGTTATCCACATCCACAAATGTACACTGAGAAAAATATAAAAAATTCATAGAAGGCCCAAATGGCGTTGCACACGTTTCTGCTTCGGATATGTTATGCAGAATGACCTTTCCTTCATCCCTGATACCACGTACAAGTTTTCTAGGCCGGTCGAAGGGGTGCAATTGGGGTGAGTTTTCGAAAAAATCTTATAGAAGGTACAATTGGCTTTGTACACTTTTCTGCTTCGGATATGTTATGAAGAATGACCTTTTCTTCGTCCCTGATACCACGTACGAGTTTTCCAGGCCGTCCAAGGTGGTGCAATTGGGGTGAGTTTTCGAAAAAAAATCATAGAAGGCACAAATGGCTTTGTACACCTTTCTGCTCGGGATATGTTATGAAAAATGCTCTTTCCTTCATCCCTCATACCACGTACGAGTTTTCCGGGCCGTCCGAGGGGGTGCAATTGGGGTGAGTTTTCGAAAAAATCTTATAGAAGGCACAATTGGCTTTGTACACTTTTCTGCTTCGGAGATGTTATGAAGAATGACCTTTTCTTCATCCCTGATACCACGTACGAGTTTTCCAGACCGTCCGAGGGGGTGCAATTGGGGTGAGTTTTCGAAAAAATCTTAAAGAGGGCCGATAAAAAATCATAGAAGGCCAATTGTGCCTTCTATAAGATTTTTTCGAAAACTCACCCCAATTGCACCCCCTCGGACGGCCTGGAAAACTCGAACGTGGTATCAGGGATGAAGAAAAGGTCATTCTTCATAACATATCCGAAGCAGAAAAGTGTACAAAGCCAATTGTGCCTTCTATAAGATTTTTTCGAAAACTCACCCCAATTGCACCCCCTCGGACGGCCTGGAAAACTCGTACGTGGTATCAGGGATGAAGAAAAGAGCAATTTTCATAACATATCCCGAGCAGAAAGGTGTACAAAGCCATTTGTGCCTTCTAGGATTTTTTTCGAAAACTCACCCCAATTGCACCCCCTCGGACGGCCTGGAAAACTCGTACGTGGTATCAGGGATGAAGAAAAGGTCATTCTTCATAACATATCCGAAGCAGAAAAGTGTACAAAGCCAATTGTCCCTTCTATAAGATTTTTTCGAAAACTCACCCCAATTGCACCCCCTCGGACGGCCTGGAAAACTCGTACGTGGTATCAGGGATGAATAAAGTAGCATTTTTCATAACATATCCCGTGCAGAAAGGTGTACAAAGCCATTTGTGCCTTCTAGGATTTTTTTCGAAAACTCACCCCAATTGCACCCCCTCAGACGGCCTGGAAAACTCGTACGTGGTATCAGGGATGAAGAAGAGGTCATTCTTCATAACATATCCGAAGCAGAAAAGTATACAAAGCCAATTGTACCTTCTATAAGATTTTTTCGAAAACTCACCCCAATTGCACCCCCTCGAACGGCCTGGAAAACTTGTACGTGGTATCAGGGATGAAGAAAAGGTCATTCTTCATATCATATCCAAAGCAGAAAAGTGTACAAAGCCAATTGTGCCTTCTATAAGATTTTTTCGAAAACTCACCCCAATTGCACCCCCTCGAACGGCCTGGAAAACTTGTACGTGGTATCAGGGATGAAGAAAAGGTCATTCTTCATATCATATCCGAAGCAGAAAAGTGTACAAAGCCAATTGTGCCTTCTATAAGATTTTTTCGAAAACTCACCCCAATTGCACCCCCTCGGACGGCCTGGAAAACTCGTACGTGGTATCAGGGATGAATAAAGTAGCATTTTTCATAACATATCCCGTGCAGAAAGGTGTACAAAGCCATTTGTGCCTTCTATGATTTTTTTTCGAAAACTCACCCCAATTGCACCCCCTCGGACGGCCTGGAAAACTCGTACGTGGTATCAGGGATGAAGAAAAGGTCATTCTTCATAACATATCTGAAGCAGAAAAGTGTACAGAGCCAATTGTGCCTTCTATAAGATTTTTTCGAAAACTCACCCCAATTGCACCCCCTCGGACGGCCTGGAAAACTCGTACGTGGTATCAGGGATGAAGGAATGGTCATTCTGCATAACATATCCAAAGCAGAAACGTGTACAACGCCATTTGGGCCTTCTATGATTTTTTTATATTTTTCTCAGTGTACATTTGTGGATGTGGATAACTTCACACCCGTAAAAAATCGGCGATGGGTTCAAACGTGAGCCTAAAATGAGTCTAAAATTTTGCTGCGATCAGATTTTCCATAACGTTTCGGTTAGCCTTTTGGTACTGCCAGCTCAGTTTTGAGCTAACACAACCTATGATTTCTCCTCCAACTAAAGAGCAAAAAAATATATAATTGGGTAATAAATTACTTTTATGGTTGGGTTCTGCTAGCTCAACGGTAAAGCTAGCAGAACCCAGAATTTATTTGAAAAAAAACACATTCCAAAAAAATCGGCAATGGGTTCAATCATGAGCCTAAAATGAGCCTAAAATTATGGTGCGATCAGACTTTTCATAACGATTTGGTTAGCCTTTTGGTACTGCCAGCTCAGTGATAATCTAACACAACCTATGATTTCTCCTCCAACTGAAGAGCAAAAAAAAGTATAATTGAGTAATAAATTAGCCTGAATAGAGCCTAAAATTATTGTCTAACTGGATTTGTTCTGAGTTGCTTTTTCAAGGTTGGGTTCTGCTAGCTTTGCTGCGACCAGATTTTCCATAACGTTTCGGTTAGCCTTTTGGTACTGCCAGCTCAGTATTGAGCTAACACAACCTATGATTTCTCCTCCAACTGAAGAGCAAAAAAATATATAATTGGGTAATAAATTAGCCTGAATAGAGCCTAAAATTATTGTCCAACTGGATTTGTTCTGAGTTGTTTTCTAAGGTTGGGTTCTGCTAGCTTAACGGTAAAGCTAGCAGAACCCAGGATTAAAAAAAATGAATTCCAAAACAATCGGCGATGGGTTCAAACGTGAGCCTAAAATAAGCCTAAAATTATGATGTGCTTAGACTTTTCATAATCATTCGTTTGGCGGTTTGGTTCTTCCAGCTTAACGTTAAGCTAGCAGAACCCGCGATATCTCTCACAATCGAAGAGCAAAAAATTTGGGAATAGGGTAATAAATTAGCATAAAATTAGCCTAAAATTATGGCCTAAAAATTTTTTGAAAATTCCAATGTGGTTCTGCTAGCTTAACGGGGGTCCCGATCTAACTGATTTCTTTCTATGGGAATATTTAAAATATAAGGTATATAAACATAGACCTTTCAGAAATCAAAAACACCTTGAAAATAAGATAAGAGAATGTGCTGTCCAAGATCCGCCTGTTATGTTGTGGCAGGTTTCATGGGAAATGTATAGACGAACCATCCTGTGCGTTGATAGGAACGCAGGAGGTTCCTTGAGATTTTATTTTATTTTCTTCATCACTGTTTTTGTGATTCAGTTTGTTGTTTAATTTATTTTGAGATTTTTATTTCGCATGTTGTTTTGATGAATTTATTGAAAAATTTCACCCAAATGTCATTTAGTTTGAGTTTGAAATTTTGCCAATTTTGAAAAATATTTTTTTTCAAGAAACTGATAATCACTCAGTATATCTGATATGGGCTGAGTAGGTTTCAAGATGAGCCGTAGTTTATGACAAATTAATGAATTTTTTGAAAAATCACAAATAAAGATTTTGTTCATTTGTTGCGTACTATTTGAATGTCAGTGTATAACTAGTTTCGCAACCATCTTTCACTGAGTACCGAAATTATGTGCCAATTATCAAACACCTTGATACGCAATTTGATTGATATATAAAATATGTTAAGTTAATCTCAATTACATAATTTTTTTCAACTCACCAATACCAACGTTACGATTGTTTTGGCTATGGTGAAATTATCGATACAGGTATTGATTGTTACACAATCGTATAGATCTGACTGTAACCTTGTAATCTCGGTGTTCGTTTGGTGGTACAAAATACACCTGTTCAGGATTTTCGATTAGAAGTTGAATAGGTAGTTAGTAATGTTTCAGGGTCGGCTCTAGGAATCGTACAAATATTTTATTTAATCATAGCAAAATTCAATCAAAATATTATGGAAGCTCATTGCATTTTGTACTTTTTCGTGATATTTCACCAAACTGACTATTATAATAAAATTTCGGTGAAATAGTTTCATCACAGCTGATGCTATTAATTGTTAGGCCGAGCGGTGCCTTTGTCAGGATTTTATATCAGCATTTATATAGGAACGCATTATAGGAAAATTATACAATTACTCACCTATCAAATCTCAATCTTCGGCAAACCATATCAGAATGCTGCTACCATTTCTGCACACACACTATAGTTTTAATTAATCAATTTACTTTAATTATTATCAACACTTTTCTGGATTTCAATCTATTCAAATACTTCTCAAATTGTTATTCATTAATATCTGGGCCGACGGCCCAGGTGGAAGATCAAATTTAACTGGATAAAACAAAGAAATCGGCCTTATTATGCCAAAAAGAAAAAAATTAGAACGTCGGAATAACTAAGAAGTTTTAAATTTATACGCTCTCAAACCAAACCCAATGAATTGAATGGAATTTCATGATATTTACGTTATTAAATTATTCAAAAAGGTATTCTTACTAAAGCATTAAACTAATTTTGTGAAACAGATCATTTACCAGAAATGGTCACGTTACTAGCAAACATCTAACTCTCTCAAGATTTAAGACTGGACTGTAGATTGAGAGCATAAAATATCTGTCCTCCAGAGCCTGGGTCTCGTAATTCCAATTTCTGTTTAGTCAATAAATATAAGGATTGTTCGAAAATTAAATAATGAATTGACTCTCCTTTTGGTTTCTTCTACAATCTGCTTGTGCATTAAATATTTTATAACTCAGATATTTCGACGTTACGAGAAAAAAAACATAATGCAAATTTTTAGCATTATGAAAAAAAACTCCTTATATCTAAAGAATGAATCTTATTTCTACTTATTCTATGTCATGGATCTTTCTGTAACACTCGGTTATGGTTTGAACCAATTCTATTAATGAAAATATGACGTTGAATTCATAATGAAACTGATTATTGTATACAAAATATTTTGTTCGAATTTATAAATTCCCCTCGTAAACTCTCGAGTCTGCAGAGAAACGATGGTTATAGCAAACACGTGTGAAATTTTCGGAACATTCTTGGTGTCGTCAACTAAGTGCTGAATTTAATGGCTTCCGGATATAGATTCAATGTTTGTCGGGTTTCCTCCTCTGTTTAGAACAATAAATAAATTTCAAGATTACGTTTTGTTACACTATGGCAGCTAGACTTCTGTTAAACTGATGCAACCCAGATTGGATAGCACCCAGATAAATATCCAATAGAAACTGAGAGATTTTTCACAAAATGTCAATGAATTGCTAGCTTTGAGCAAAAATCAGGGAAGGAAGGCCTATAAAAATGAGATTGATTGAAAACAACTAAATGTGCCCAACATTCATGGAAAGATGTATGACACACTTGAACGAAGATCGGAGTCCAGCTAACAATGCTTGAAAGGTGAATTTCTGGAATACATAGGTACATAAAAGTCATCAAGGGGCTGTTTCTTGTGAAAAACTGGACCAAGAATCATTTTATTGGCCAGGAATCCGATATAGAACAAATTGTACTTTCTTGTTCGATTTGTCCAAAATATTCAAGATCAAATACAAGGGAACCACTACAACCACATGGTATTCCTGATCTTCCTTGGGGGAAAATAGGCATTGATTTTAAAACACTAGGATCTTTGAATTTCATCGTTGTTGTTGACTACTTTAGTAAATTTACAACTGTCTACAAACTAATTAGCAAAACTGCTGATAGAGTCATATCCACTTTGAAATATTTATTTTTTTTATTTTAATGACATTTCCTTAGAAATTTGTTCCGACAACGGACCACCTTTCAATTCCTATTAATTTAATAGTTTTGCTAAGAAATACGATTTGAAACTAACCACATCTAGTCCCTTCTATACGAAATCCACTGGTATGGTTGAACGTGCAATACAGACGACTGAAGGGTTACTCATTAATCTCAACAAGAAGGCCACGACCCATTTTTAGCAATTTTAAATTACAATATAAACCAAAAAAATGATTTGCCATCACCAAGTCAATTTTTGATGGGGCGAAGGTTGAGAACACCTCTTTCAGTTGCAAAATAGTATATTATGATACAAGTTTTATAAGACACCATTTTGTCGCAAGTGCGACAATATGTCTTATAAAACGTGTTTCATACACTATTTTTTCTATTTGGCATTTTTTTGTAGTTTTTTATTGGAAAAAATTGGATTTAATATTAATAAATAATATCAGAAATATCGGGTTGGTAAAATTGAAAAAATATTTAAAATTTGAAGGATGCTGTCAGGTAATTCATTTGTTCACATAAATTATTTAAAATTTGAATGCAAATATCAGTAAATTAACTTTTTTAAAATGACTGATGAAGAAAGTTGCACCCCTCCTGAATTGACAGTAATTGCTCAAACGGCTGTGAATGATTTGTTGCCCAAAAAATCTCGTTCAGTTTACTGAAAGGAATTTCACAATTTCGAAGTATCCGATGCCTCACCACACTCCCACTGCAGTCAAAATAACTCTTCAAACAATCAGACCACTGAGCATAATTTTGTAAACCCAGTCCAAACCACACCAGCTAATTTAATGATAAACGCCCGAGAAACCAGTCATGTAACAATTGAAGATTATAATAACTGCACCATCCAATGCAACAAATAACACCACAACATTCAAAGGTTATTCTTCTTCTTGGTTTAATCTGACGTTCATCTGACAGTTGATGTTACCATTGTTACCAAGCTCGAAAAAATTTAAAATGCCAATCGAAATAGAAGCCATTTCGATATGCATTTGGGTTTCATAACTTCATTCTCCAACTCCAAATAGAAAAAGTATTGAAACCCAATTATTCTACTGAAGACTTGAAAGATAAAATAAAAACTAAACAGAATTTACAGAAGAAATATTACAATAATTCAACTGAACCGTTATCAAAATTGCAGCAGAAACAATCCATACTAGTACAAGTTGGAAAGAGGAACCGGAGACAAGGAATTGTTTTAAATGACTCTGATCCGAATGATTACGAGGATATATTGAAAAATTCTTAGCCTACTATAGAACCAAACAAAATTTCAATGTCAAAATATTTTATTACTCAACATGTTCTCCTCTTAATTGGATACATTTACTACAGCGAACCTGCAACGTCTCTAGACCTTTCAAAATGAATGTTTCTTCTTGCTCTGCAAACCAGACCTCCACAGCTTTTATTACCTACTCGTTGGAAGAAAATTTACGACCTTTTAAACTTTTTTTCAGTTGAGGAAAGAGATGATAATCGGACGGAGCCAAATCTGGTGAATAAGGGGGATGTTCTAGTAATTCAAACCCTAAATCACGAATTTTTTGTATGGCAACGTGAGATTTGTTTGCAAGGGCGTTGTCCTGCAAAAACAAAACACCTTTGGATAGATTTCCACATCTTTTCTCTTTAATTTTTTCCCGTATAGTGGTCAGTAATGTCGAATAGTAATCTCCAGTTATTGTTCTACCCTTATCCAAAACCTTATCCAAAAAATCAATCATGATTACTCCATGGCAATCCCAAAAAACTGAAGCAAGAACTTTTCTAGCAGATTTTTAGACACGAAACTTCTTAGGTCTTGGAGAACCGGAGTGTCGCCATTCCATCGATTGTTGCTTTGTTTCTGGATCGTAGAAATGTACACAAGTCTCGTCCATAGTAACAATTCGGTTTAAGAAGTCTACATCGTTTTCAAATCGAGCACAGATCGAACGCGATGCTACTACCCTTACACGCTTTTGGTCAACATTCAAACATTTGTGGATCCATTTTGCAGCAATTTTTCTCATGTCCAAATTGACGTGAACTATATGATGAACGCGTTCGTATGAAATATTCAGTGCTTCAGATATCCGTTTTAGCTCAATTCGACGGTCTGTTAAAATCATGTCATGAACTGCATCGATATTTTCGGGTACTAATACAGAAACTGGCCTTCCCGATTAGTCATCATCTTCAATGGAAAATTTACCTCTTTTGAAGCTTGAAGTCCAATTTTTCACGGTCGCATACGAAGGACATTGATCACCAAGGGTATTAAGCATATCTTCGTAAATCTGCTTACCTCCTAACCCTTTTAAATACAGGTACTTGATGATGGCTCGATACTCCAATTTTTCGATTTTCACAATTTCAGTGGACATATTTTTTCTTTTAATTTATTGCGTAACTCTGGTTTACTTTTCTGACGTCAAACTTTACACTGACACTTCCAATAAGTTATTGTTCGTTGCTATGGTAACGCAATATTTTGTTTATGCAGGGAACTGGTCTAGGCTAACTAGATATCAATACATCCTCGTATACTATAAGGGTCAATGATACAGATTTTCGAAGGAATCAACAACATCTGAGACCACTAAGATTACACTATCACCTGAACCTGATATTATTACTATTATTATTAAATAAGATTATCCGTGGAAACAGACAATAGTGTTCATGATGAGCCATTCACTGGTGATTATTGATAACTATTTCGAATAACAATAAAAAATGAAGAACAGTAATAAGTCTTACATAATTTTCATCCTCCAGTTATGTTTCCGCTGGATCACTGGCATAATACTATAAATTACTCCGAAATGCATTTCAATGCATGTTCCCACATGTACGCTGTGGCAGTAATTCAAGGAAATGGATTAGAAGCGAGGAATAGGAATCGTACAGATTTTAATTTGCAATGAATTATTTTTGATTTGATATGGTTGAGCATAATTCGAGACCTGTTTCTTTCTATGACAGAGTTATCGATGCAGAAATTTCCTTGCCCACCAGATCATATTAATAATAACAATAGTAAATCGCCAGTATAAATATTGAAATCAATCAAAATGAAAATGGTGTTATGTGGTGATGGGTAGGTATACGCGGTCCCATAAAAGCAAGGTTGAATTCTCACTGAAAGAACGATCAAAGTTAAAACTGAAAACGACTACTCGGATGTATTCGTCCTTATGTTGGGTACACCCCAAGGGAGAATTCTAGGTCCCTTATTGTTCCTGCTATACATCAACGATCTACTCCAATCAATGCACGATGACAAAGTATCAATTTATGCCGATGACACCACGATAATTAATTCTGCGGTGAGTTTGCAAGAAGTTGAGGCAAAGGTTCTATCTGTAAAAAAAAATAACTTCTTGGTACGAAGATAATCACCTAATCAACAATTTGAAAAAAAAAAACGGTATGTGTAGAGTTCACAAGCAAAAGCAAAACTCCAAATTCTCTAACATTAGAAGTCAAAAACAGCAAATTAATTAATTAATTTAGATTAATGAGGGAAGTTTTTCTCAAATACATCGGTATCGACCTCATTCCTTGTTGTGAAGCAAGTGCAATGTGAGTTGCCTCGATGCCAATCCCGACGCCTGGTGTTTGCTTGAAGTGTTTTCCTGCAGCTGAAAAGTGAACACGCCACCAAAAATCAGTAAGTCGCCGGAGCGCCACGGCAAATAATAATAATAGCCGTCCTGTTCCCATACACGAGCTATGCCTTTGGGTACACTTTTCGAGTATTTATGAGGGAGTATTATTATTATATATTATCATTATCAATATAAGTACTCAAATTATTTGTAAGGTATTTTATCAAAAATAAAACTCAGCATTATACCTACACCAACCATAAAACATCATTCAAATAATGTAGTGAGTAGCTCATAATGGCCATCAAAACAATGATATTATACATCTCGGATTTGGCTAAAATTTTACAGGTCTGTTTCTACATAATATACTAGCAAACCATTTTATTATCTGTTCACCTGTATGGATATATTCAGATGTGTCTACTTGATAATCTCAATTATAAAGATGGTCTAATAACAAAAACTTTTCACAAAAATACTGGGTGGATGGAAGATCAAACCCTGCCATGAGTACTCGTGCAGGAATTGAATCCTGTCTTTTGGTAGGATATACGGTCATTGCTGTACCTTACAATAAAAACATTTATTACTCTTATTATTATATAAGATTATCCGTGGAAACAGACAATAGTGTTCACGATGAGCCATTCACTGGTGATTATTGATAACTATTTCGAATAACAATAAAAAATGAAGAACAGTAATAATTCTTACATAATTTTCAACCTCAGTTCTGTTTCCGCTGGATCACTGGTATAATACTATAATTCACTTCGAAATGCATTTCAATACATGTACTCACATGTCCGCTGTGGCAGTAATTCAAGGAAATGAATTAGAAGCTAGGAATAGGAATCGTACAGATTTTAATTTGCAATGAATAATTTCTGTTTTGATATGGTTGAGCATAATTCGAGACCTGTTTTCTTCGATGACAGAGTTATCGATGAAGAAATTTCCTTGCGCGCGAAATCATATTAATAATAACAATAGTAATTCGCCAGTATGAAGTGAAATCAATCAAAATATAAATGCTGTTATGGTGATGGGTATATGCGGTCCCATAAACGCTTGGTTGATTTCTCATGTCACTGGAAGAACGATCAAAGTAAAAATTGAAAACGACTACGGTAAAGACTATTTGCCCTCATGTTGGGTACACCCCAAGGAGGAATTCTAGGTTCCTTATTGTTCCTGCTGTACATCAAAAATCTACCCCAATCAATGCAAGGTGGAAGATTAATTTATGCCGATGACATTTGATGATAATTGTTTCTTCGGTGAATCTAAGTTGAGGCAAAGGTTCTATCTGCAATAGAATATTTTTCTTCGTGGTACGAAAATAATTGCCTATCAATAATTTAAAAAAAAAAACGGTATGTGTAGAATTCACAAGCAAAAGCAAAACTGCAAATTTTCTAACATTCGAAATCAACACCAAATTGGAGACAATCCATTCTTTTAAGTTCCTAGGAACTGTGGTGAACTGTAATTTAGATTTTAATATGCTTACAAGTTGAGGCAATCTGCAAAAAACTAGGAAAACTGTATTATGCATTCCGAACACTTTCCGAACCAAATTTTACTCATCTATTCAACGATAAGTTCAAAAATAGTATGGGGACGTGTCACTGACTTTTTTCGAGTGTCAGCAATATAAACGATTCATTGGCTTGACATTTGATCTCGGTTACAATGAGTCATGCAGAGAAACTTTTGCCTCTAATAAAATAAAGACATGCACACTTTTCATAATCTTATCAAATTAAAAAGAAAGATGTTCATGCCTAACCAACAGGAAAAAAAATTGTTTACTTTTTCAAAAATCCAATAAAATGCACTTCAGAAAGTCTCCTGTCTAAGCTGGACCTTTCTTTTTCCACATGCTACTGCCACAAATGAAGAATATCTCATGCAAATGACAATTCAAAATTTCCATTGAAAAAGTATCTCCAAGAAAATCCGTAATGTTCGCTAGATGAATTAAGTCAGTCTATCAAATCACTATATGCTGACTCATTCTCAAGTCTACATTATTTTCGCATTTTTGTTTCACTGTTTCTTTTTTCAACACATTTCCCAACTCTCAAGTGAAAATTCAAAATATAAAAATTGTAGATATTGATCTCTACTTCCAGATGTCGTTTACAGAATTTGAATACGATTTCCCTTAAACCAGCGCATCTTGCAAGATGTGCCTTGAATTGTTCATAACGCGATTGTGCAAAAACTACACATCGGACAGAAAACATCTTGTGCACAGTTGAACCACATATTATTGTAAATCAGGTTCCGCAATATTGTTTGTCGAGCTTCAAATTTATAAAAATTATGATTTTTTTTTTTTAAATGGTCTCTTTTTAGAGGTTTTCCAGGATTTTCTCAGTTGAAAATTCACTAATCTGGTCGTATGGAAATCCGTTTTGTAGGATTTGTAAATCTCTACAAAAGTTCCATTGCCAGTAAAATGATTCCTTCAATAATCTTTGAGATATTTCCAAAAAACCAAAAAAGTTGTAATTTTTTTCGCTATTGCTTGTTTAAAAAATTCCACAAAGCGATATTGCTGGGTGGAAAACTGGGGTTTTCATTAACGAACCATCTTATAAAAATTACTATAGGCCATATACGTCTTTTATTTTTGTGGTGGAAAATCCTCTACAGCTTGTTCTACAATTATTGTCAGACACCACTTGTTTGTGACTTCTCATGTTCCTGAAACGCATAAGTTAACATGGATGTATAAGACTAAGAAGAATATAAATAATTGTAAATGTTGAATAATAATATACAATAATATACAATAATGTACAATTTTGGAGGTTGATTGGTAATAAAATAGTATAATAAATAAATACATATCATATTAAAATGAGACAAAGGATATACAAATAGAGGGATACATTTACAAAAGTTGCTTGTTGTATAAATTCCAATGTTCATTAAATTATATACGGAGTAATGAACATTAATGAATGTCAGAATCATACCTGACATTTTGGCCTGGTTTTTGAAGCTGTTTTTATTTGCAATATCTTTTAATGGTATTGGTAGGATGTTATGAAGACGAGGTCCGAGGTAAGATGCGTGAAGCTGTCCTTTATATTTTTCGCAACGAGGATGAAATACATTTTTTTTTTGTTTCTAGTATCATAGCTATGGTTCGTGGACTTTAATATTTTTCAATATACTCAAACAAAAGAGTTGTCGTAAGTAGGTACTTTACGATATGTAATTTTTGAAATTTTTTAAAATATTTTCCGATTTCTTTACAAAGTTTTTTTTCTGACTGACTTGACTATAGTGGAACATTTGTATTTTGATGTTAATGACAATTTAATTCATGCTCTAAAAATGCCATATTTATTTATTTATCCCAAGAAACATTTCTGTTTATAAAGGGATTAATTTTTAACATAAATTGTATAACGACAATTGGTACAATTATAAAAAAAGGAATGATACAGATGATCTGTGAAATATGAGTAAATAATATCAATCAGAAAGAAACAAAAGCAAAGACAAAGACAGTCAAAGGTGAAATATTGTTATATTGTGGGAAATCATCTGTTGAGTATAAATTTTTTAAGTTCATTTTTAAATTTAGTTTTTGTCCTAATTTCTTTTATGCACTAGCGGGCGGTAAAGTACACTTTACCGCCCGTTTCGCAGGGCGTAAAGTGGTACTTTACCGCCCGTGGGCGCATTATGGCCCGGCGGGCCGTAAAGTAGACAAAATTCTCAAATTGTCTATACTCACACATCATTTCATGCAATTCCTAACACGAATTAGAATCATTTCAGTTCAATAGAGCAATACTCTTTCTAACATTTGTTCATAATCATTGGCAACTTTTTCGGTGAGGATCTATTTATTTGAAATAGATTCTCCAATATAGCACTCAGCTACTATAGTTTCACATTCCTCTTATTATGTTACCCTTAATTATTGTATGCATAACGTATGAAACGTGTAGACCATTGCAATTCAAGTCAGTATTTGTGATTCGCGCTATAAAACCGCTAGTGCATAAAATTTTGTATGTATCACGTGCGTAAAATGAGTTTAAGGCCTTCGGCGTGTGATGGCCCTCGGCTAACGCCATCGGACCATCATCCACGCCGCAGGCCATAAACGCCTACTTTACGCCCTTGATACATAAATAACTATTATTGCCCGTGGTATTTTATTATATATCTCAATTCCCTCATAAAAAATAGACGTTTTTCCAAAGTTTGATTTGAAACGTAAAGCCTCGCGTAAAGCGTTTATTTTATTTACATTTCTTGTTTTATGGTAATGGATATTCGAAATATGATCAAAAGTAAGATCCGAATGTTTTTTTCCTGTATCAACATAGTGGATGAAAATTGAAATTTTAAATTCATATAATGAACGAAGATTCAGTAAGTTATTAGGTTTATATAATTTTTTTGAGAGGTTCTAAAAAGGGCAATTTGAATATGCATTTTATAGCTTTGTTCTGCAAAGTTTGTAGTGGTTTCATAATAGAAATTTTGGCTGAGCCCCAAACAGAAATGAGGTATTGCAATTTTGAATAAATTAAACTGAAATATATGATTTTTAAATATTTTAGTGGGGTATACTGTCTTATTCAAAATAGTATTCCAATCAAAGGTGAGAGTTGTTTTCTCAGATTGTTGATATGATTGGACCAAGAGAGTGTTGTGTCGATATGTAAACCCTAAAATTTTGTATTGTTGGTATACTGAATTGGTGAATTTTTCAATTTTATTGGTCTTAGACAATCAGTTGTAATACTTCGTTTAGAAATAAACATAATCGATGATTTCGAAAAATTCAACAATAGTTTGTAAGCGAGTAGCCAATGAGATAGAATTTGAAGATCCTGTTCAATATTAGACAGAATTTCGAATTGATTCTCTGCAAAATATACAATAGTTGTATCATCAGCAAAAAGTTCACTTTGACCTTTCAATTTGAGTTCTGATATCGAGTTTATATATATATTTAAAAAAGGATCGGAGCAAGTATAGATCCCTGTGGCACCCCACAATTTATATTTTTAATTGAACTAAGTGTATTTTTGATATATACTAGTTGTTTTCTGTCAGCCAAATAACTTTTGAACCAAATGTAATTTTTTCCCCTTATTCCAATATCATATAATATACTTAAAAGAATGTTGTGATTAACCATATCGAAGTCTTTCCGCCAATCTAGTGATAATAACGCGCATTTTTTGTCGATTCTAATTCCAGTTTTATTCTTGAAATCATGTCTACTGCCGCAGACTCAGTATCACTAGATTTTCGAAAACCATATTGTTCTACATACAAAATTTTTGATTTTTTCAGATATTCTCTTAACATTCTATCCATTATCTTTTCAATGATTTTTGAAAATATTGGCAGAATTGCAATTGGACGGTAATTTCCCTAGTAATTTTTTTCCACATTTAAATATTGGTTTGACTTTAGCAGTTTTTAATTCATCTGGTAATATACCTTTGTCAATTGATGTATCAATCAATTTTTTTAATAATGGTACTATTTCATCTTTGACTGCTTTGATAATTTTAACATTTATTCCATCAATTCCTGCTGCTTTCTTGATGTCAAGCTCGTCAATTATTAACATAGAAGAGGGAGAGGAACTGGTAGAAAATTTGTCTTGGGTATCTGCTACATTTCTTGATAATTCGGCTACAATATTTACAAAATAGTCATTGAAATGCTCACATATTTCCAATTGGTCTTCAATTCGTCTGTCATTTATGGTGATGTATTCAATATTATTTCGAGATGATTTACCACTTGTTTTATTATATAAAAGGATATTGATAGTTTTCCAAAGTGCTTTTGGTGATGTATCCTTGAATAATTCTTGAAAATATTCCTTTTTTGCTTTAAGGACAGTTTGTTTCACCAATTTATTATAATAGTCGTATGATTACAAGAAATTTAATACTCCAGGATTGGCTTTCTTCTTGTAATAAAATTTACCTCTTTGTTTAATGATTTGGGCAATTTTGCTATCGAACAATGGTTTTGAATTTGCTTTGAATTTGATATTTATGTTTCTGGAATTTTTTTCAAAGACATTGATGATTTTGTTATACATTTTTTGAGGATCTTGTATACTACATATTTTGTTCATTAGTAATTTCAGTTCTGTCTTCAAATTCTTGACGTTATAAGTTTTCATATTCCAAGAGTTTATGTGATTTTTAACATTTGCGACTTTCATTTTCATATCTGTTATTATAAATTTGTGATCACTCAGTGACGAGTTTATAATTGATACATCGATTTGTCCGCTAAAGTTACTCAAAACTCAACGAAGAACTCCCGGATGATTCTCTTGTTGGTATTACTGTGTTGCATAGAAAAAAGTTATTCGATTTATAAATGTCCATAAAAGCACTGGGCTCTAAGCTGGTTGTTAGAGTGTTTATATCAAAATCACCAAAGCAAAAACATGTTTTACCATTAATATTGAAATTCTGAAGTTTTTCATCAATAAAGTTCAAGAAATGTTTAGTATTATCTCTTGGAGAATGGTATAGTCCGCATATAATCACATTTTGAGGTTTGATTTCTACTGCTACATAGGAACAAGCATTTTCTTGTTTTTCAATTATTTCAAATACTAAATGTTTTTTTATAAAAATACCAACACCACCTCCACGTTTTTGCCTGGAAGAATAAATGGAGTTATATTTGCTCAGGTTATAATAAATTTCTTCTTCTCTTCTGATCCATGTTTCGGAAATGATTAGAACATCAGGATTTACATCTCCTGATATTACTTCAAGCTGGTCTAATTTGTTTTTCAAAGATCTTGCATTCAGGTATAATATTTTCAAGTGTTCAGCAGATGTTGATATGGATTTATAATCAAGAAGCGATGTATATTCTGAAATGTTCTCATTATTGTGAGAAGCCATAATTTATACGAGTTTCGGAGATTTTTCGATAATATTCCGAAGCGAAGTCCAGGAACGATAATTTTGGGATTTTTCAAATTATTTATAGCGATGTTATATTGAGAATTCATTTTTGATTCTATTTCTTTTCTCAATATCATAGAATCATTTTTACTTTTACATTTTATTTCAATGCCACCACTTTTTAAAAATTTCATGGTTTCAACAGAAATATTCAGTTGACCGATATTTATATTATTTTTCAAATCCTTTTGGGTTTGCGTTGTGAGCTGGTTGGTTTTTGGAAGGATCGTTAAACTCTCCACATTTTCTTTAGGTTTCAAAATACTTTTGTGTTTTGTAATTTCTGCATACGAGATAGGATCATGCTGGGGTCCTTTTCCATTGTTCTTTATTTTTAATTCATTGATCTCTGTTTTTATTTTATCCAGTGTATCCATAATTGTATCTTTTTCAACGATGTTAATTTTTCATTTTCTTTGGATAATAATGTAATGTTTCTTTCTTTTTCCATTAATAATAATTCTTTTTCTTCAATAATCTTCCATAAATTCATATTTTCTTGCGTAAGCCGTGAGATTGTGTCCATTGTTTCACCTATTGAGTTAGCACTTTGTGAAGGATTAACTTTATAATCGATTTGCATAAAGTCTGGTGATTCATCCTCTTGATCAGTCATTGAAAGTCTTTTTCCCTTACGTCTCGTCATTTTGTTACGTTTAACTGGACTAAATAATTGAAATTTGATTGTACTAAACTAGTTGATTTGACATTTTTTATCACTGTCAGGTTTTCGATTTGTCAATTTGTCAAAAACACTGAAATGGCACAATATCTCCGAATATGCTGGAAGCACACAGAAAACTAAAGGGGCGACTTCCTCTCTCAGTACTTAACTTTATGGTAATGAATTGAAATTTCTTCTTTCTTCTTTTCAATCGAAAATTATTATTTTTTGAGGTCTTTTTCTCTTGACGTTGAAGGTAATTGTGTATTGTTTATTGTTTAAATGTCGCGGTGTTTTGTCATTGTGACAGCGAAAAAAGTTTGCCCTAACTTTTTCAGCCACAAAACGGAACCTAAATTTTGAAAGCATGACAACCAGCATTGTGAACAAATTTTTGATGACGTTATGTCAATTTTTCTCAAACTTGCGTTGTCAGAAAAGTATTATTTGTGGAAATGTCGCGATTTGGACAGCCTTTGAGTGGAGAAATTGAAGAAGCCATCAATAATAATGTGCCTCGCAATACTGTGAATTCAACTACGTCAATTTGGAGACCATTTGCGATGTTTTGTTTGAAAAAAAATGAACTCATTAGAATAGAATAGAATACTTTATTTAACTATGTTACATACATATGTATATTTATAGCAGGTCAAGGGTTAAAAGTGGTTAAAAAACAATAATAGTAATTGCAGAAACTTCCACTGAAGAGTTAGCTTCTATTTTATGTGACTGGGCATTCAACATGAAGAAGAACAATGGAGAAAACTATAAAGAGAGTGCAGTCAAAACGATTTCGAACACTTCAGCAAAAATGTTACAAGAGAAGTACTTGAAAGAATATAAAATAATTTTTAAACCGTTCACGGACATACAGTTCAAGAAAGCGAGAAATGCACGCGACACAAAACGCAAAATTTTGCAAGCAATCCCAGAAAAAAGGAAGGTGAGTTTTAAGGCTCTCACAAAACAAGAAATTTCTGAAATGGCACTGTTCTGGAGCGAAGAAGAACCTGTAGGGCCTTCAAAGAAATGTTATCATTATGCTGCCTATGAATTGGCTTGGAGAGGTGGAGAAGCAGCAAATTGTAAGGTATTCTATTTTAAAATCGAGACAGACAACCGTGGAAGAGAGACCGGAAGAGTTGAATATAACCCAGTGTTTTCGAAGACAGCACAAGGTGGAAATCAGAAGTTGGCCGACTGTAAATGGTTGGTAGCAAACACTGAAGAAGATTGTGTATGTCCAGTAAAATTGTTTAAACAAATTATGGGAAGACGGAGAAACCATATCACATGTGAAGTCCAAATCCTTTCTGGCAAAAAACAAATTCGAAAGGATGGTATAAGAATTCTCCTATTGGGATAAATGAAATATCTAAATGGACCAAATCCTCGGCGATAAATATTGGACTTGATGTCAAGCGGGTGAAAATTACGAACCATTCTAATCGAGCTGCCGCCGTAACTGAATTGTCTAGGAGTGGTGCAGGTGCAGATTTTTTCGTTAAATTGCCAGGCAACAAAATTCTTATTAATACATACGTTTACATCGACAAAAAAGCTCTCGTGTAATTATAAGTGACAAAAGTCTCTCATTTTCGCCGCACCAGATGGCACTAAATTGAAAAAATTGGTATTTGCTAGAACCCTCGCTGTTACATTGGTTCTTATTTAACAGTTATATCAGAATTCCAAGACTATTGTGATGATATGGCAATCTGTACTCCTGATTATGATTAAGTTTTAATGATAATGCTGCATGAGCGTTTCACTTTGCACATAAACTTTAAGCCTCTTAAATTTGACGCACTATTTTCAAGTTTATGTGCAAAGTAAAACGCTCATGAAGCATTATCATTAATACTTGATTATAATTAGGAAACATGATGATTCTAGATTGTCATATTATCACAAATGTCAGTCTCGAGAGTCTGTTATAACGGTTAGATACGAACCGATGTAACAGCGGGGTGACGGAAATTTGATTGAAAACAAAATGATCGAAAAACATTTGATAGAAGTCTTTTGATCGAAAGTATGTTTGATAAAAATGCATTTGATCGATTTTTTTATGACAAAAAATACATTTGATAGAAACATAAATGATAGAAAATACAATTGATAGAAACACCATTTGGTAGAAAATACAATTGACAGAATCACTATTTAATAGAAACTCATTTGATTTGATAGAAGATTTGATTTTAGACAGAAAATACATTTGATACATAAATGATGAAAATACAGTTGAAAGAAACACTATTTGATAGACAATACATTTGATAGACACGACAATCGATCGAAATTGTTGAATTTCTAAAATTGTTATTTCCGTCAACCGGCTGCACTCCTACGCGCAACCCTCAAAAGTCCTAGAGAGACTTGTGCGAGCTAGGGAAGACGTAGCCCTTACCTTTCAACTTGTGATGTCTTGCTCGAGACCGGTGACCATGATGGGAATCGAACTCACGACCCTTGGATAGAGAAGCGAACGCGCTACCATCACAACCACCACGGACCATAAACAAAATGAATAACAACTGATCTTTAATAATCCAACAAAACGCCAAAATTAATATTAGAATCTAAATGTTAGAATCAACAGCTTTTAAATATTGTAAAAAATAACCGTCGTTGTCTTCAAATTCTTCATGGAATCGTCTGACCACTACAGCCAGTCTTTTATTTTTATCCTTATAGAACTTGTTCGTTCTTTCTGGTACTTTAGCACCCCCACAAATTTGTTGTTGCAGTTTTAGTTCCATCATGCTCTGTTCTCGAAGTAGCCCTTCTATAAATTTCCAAATAGAGGGTTTTTTCGCATGAAATTGTCCTTTCTATACCACCCTTCAACGACGTTGTTAGTTTTGTAACAATTTTCACCGGTGTGAAGTTAGCAGCCACTTTCTAGCAGCCGTTTTTATCTAGCAGCCAATTTGCCAGTGGCGCCGGGTGTGAAATTAAATTCGGCTTTTGATCAGAATAAACTTCAATTTATGTATATAGACTACTGAAAAGCCCGAGAATGATATACCGGGAGATGATTGATTTGCAAGCCGTCTAAGGGGCAGTTTGTACCTGTCGATTTTTGGAAAATCATTCTGAAACATCGCTCAAAAATGTTTAGCCAAGTTCATTTTCCGTATATCAGCCTAGAATGATATACTGGGAGATGGTTGATTTGCAGGCCTTCTAAGGGGCAGTTTGTACTTGTCGATTTTTGGAAAATCATTCTGAAACATCGCTCAAAAATGTTTAGCCAAGTTCATTTTCTGTATATAGACTACTTATAAGCCCAAAAGAAAGTAAAAATACATTTATAGTAAAACTGAAGAACGTGCTTTACTCCTAACATTGACTGAAAAGTAGAAAATATCTTTAAATATAGTAATTACTCATTTGTAAATTGTTTTGACCTTTTGAAAGCTGATTATCAGTAAAACAAGAATATGCGTAAAAATATCCCACGCTTTTTTTACATTTGAGTAATTACTATATTCTCACAACTACAGAAATTTTTCTGTTGGCCGAAAAAGTGCTAGAAATTGCACGTTAAAAGGTAAGTTCTAGTCAATTCTTGGCTCGCACAATTTTCGACTATTGACAGCTGCCGTTTGTAGGGGGACGATAGCTGGTTAACGGAAAAAAACAATTTTAATAACTTTTCTGAGGATTGTTTCAGAATAAACTGCCTCTTGACAGCCTGCAAATCAACATCTCTCGGTATATTATTCTTGGGCTTTTCAGTAGTCTATATACAGAAATTGAACTTGGCTAAACATTTCTGGGGGATGTTTCAAAATGATTTTCCAAAAATCTACAGGTACAAACTGCCCCTTGGACGGCTTGCAAATCAATCATCTCTTGGTATATCATTCTAGGGCTTCTCAGTAATCTATATACGGAAAATGAACTTGGCTAAACATTTTTGAGCGATGTTTCAGAATGATTTTCCAAAAATCGATAAGTACAAACTGCCCCTTAGACGGCCTGCAAATCAACCATCTCTCGGTATATCATTCTTGGGCTTCTCAGTAGTCTACATACGGAAAATGAACTTGGCTAAACATTTTTGAGCGATGTTTCAGAATGATTTTCCAAAAATTGATAAGTACAAACTGCCCCTTAGACGGCCTGCAAATCAACCATCTCTCGGTATATCATTTTAGGGCTTCTCAGTAATCTATATACGGAAAATGAACTTGGCTAAACATTTTTGAGCGATGTTTCAGAATGATTTTCCAAAAATCGATAAGTACAAACTGCCCCTTAGACGGCCTGCAAATCAACCATCTCTCGGTATATCATTTTAGGGCTTCTCAGTAATCTATATACGGAAAATGAACTTGGCTAAACATTTTTGAGCGATGTTTCAGAATGATTTTCCAAAAATCGACAAGTACAAACTGCCCCTTAGACGGCTTGCAAATCAATCATCTCCCGGTATATCATTCTTGGGCTTCTCAGTAGTCTACATACGGAAAATGAACTTGGCTAAACATTTTTGAGCGATGTTTCAGAATGATTTTCCAAAAATCGACAGGAACAAACTGCCCCTTAGACGGCTTGCAAATCAATCATCTCCCGGTATATCATTCTTGGGCTTCTCAGTAGTCTACATACGGAAAATGAACTTGGCTAAACATTTTTGAGCGATGTTTCAGAATGATTTTCCAAAAATCGATAAGTACAAACTGCCCCTTAGACGGCCTGCAAATCAACCATCTCTCGGTATATCATTTTAGGGCTTCTCAGTAATCTATATACGGAAAATGAACTTGGCTAAACATTTTTGAGCGATGTTTCAGAATGATTTTCCAAAAATCGACAGGTACAAACTGCCCCTTAGACGGCCTGCAAATCAACCATCTCTCGGTATATTATTCTCGGGCTTTTCAGTAGTCTATATACATAAATTGAAGTTTATTCGGATCAAAAGCCGAATTTAATTTCACACCCGGCGCCACTGGCAAATTGGCTGCTAGATAAAAACGGCTGCTAGAAAGTGGCTGCTAACTTCACACCGGTACAATTTTCAAGGGTTTGTTGGTAGAAATTCCAAAGTTTATGATGATGATGATACACTGTATCGAAACATGTCGCGTAGACAATAAATCTGTGGAAATTTAATTGTGTTTACCTTAGTGTCATATACTATGAATTTCCATCAAGTAAAGTCCACGTCAATCCAAAAAAAATTCTATCAAATGTTTTTCGATCATTTTGTTTTCGATCAAATTTCCGCCACCCGTAACAGCGAGGGTTCTGGTAAAAACCATTTTTTATCAATTTAGTGCCATCTGGTGCAGAGAAAATAAAAGACATTTGTCATTATCATCAAAATACAAATGTTCCACTGTAAAAAAAAAAAAAAAACTCTGATTTTTGTAAAGAGATCGAAAACTATTGAAACAAAGGTGCAAATTTTAAACTTAAATTCCAAGCAACTTTATCAAATAATTTTTTTTTGATATCTTCCCATTTTACCCCACTTTGGCCTCTTCATAGTATTTTTTTCCAATTTGCCGCCATACTACTAGACATATATCAAAATCGATTTTTAGGTTATCGGACATGCACAAACTTTTCCCCAGAATTTTTTTCCCAATACTCTTATAGGCCAATCAATAGAGTATTTCTTCCTAACAAAAATCGTAGTAGAAAACCGATCACAAGAAAGACAGTCCGTGTTTTTTTATTGTTTTGCTTATAAAATGAAAACTAATAGAGCAATCTGGTCGGAAAATTTTACTACTTTTTTAAAAATCCATAACTCCGCCATTTTTTCAAGGAATAGGATCTTGACCCTTCTCATGAAAGTATTGAAACATGTGCACTTTATGTAACAAAACAGGCTCTGACCGATCATCACTTTTGGCACAATTGCCATTTTTTTGCACTATCTTGCAACGTGCCTGGATGCTCTAGTGATAGTCCGATTTCAAATCCTGAAATAGATTTTGAAAGTAGAAGCACAGCACAGCACAGCACAGCACAGCACAGCACAGCACAGCACAGCACAGCACAGCACAGCACAGCACAGCACAGCACAGCACAGCACAGCACAGCACAGCACAGCACAGCACAGCACAGCACAGCACAGCACAGCACAGCACAGCACAGCACAGCACAGCACAGCACAGCACAGCACAGCACAGCACAGCACAGCACAGCACAGCACAGCACAGCACAGCACAGCACAGCACAGCACAGCACAGCACAGCACAGCACAGCACAGCACCACTAAACGTATAGTCTTATTTTGCGCTAAAATGCTGCGAAATGGGTGAAAAATACTTGCAAACATGACAGAAAACTGCCCAGCTGGTGGAAGCAGTCGAGTGGTAGGAGAGAGCGGGAGATGAGGGAAAGCGTATAATCACGTAACCCGTCCATTAGAATTCCACTCATCTCGCGAACTTTCCAACCACTCGGTAGCTACGCGGGCTCGGCCGTTTTCAGTCACGTTTGCATGCATTTTTCACCAATTTCGCACCATTGTAGCACAAAATGAGAATATACATTTTGTAGTACTATACTCCTACTTTCATAATCTGAGGAATTGAAATCGGGCTATCACTAGAGCATCCAGGCACGCTGCAAGATGGTTAAAAAAAATTGCAATTGTGCCAAAATTAACGATCCGCCAGCGCCTGTTTTGTTCAAACATAAAGTAAGTATTATTCAATACTTTCATGGGAAAGGCCAATCCTACTTCTTGAAAAATGGCGGAGTTATGAATTTTTCAAAAATTTGCAAAATTTTCTGGTTTTTCCGGTTTTCCTCCGTTACTAATGATCCGATGGGGTTGCAAAACATCCCTTTTCGTTCGTATTTCAATTATCTACAACTATTTCCATTGGAGCAACCGGATTGCTCCATAAGTTTTAATTTTAGAAGCAAAACAATTTTAAAAAGCACTTTTTTTGTTATTTAAATGTTGATAACAAATTAATTAATGACAGTTGCGAGTCAAAAACATATCAGAATATGACTAAGGTCTGTCTTCCATGAGATGGCGTAGTCGGTTTCCTACTAGTATTTTTGTTAAAAACTCGCTCATTTTATGCTCTATTGTTTGGTGTATAACAATAAACTTTTTTCCCATGGTACATACTTTTTGGCGGTCACTGTATATCCGATATATACCAGGAATTTTGATTTTGTTCCTAGGCTAAAATGCTAAAATGCAAAAAAAACGTAAAATATAAAATACCTTTGGTAAAAACTGAAAAAAAACTTTAATTTGAAATAACAAAAAAAACAAACGAAAAGTAACATTTTTCCTATAATACATAATATAAAAAAACTTGTCGTATGATAAATGTTTACTGGTTAATAAAAAAAAAAAAAATGTCGAAAAATTATGATTCAAAATAAAAATTTGTCACGAAATACAACGTATAGGTACCTCCTGAAGAGCAAAAATAAAATTATATGAGTTATTTATTTTCAACGAGTTTACCTGCTACTTGACGGAAGCGCTTTGATACTTCCAAGTGCACCATCTCAAAGTTACACTAAACGTGCCATGTGTTTTCTCCCGTCATGGACCATAATCAGTACATAACCACTTCATTAATCTAAATTGAAAGAACCTACGGAGCAATATTTTTCCAACGTGCCAGAATATTATTTATCGCATCGTAAGCCGGACATTGTAATTCAAGCTGAAATTCAAGAATGTTTGTTTGAGCCCACTGAATGGTGATGAAAGAACAGTCTGTTCGGTTCATGAATGGAGCAGTGTGGGATTTCATTGTCAATGCACATAATACATCCACACTAATCTCGCGTACTACATATAAAGTTTTATTGTATTATGCAGCTGGAGCGAGTCTTGGTCAAGCTCAATAGTTATGAATCGAAGTCGAAGGACTGGTATTCTTAAGGGGGTATTAATAGTTATTAAATCAAAATCAACTATTTTCCGTCAAGTGCTGGTATTTCTTTGTGGTTGAATTTTCACGCATTTGGTCAAAAACGACATTTTTCATGATAGATACTAACTGTTTCATAATAGACTGGTGCCTATAATTTTTGTGAAATAAGAAAAAAGTTACGGGTATGGACCAGGTGGAAAATGTTGTTGAGGTTCCAATTTTAAGGGAAAATAGTTATTTTTGTATTAAGTACGTACGAGTGTTTTTTAATGACACATGAGAGTGTTAATTTTTGGCCAAAAATTCGCTCGAATGTGTCATGAAAACACGAATTTTATACTTACACGAAATACAAACAACATTTTTTGTACAACTGTGAATGTGAATGTGAATTTACATCGTCTGAAATATATTAAAAATAAATACTTCCAATCCTTACTAACATCTTGACGTGGTTTTTTGTCCAGATAAGTTATCGCTTTTAAACGACTATTGTCTTGAAAATATTATTAATGTTTTCAGTAAAATCGTATTCAAAAATTTTTCCTGTCTGAAAAAAAAAGTCCAAAATAATTAAATAATACGTCCCTTTTCAATACATGTTATCAATACTTCCAATACAATTTCACAGCATCCAGTGGTCTTTCTGTGTCGTTCCTATAGAAACGGTTTGTTGACACGCCACGTGTTTGATTGTGTTTGCTCGTATAGTTGTTTCTTCAATTTATTTTTAGGAAAATGGATGTTGATTATGATAGTGGTAGTGATACCCCATCAGATATATCTGAGAAAGCAAATGCAATAGTATCTAATATGTTACCGGCCAAATCCAAGTTAATATTTGAGAAAAAATATTATGGCCAATTTCGTGAATAGTGCGACAAGAAACATGTGAAAAAGGTTTCTGAAAATGTTCTTATATGCTATTTTAAGGAATAATCAAAAGTTATAAAACCTCCTACGTTATGAAGTGTCTACTCAATGTTGAAAAGTACACTGAATGTTAAAGATTATTTCACTTATGCTAAAATAGCGTGTTATGATTGGTTGCTATAATGACACAACACCAAACTTTGACCAAAACTAAATAAGCACTCACTATTAATTCATATCAACTTCACAATTTTCGACAAATTTTGTATACTCGTTGATTAATCAAATCACTAAATCAAAATGTTATCAAAACATAACTTCAGCAGTAGACTAGACATGCAATGACGAAACTACGAATGACGCGCTCTCTCATTTGTAACTGAAATAGATATCTAGTGAATGTTTTGTTAGTTGCATAATTTCAGAACTACATGCGGGATTAATGTTCATAGTTAAATTGAATAGTAAATAAATAAAAATGGTTTCGATTTTATTCATGAAATAATCTCAAACAAATAGGTACAACTCGTGTTATCGGCGATTATCGTTAATTCCTTCTCGGTTTCGAATCAAATTATGTTGCTTTAGGCAACCACACTCGCTCAAGCGCTCGTGTGGTTGCCAAGCAACATAATTTGATTCTCAAATTCAAAGGAATTGCTATTTCGATAATCACCGATACACTTGTGGTATTACCTACGAAAATATTGATATATGGAAGTTTTCAAAATTGGTCCTGCTCATCAAGTTAAAGCAAATATTCAAATTGTAATCCACCTGCTTGAATGCATTTTCGTGTCAGTCTGTGAAGTTTATGGATGGCACGCTGAATGATCCTTGCAGGGATAGCCCTGATCTCCCTTATTAGGTCTTGTCGTAATACTTCAAGATTTTGTGTCGTGTTTCGATAAAGACAGTTTTTGAGAAATTCCCAAAGAAAGTAGTCTAGAGGGTTTCCAATCCATTTATTAGGGAATAATACATATTTAACACATCTCCCATTATGAGGTGGTGCACCGTCTTGTTGCCACCATAGTTGACGTAATACGCCCAAAGGTTCTTCCATTGAGGAATCCAGTATATTGGTCCTTATTAATTCTGCATATCTATCGGAATTTAATTTTCCTTGAATAAAAAACGGGTCGATAATTTTATTGTGCCACATACCGACCCATACGTTAAATGATTGTCGTCCCTGAGGTCTTACTTTTTGATTCTGCCTTGGGTTTTCTATTGACCAATAGTGTTCGTTATGTCTGTTAAATAGTCCATCTGTTGAAAAACTGCATTCATCTGTCCATATAGTTTTATTTAGAATTATTAGTTAATTTTATTTTGCAACCAGTTACAAAATTCTAATCGTCTCTCAGCATCGCCAGGTCTTAGTGTTTGACCAATATGGATTTTGTAAGGTTTATATCCACGTTTATTTAAGTTCTCCAAACTCTCATTCGCGGTAATCCTACTTCTTTTGAGAAAACTCTAACTGAAGCTCTAGGATTATTATTGGCCTTAAGAAATAATTTAAAATTATTCATTTTATTTCTACTTTGTGACAGTTTTCAAACTTACGGTGTTCAAGATAATTTGTTCCTCTTCTGGATCGATTCGTGTTCCATATTCAACCCTTGGCTTAACAAAACTTCCTTACTGAGCTAAATTATTATCAATATTAGCAAAATAACTATAATGCGGCTGCCGTCCTTCTGGATATTCCAACAAATAGCGCTCACAAGCCGTTTTTGAATTTCGATTCGAAATATAATAAATCCTTATCGTGTCTCGTTTTTCTTCGTTACAAAAAGTCATTTTCGTTTAATAAGCGTTAACGATTAGTGATCGAACAGTGAACTGTCAAAATATTGGATAATAGATAGCCAAAATGTACATTTCTCGAAAAAAATACCCTTATCTTCCACAAACAATTATGTGTTTTTTTAGATTTCAAAGGTCTATAAATGATCATTTTAATTGTTGAAATGTTCACTTTCAAATGGTCCATATAACTTGGTGGTTTATTGATCGTTAAACCTCTCAAAATTGAGAAAAAAGTCTCTCTGAATCATGATTTTCTCAATATTTTCAATGATTATGAGTATTATAAAATCCAAATAATGTCTGTATTGTATAAATGCCCATAAAACAAACTTCTTCCTCCTGGGACATTCTGCAAACAAACGCAATTTTTAAGTTACAACCATTTGAATTTAGTCATATTTTCCCTCTTATTCGACCGGCATACATTTCTATTATTATGTATTAATAGTTATTTAATCAACTAGTGTATTAGTGAAGGCGATTAATGATCGAGATATTTTAGCGAGCGCGTTAATGTTCGAGATCATTAATCGCATTTTAATATAAGAGTTGATTACAATATTTTTCTGTTTACCTCACTCTTGTTGGAATAAAGGAATTCTGATTTTTCTCTGGCAATGAAGTTGAAGATGCTGCTTTAGCAGTTTTCGCAACATCTGGCAACATGAATTTATCGTCAATATCCATTTTAGCATCCATAAAATATGAATTCGTTTATGTTTGGTTGCCTATGCTACAATCATGAATTCATAGAGATATCGACCATTAATAGGGGTCATTAATGGACGATTTCTCGAAATAATCCATAAATAACAAATCGTTGATCAATAGGGGTCATTAATAGTCGATTTCAGTTGCATTGAAAAACATTGAACAGACATGTTAATACGAGGTTGGCGGAAAAATACAATAAAAACATAATATTTCTTTATATAATTTCCCAGGGAATGGAAGATCCCCATGATTTGTGAACAAATTTCAATATCCTAAATACAGATTGGTTGACACACAAATAATATACTTGCGTTTTCTCCAGAGAATGAGAATGAACAAAATTCCATTTTTTATTCTATAATTACCCCTTAGGAAGGAATATTCTTATGACTTATACAAATGAGCTTTTATTCAAAATATTATTATCATAACATTATAGATATGATGCCATACACGGGACCGGTCTCCGTGCTGGGATTTGAACCCATGCCCTTATGGTTGAGAAGCGGACGTTCTACCACCACGGCCCACATATCCAAATACACTTTGTTCTAACTGTATTGTCAGCTAAAACAGGATGATTACCTGCTAATATATCAGATTTTCCATTGTTATCCATACAGGAAGACATCCACAAAACAAATTCAAATGGAATATCACTTCTTTGGGAGAACCCAAGTTGTGGTTAGCACTTCAAAACTCTCGTTCTTATCCAGAATAATTCGATACCCGGACACATTTCCACATTTTGTAAAAGATAAGTGCTGATAGCTAAAGAGATATGATTTACTGACAGGTAAGGAAACCGTCTGCTGGTCATGAAATATTATTCTTAGTGTTGCCCCAAGTCGCCTGGATGTCGTTGTCAAAGGACATGGCACGGATTATATGGGTTTCTGGGGTTCTACGAATTTCGTTCAATTTTTGATATGTGATGTAGCATGGATAGGTGATTAAAAGTTACCATTGGCCCAACCGTGTGGCAATCATCGTTTGGTCAAAAAAAACGTTCAAAGAAAATGGCGGATGCCCCTCAATAGAAAATGTTCATTTTGAATCCAGCTCAGTTTCCAGTTTCGGCAACTCAAAGACAATTTTCTCAGATGTTAGGTGATCGAGGGATCGATGTGTGACCACAAAAATCCATGTTATGTACTGGGTGTTCCAGAATTAATGTAACGAGTGATACCATCATATGCCAAAAAAATTACAGAGTCCATACAAGAAATATAAACTACCGAAACACCAAAACTACGTCAATTTAAACTTGACTCATGTTTCTTTAACAAAGTTAGCATGTTCAGGTGTGTGGGACAGTGTGGGTAGTTTATATTTATTGAATTGTAATCACACCAAAGGTTGAAATATTCAATTATTCGATTAGATTGTCCTGCTGATTGTATCAGAATTTATGTTTCTTACTTAATAGAAGAGAATAGAAAAGAGTGAGACATTATTTATCATATAGACAAAAGGTAACAAACCTATAAAAAAACGAATTCTGAAAATACAGCATAAACACTTCTTATCCAAAACCCCCGAAATATTTTCCTTCCTTTATGAAGCACCAAGCATTTTCGCCGCAAGTGGTCTTTTGTATACTGAATATTTGCTTTATGTCTAGCGTACCCAAATCACCATAATATGCCCAAGACGAGCACACACACATAATATGTTCTAGCACCTGCCTTACAAGTGCAACAAATTCCTAGTATTGGCTTCTCCAGTATTTTTTCATTGTTTTGAAAACAAAAATGGAACACAAACTGCAATGAGGATTTCATGAAAGCGTCCGATTAACCTCTTCGGAGTTTTTTCATGTTTTGTTTCTAACCTCTAGGCTAGAATAGATAACTGCAGTACTTTGAATTGAATGTCGATAGTTTCCATCATGAAGCATAATAGCTATTTGTGTATTTAAAGCGCTAAGTGGTTGATTGTCGCTCGACAAAAAGCGGAGCGCGGTAATCTTTGGAGAGCGGCAATTACACATTCTGCTCAAAATTCACACATTATTTTTTATACAAGCGCAGCCTTAGACAATAAAAATGATCGGCACTTCATTCAAATAGGCACATAATATTACCTATGAGAAAATGAACACTCAAAAGCAATCCCAAATGTATATATCCAATAATTCACATCTCTAACAGAAGAAAAAAGTTAAATTATTTGCTTACAAAAAAAAAGTGACTACCGAGATCTGAACCAGGGACCTAGGAATTACAATAGACCGACACTAAGCTTGGAACCACCGCAGAATCTTAGATGGCTGTGACTATATTGTCTATACTTTCAATCATGCAAAAATAGATTCGTTTTCAAAACAGAAACCTATTGATCACAGCAAGCATTGGAATAATTTCACCATGGTGAAGCAAGTGAGAATCTGTTTATGTTTACGGTAAAGCATTTTCAATCTAACAAATAAGCTCTGTCAAAACGGTGAATTGCTACATTTGTAATAATATTAGAGCAAATCGCAAAATAGATGGAATTCAAGTGGACATCGAATCAGTCCAGAGAAGAAATGAATTAGCTTCATTACATAGGAATAGATTTCGACTCCAAATTCAAGAATTTGTATTGTTTGTGATAAAAGATTAATCAGTGTAATCCAAATGAAAGAAAACAACTTCGCTATCGAAATGAATGTTATCGTTTCCAAACCCCATAGATGTTTCATTTGCCAAAGGAATGGAATTAATCATAGACTTACATTAAAAGCGCGGGTGGACTTTTTTTTTTAAATGTGGTATATTTCTTCCGGAAGATATCAGATGATGTAATGTTCATCTCAGTGATGATGATTTCGTGCTTCTCCAATATATGGAAGTTGAACTCTACGTTTATATCACTCGAGGTATTCTAATGAATGGAGAAGAAATAATGCAGTGGTTTGGTTTATTTGAGGAAATTGAATAATGAAATGGTGTCATCAAAATTCGAAAGTGAGAATAATTTCACTGAAAAAGATTTCAAAAATTTTACTTCAATCACAAAACGGCAATTTCAAACTTTATTCAGTTATTGCGATCCTATTGAATTGTATGTATCACAACGGATTATAACAAAGAAACATTTGATAACATTTCTCATTAAACTTATTATCCGATACTTTTATAAAATCGTTATTGCATTACAGTTCAAGGCAGGCGGTTAGTTTGATAATAACTTCGGTACGATTGAGTCTCATGCGCAGGTTTGTTCCAGAAAATCTAGGTGTTACATCGAACGAAGCAGTCAATCGAGAAGTGTTTATACAAAGGCATATCACTCAGTTTGCTAATGTTTTATATAATCCTGAACCACATAATCCGAAAGCAATATTGTATCCAAATTGTACATATCTCAGAGCACCTAAATCTTTGAATTTTCGTGTAGCCCGACAGTCATATTCCATGCACAAGAAGTATACACTTCTGAAGGCTGGTCTTGTAGTTGCACCAGATGGGTATATATTGGATGTACACGGGCCTTATTTCTACGATGGAAGAAATAATGATGCAGCTATTTTCGAGGGGGAAACATCTCGCTGAAATGTGTACGAGATTTAAAACATTGAAATGACTGAAAGACTCAAACTGGTGACTGAAAGACTCAAGCCAATGACTGAAAGACTCAAACCGATGACTAAAGCGAATATTTAATGACTGAAAATTGACTCAAATGACTCAAAATTTCAAGTTGTACGAGATTTAAGGGAGATGTTTCCCCCTCGGCTATTTTGATGCACAATATGACTCAGGATGGAAACAACCTCCGCACATGGATACGAGATGGTGATATTTTCGTAGTCGATCGTGGTTACCGAGATGCATTGAAGTTTTTGAATAATCTGAACATTAACCACGAAATGCCGGCGATCATCAAACGAAGAGAGAAGCAGAACAGCACCGAAGAAGCTAACCGATCCAGGCTGGTTAGGTTAGGTTACTAAGACACGATGGATAGTAGAGTCCAAGAATGGTCACCTAAAATCTACTTTCAAATTCTTCAGGGACATGATACTAATCCAATATTGTGGAAATATTGAGGAGTTCATAAAAATTGCTTGTGCAACTATGAATTGCTTCCATGAACCCATTCACATGCAATCTGCGGATGAAGATTTGGCTCTTAGAATGCTGGAATTTGCCCAGGAGCCCAATGTTGTGCAATTGCGAGTGGAACAAGAACATTTACATTTACGTCGTGGGCAAGATCCATGGTCATACCTCGATCAAAATGGTATTCCATCATTTCCAAGGCTGCCATTGGAATATATCAGAGATAAAACTTTTGGTACTTACCAAGTGAAACTAGCCCCAGGTTACGATCAAGTCAAGTTCGCTAGGGAAGAAAATGAGTATGTATTCGAAAACCAGCTCTTCGAACCAGGATTATTGCGAGCAAGAATTTATTCTCGATTCACCCAATCGAAGAAGCATACCCTATTCATTGTTTTTAATGAAATGGAGGCCAACTCAGTTCAACCCATGGAGGAGCATGTGCTAGGAACTTATTGCACATGTAAGGCAGGTGCAAGAACCCTAGGTATGTGTGCTCATATCGCAAGCATATTATGGTATCTCGGGTATGCTCGACATGAAGCAAATATTCAGTATCCCAAAGAACTTTTATCAAGGAAAATACTTGATGCTTCAGGGAGGAACGAAAATGCACCAGAAGTTTTGGATATGTAGTACCTAATTATGCTGTCTTTTTTAGAATGTGTATAATTATATATGTTTATGAGCTGTTCTCTTCATGATAAAAGTATCACTTAGGTTTCTGTTTTCATGTTTAAAGAATAAAACGCCAATTCAAAATCAATCAGAAGGGTAGGGAAGGGAAATCCACGCACTCAATAAAATGCTGGAATTAATATATTTTTGGGGTATATGTTGATATCCTTCGTTACAGTGTATTACATGGAGTTTTATGATCACACATCGATCCGTTGATCACCTAACATCTGAGAAAATTGTCTTTCAATTTGCCAAAACTAGAGAGTGAGCTGGATTCAAAATGAATATTTCCTATTGAGGTACATCCGCCATTTTCTTTGGACAGGTTTTTTGACCAAACGATGCTTGTCACACGGTTGGGCCAATGGTAACTTTCAATCACCTCCCCATCCTAGGTATATCACATATAAAAAATTTAACGAAATTCGTAGAACCCCAGAAACCCATATAATCTGTGCCATGTCCTTTCTCCAGGTCAAGGAGGGGAGGGGGCGTTTGGAAACCAGTCAGTTTGTGACCGTTTGCTGGTATCACATTTCGGTAGATATGGTGCTGTACATACCTCCTGATGCCAAGTTTGACCCGCGAACGATGTCAAAATACAGAGTTATAGGTACCCAAAAAATAACAATTTTCGAAAATCGCTGTTTTTTCGGAATAACTCTGGATCTTGACCTCGTTCGCGGGTCAAACTTGGCAGAAGGTATATACAGCACCATATCTACCGAAATGTGAAACCAGCAGACGGTCACCAACTGACTGGTTTTCAAACAAACAAAGGGGATACCATATTGACTAAAATATCCATGATTTTTTCATCTTCCGCAAACAGCGCAGAACGGTAATGTGAAGTGGGGAAAAACATTTTAGGTACTCAGAAACCAACATGTTATATGTGCACAAGAAGGTAAAAGTCTTCAGGAACGGAATACACTATTACTTTTCCTTCTCTGATAATTTTTAGCAAAGTTAGAAAAATTTAGTTGAGCTCCGCCGGAACTTGCAGCGTCGTTCAATCGCGTATTTTGGGAAAACGGGCGTATTTTTTTAAAGGAATTACTGAGATTCATTCTTGTAGGGAATTGAATTATCTTTCACCGTATCGAAACAGTTTTTTTGAACAACATCATTATTTCCGAGGTAACAGCAACAAAATTTAAATAAAAAATGATTTTGGTTCTACCCCGAATTTTTATCTTGATTTTTTACTTCTTCAAATGCTGGTTGAACTGGATTAAATACCAAGGCAGTATTAAGTACTACTATCCACTATAATATAGAAATACCTTGAGAGTAATGATTTAGCAAAATGTGAATTTATGTTTCATCAACCTTTTGAAATTCAACGATCCGTGTCGAGATGAAGATCCTATTGAGTAAGTAGGTAGTTATTATTTCAGATTTTTTCTGGATTTTAGTATGAAACCAAGACTAATTTGTTATTTTAGGAACCCAAACCGAAAAAAAACTATCTGGGTACTTACCTTCATCTACGACACAACAACAAATTGCTCGAATTCTTGAAAACAGGCGCAGACAAAGTACCGAATGGACATTAGCCGAAATCTCGAATTTAACGTTATTTACTTATGTACTTAATATTTCTATATAAATACAAAGCAATGGGCAGTGGTGGTCGGCTGGTAGAGCGTTCGCCTCTCAATCGTAGGGTTGTGGGTTGGATTCCCCAGCATGGTCACCGGTCTCGTGCATGGCATCACACGTTGAAAGGTAAGGACTGCGTTTCCCTAGCTCGCACAAGTCTCTCGAATACTTCTGAGAGATGCGCGTAGGGGTGCAACAGGTTAGCGGAAATAACAATTTTAACAATTATTTTTCAACAGCATGATCATAAATTGATCAAAATAGATATAATAATTGACAAATATCTAACAGAACCATCGCACAAAAATAAGTTCAAAGTTGGAAAATTCCGAGTTGAATTTCCATATACAGTGTGGTTAAGTAATCACGCAACACATGGCCACTTATTTAAATTAATTGCACAACTGAACCACAAATTTTGCCGAAAGTTGGTGCATGTTTCATAATCATAATGAGTGCACTTGGTTGCAAATCAAACAACATACAAGGTACTTAGGTCAAAAAATATTAAAATTGTCCAAGAACAAAGTACCCTATTTATTTCAGAAAATTTAGGTTTCAATAATATTCTTTGTGCTGGTGTTTTATTCACGCCCGTTATGGAAAATATCGATGGATTAGAAAATGTTATCAGGGACTTTTGTGACAGTAAGTACACCGAAATCTTTTTTAGAAAATGTCAATAAAGAATTTTGTTCGTGAACAATAAAATTGATTTTTTTTATTGATGTGCGTGATCCCACCCCCTCAATCAAGCAATGTCTTTTATTCCAAAAAGTAGTACCGGTGATACCATTCTGAATGGTTTTTGAACCATGTCTGTAAGTCGAACCGTTCAACAGTTAACAGGGGGGGCTAAAAAGAGCCGCACTCTATAGTGTGTCTCATGCACTGCTTATGGAAACACCCTCGAAAGTAAATTTTATAGTTCTTGGTATGAAATCGATAGATACATCAAAAATTAACAAAATTACGAAAATATCGGTAATTCCATCGCTGTCGGTTTGCAGTGTAATCACTAGAAATTACCCTTTCTCGGTTACTTATTTCAGGGCCCCCATGTGGCCGGTGCTACCGTTACTACGGCAACGGGGCCCGTAAGTCTAGGGGGCCTGCGTCATCTGACTTGACACCTTGATGACAGTGCAGAACACTGAAATACTACCTAATTCGAATTTCCTTCATTGAAATTGTAGATTAATAAACATGCATTTGTTTACTTAATTTTTTGCCAACAATTTTCTTTAATAGATATAAGTAGTGCTGTTTCTCAATGATAACAAACATAGGAAACAACAGATGTGTTCTGATGAACGTATCAGAACAGGTATAACAATTCTGCACTATCCACTGCCAGTAATCAATTAACTATTAATTATGGTAGATTATTTTACCTGTGTGGTTATTAAATTTAAGCAGTTTTATTTACAAATTAAATTAAATTCAATTATTTATATGCCATAATTCAAAATAAATTTTCGGTGATAATCGAAACACTGACTCAAACCTTGGTTTAATATGTATTTGAATATTAATTGTAATACCTAAGGTTAAAAATTAATACTACAAAAACAATATACATAAAAGGGCAACAATTTCGTTTTATCTTTGGTTCTATGGGAGGCTCATCATAACTTCTAGCAACGGGGCCCACAGAATGATGTGGGTGCCATGACTTTTATTTCATTAATTTTAGGTAAATCTATCAATTTTACAAATTTCACAATATTCGTCAAAAACTCTTGGTTATAACGGTAAAAGTTAGTTTGATGATCGGGCTTTTTCTCAAAAAAAAGTGGTGTTACTCACGCAGTTTTACGAATCCGAAGGAATTTCATGGGGGTCTCAAATATTTTTCGAGTTATGGCCATTTCAATCTTCAAAATTGACCATTTTCAAACACGAACTTTACAGTCAAAAATCGCACAAAATTCCTCACTTTTTGTTGACACTGTTTTCAAACGCTATTCTACCCATATTTCACAATTACCATCTCCAAAACTCAACGTTTCACACAAAAAATCAACTTTTTACTTAAAATTAAATACTTTTAGTAATGGCGCAAAGAACTATTGAACATAAAAATGTTGGGGAAATTATTTCTCAAGTTTTAATTCGAAAAGCTGGCAGCGCAAATCCTGAAAAAGTGACAAACATACCACAAGAATGAAAATTACTATGAACCAAAGAAAGGTTAGGTTTAGTAGTAAAAGAAGGTCGATTTTTTTGTGTAAAATGTTTGGATTTGGTGTGTTTGTAAAAGCCCGATAAACTTTTCCTTCACCCTGTTATAAATGACCATGAGCAAAGTTAACCTTTTATAACTCCATATTATCATCGGGAGGTAAATTTCACAAGGGTATAATAACTTTGTCCAGTGATTCAAAAAATAAGAATACTGGAAACCTACATATATTTAAAATGCCTAGCATGGCGCTACCTGGCAAAATCGACTAAAAATTATATTAATATCACATTTTTAGGCCCAAAACTAACAAAATGCAATGATAAGAAAACGCAAAATTTGAGCACGCACTAACCTCACTCTACGATATTCAAAAATTGACCTATCAATACAACTTTTACACCCGATTTTTGTTTCAGATAATCAGAAGTGAACTAACTGGACCTACCTCAAAATATCCCGGCAATCAATAAATTTCAGAAAATATCCATGAACCATCACATCACAACACAATTATCGCGAAAACAAAAACAGCGAACGAACTACGCGAAAATCACTTTAAAAAACACCTCTCAATCTCAAGGAACCGCTGAAAAACGTCTTCGTCGCGTCGCGTCAAAACGCAATAAAAATTAATGGCATTAGCTAGAACAAGCGCGTGAAACTGATTCAACAATCGAGAGCGCCACTCTTCAAAGTCAAAAGCAGTCGGCGGAAAATCAGCTGTTGAAGATCTTTCACGGCCCACAGTGGTGCTCAACTAGAAGTCTCCTGCTCGCTGGAATGAATCATCAATGTTTTCGTTAATTCCAGTGCGTATAAGTCCGGAGGCTGTTGAGATTGTTGCGATCGCCGAATGTTTTTGGGTTGATGAAATGCTGATTGTTTGTTTGACCTTCATTACGTGTAAACTGCAAAGTATGGCTGGAAAATGATTGACTACAAGTTTGAGATTTTGTATGTGTGAATAGATTACTCAAACTGGTTCGGTTTTTTTAGGCCACTGAAAAACTGAGTTGAAATAGTCGGTTCCCCTAGCTTGTGAAAAATAACTAATAATAATATGAGAATGTACTGAGCCTTTTTTTAATTAGGTAGGTACTTATGGGTTTAAAAAATTGTTTAAATTTGTTTTTTCCTTTAACCGTCGTCTTACAAACAGCAGCCCTCAGAAGTCGAAACTTGTGCGAGCCAAGGATTAATGAGGCCTTACCTTTTAACGTGCGATTCCTAGCACTTTCTCGGGCCATCAGAAAAATGTCTGCAGTCGCTAGGGTTTGAACCTTCGACTGGCAGCCAAAGTGATTGAAACAGAGGCGCTTTAACCACTCGGCTACCTGGTATTCCAGATTCATCTCGGTAGCATCAGGATTAAAAAACAGCATCGGAAAAACATAGAAGCATGTAAATCAGCATATTATCGAATAGTATAGGTATATTACGTTTTAAAGTGTGTTCTAAAAATCATTTTGAATTACATGAGAGCGTAATTGCTCAACAACACGCAATAAAATAGGTACTTATACTTTTTCTACGACTCTTATATTTACCAGGGTTTGCGTTTATTTAATAAGCCTTAAGTGGAAGTGATACCTTACAAACTGAAAGACTGTGGCGCTACTATCCGCATACAAAATGTTGCCATGCAAGGGTTACGTTGTCCCTAACTTTCAAGGTTTATTTTTCATTATTAGTGGATGAAAAACTTTGAACGTGTCGGTAAAGATCCAATCTATGTTCCCTTTTTCTCACTTTTTCGAAATTTTATTTGGTTCTTTTCAAAAAAAAAAACAAAAATGGGAACATCATCAAAAAACATGGACTTTGGCGATATTTTTCAGAAAAATCTGAATCAAATTTTGAAAAAGTGAGAAAAAGGGAACATATAGCTAGAGATAACATCTTTACCAATATTAACTTATTTTTTAATTCACCCAAAGTAAAAATGAACCAAAAAAGTTAGGGACTACAACCCTTGCATACACTGTTTTGAGTATAGTACTTCCTCTTAATAAGTAGTAATAAAAAAACGAAGGTAACTAATGCAATTTATGGTTTAATTTTCAAAAACAACAATCTAAATCTAAGAAAATACCTATAAAGGACCACGCATATATCTTATGGGAAAAAGTCTTTCGGTGAAAATGGCTATGGATTTTTTATTCATAATATGTTGTAGCTGGAGCAATTCATCTAAGTGAGTCTACATTGGCCCAACTCGATCGTATCAATATCTCATTTAAGTATACAGGGCAATTCAAATTCGACCCCACCATTGGGATCTCCTAAACAACAGGAGATACGTCGAAGCTTAAATTGGGGCAAAGTTGCGTATTCTAGTGCTTAACAAAATACTGTATTGAAACTTGAAATATTCCGAGTATTTCCGGAAATATCGGGAAAGAACTGAAAATCGGAATTTTCGTTTTTGTTTTTTTCTATCGTTATTTGACAACATAGCTCAAAACCATAAGTACATTTTCAGATACACGTTTTCATGTTCAGATTTACTATCCGACGTTTCGTCTTCTGGCATTCATCATAAACTTTTTTTTCTGTTATGGGCGCCATATTGTTTTTTTATACAGAAAAATAGTGATTCTCGTTCTGATTTCATTGATGTTTAATTTGTTATGATTTGCACTTCTGAAACCACAGATATTTAAAAAAAAACAACTTCATCTGAGATGGTCATGACTCCATCGAAAAATTTTGTTTAATAAAGACTAGTTGTCAGAACTCATCAAACATCATAAGTTTGCACAAATACTTCAGTCGAAATCTCCTCATTCTCAAATGAAGAAAAACGAGATTTGTTGAAACTTTATTATTAATTTGATAGGAATAGTACGAAAACAGCACAAATTTATTTTGAATTATATCCGGAAAAACAACAGCCGGATAGAACATTATTCGGAATTTTGGACAAACACTTGGCTGAGTACGGAGCGTTTCAAAAACCAAGAATGAAATATGGAAGCAGAATGGAACAAAATATTAGACGTAACTTTTTTAGCCGAGGTAAAATAATTGTTTATTCCATATTCGAAGAAGTATAATTATTTTTGGTACTTTTTTAGATAAATGCAGATCCTTCCAAATCAACATGTGCTACAGACGAGCGTTTGGAGGGAATTCAAAAAAAGTGGTTTGAAATGTTATAAGATACATATTTCACAAAAATTATATCCAGATGATCCTGAGAGAAGGATGGAATTATGTAGCTGGCTCTCGAATAGGGTAGATCCTACAAACTTCTTGATAAACATTATTTGGACCGACGAAAGTCTTTTTTCGAACTGTGGTGTTTTTAATAGAAATAATGAGCATTTGGACTGAAAATAATCCACGACACTTCAGAGAAGTCAGACCACAAGTTCGGTTTCGTTTGAATGTGTGGGCTAGAATTTATGACGACCGAATACATGGACCTCATTTCGTCTCTAATACTTTGAACGGGGAAACCTATCTTCGGTTCTTAAGAAACGAATTCGAAGAATATATGGATACGTTTCCCGTTTACGGTGGCCGTCAAGGTCACCTGACCTTACAGTTTTGGATACTTTCTTGTGGGGCACTTTAAAGAACAGAATCTATGGAGAGCAAGAATATGACACAGTAGATGAACTTAGAGACAATATCATCACGCAATTCAGGTTTATCAGAAGAAGGGATATTCTTAGGGCTGTTCTTAATTTGAGACGACGAGCTCGGTTATGTATTCAAGAGGAAGGCCATCATTTCGAACACTTGTTGTAATACTTTTTGTGCATTTTTTACAAGCTCATGATTTCATTCTTCTTTTTGAAACGCACCGTACTCAGCCAAGTGTTTGCCCAAAATTCAGAATAATCTTCAATGCGGCTGTTGTCTTTCCGGATATAATTCAAAATAAATTTGTGCTGTTTTCGTACTATTCCTATAAAATTTATAATAAAGTTTCAACATATCTCGTTTTTCTTCATTTGAGAATGAGGACATTTCGACTGAAGTATTTGTGCAAACTTATGATGTTTAATGAGTTCTGACAACTAGT
The DNA here is from genome assembly GCA_944452925.2 of Chrysolina oricalcia. Lineage (NCBI taxonomy): Eukaryota > Metazoa > Arthropoda > Insecta > Coleoptera > Chrysomelidae > Chrysolina > Chrysolina oricalcia. The sequence continues at coordinate 16,623,299 of OX101819.2, forward strand.
GTTTATTAAACAAAATTTTTCGATGGAGTCATGACCATCTCAGATGAAGTTGTTTTTTTTAATATCTGTGGTTTCAGAAGCGCAAATCATAACAAATTATACATCAATGAAATTAGAATGAGAATCACTATTTTTCTGTATAAAAAACAATATGGCGCCCATTACAGAAAAAAAAGTAGACTTTGTTGCTTTCAGATCTAAGGCAAAGTTGACGTATTCCGAGGAATGTCATTTTGTGACAGCTTTTACGCTCTAGAGCGAGAATATTGAAAAAACGCTCGATCTCCCTAGCTTTTGTTGAAAACAAACCCATTCTTGCATGATGGAAACTGAACACAATAAATTCATAGCGGTGGTGTAATGGCAGAAATTCTTCGAACTAAACTGATTTAGCGATCTCGGCGTGAGAGTTCGAACTCTGGACTCGCTAATTTTTTTACGCAAGTTTTTTTCCTGTTTTTATGTCTGAGGAGCTGCGTTTGTAGAAAAAATCATGTGTGTATTTCGAGCACAAAGTGTCATTGTCGCTCTCCAAAGATTACCGCTCTTCGCTTCGCGTCGCGCGGTAACTCTCTTTGTCGAGCGGCAATCAATCACTTTGCGCTCTAAATACACAAATAGCTATACCATAAAACAAAAAAAACGCCAATGTTTTTCTACAGGGTTGTCAACAATATACTCAATTCTTCAGTGAATGAATTCGCCTACGAGGTTATAAGTTTATTAAGTTTATCATTGAAGATCAATCAGAATGATTTGTTGATCGACCAAAATATTATTAAGCTTAATACAGAGCGTTTGGAATAAGGAAGCAGGGTCCATATTATAAATACGTAATTACTCGAAATCACGAATTTTGTTATTTTTGAATGAATTCAGATAAATGAAAAACAAGTACATATTATTTGTAATCGATACCTAATCAAACTGTTGTTCAACTATTGGCTCTATAATATGTGTGCGTGGTCCTTATTTTGTACTATATATAGCATATAAATGATGAATTTAAGAAATTAAATTTGTATGTAACTAAATAATTGGGAATTATTAATTATTTGTAGGATCAGTGGTAAATAATGACAATGTCACTGTCAAATATTCAAATATTACAGGTAATCAAGGGTGGATTTAGTCAACTTTAGCATAAGCATCATCATAAACATAGCGGCAACATCAAAGGTTTTTAGCATAAACTTAACATTGTTGTATAAATGGCGCCATTTGATATAACAGATTCAACTATCGTTTTGACATATATTTAAGCAAAATTTTAAAATGATGTTGACTAAATGCACCTTTATTTATTTATTTATTTATACTGAGTACAAACAGACTAAGTCTAATAAAATGTATCAGTTAAAAAACTACAAATATACAGAAACATGCATGGCATTTATCCTAGACACAAACATCTGTAGACAATGTCAAATTATTAAAAAGAATAATAGGTATACCAACATCACAAGGCACTTAATCTAATTACAAATATACAGGAGCAATGTATAACATTTATTCTACAATCATAGCCATATATAAACAAATCAAAATATTAAGACTAATATACGAACATCATAGAGCACTTAGTCTATCCTGGATGGATCACAAATGGGAGAGTAGTGAGGTCTTCGAGATATCATAACGCACAGTGGTGTGCGTTTTTATTCTTTTTCTACGCCCATGTCTGTAAACGTCAAAAATCGCACTGTCAACATTCCTTGTAAATGACATATAACAATAACATGCACGTAATGAGATCTCATAACATACACGAGCGTTTTGAGAAGAAAACTTAAACTTTTTTGTTAATTAAATTACAATCAAATTTTTATTTACACAAATTTAGTCAATTAAAAAACATAAACTTTTAGCAGAGAATAGCATTAGCGAGATATATTTAGGATTGAAAGAGTGATGCCCCTAAATATAGACAGCACGTTATGCAAATTCTTTAAAAATAGGACACGTTTTCTTAAGTAGCATGCTATGAAAATAAATGTCATGTCATTTATATTGTCAATTTCTACAAAATAATTAAATATAAAAATATAAAACAACAACAAAAATTAATTGGCGCTCCGGGGCGACTTGATTGATTCCAGTGGCGCATTTGCTTCTTCAGCTGCAGGAAAACCCGGAAAAACCTGCAGCACCATATCATGTGAAGATCTTGATCTGCCAATGTCCTCTCTCTCTCATAAAATAAAATGTAGGGTGTCTCCAGAGGCTCCAATAAACCCAAGATATCGTCAGAGCATTTCAGTATCCGAACATTTTCTCAACTTTATCTACGAATATGTCTGATAGTAGGGAAAGTGATGAAATTATGAGCACTCCACAGAATATTTTAGAAAGCTCAAGCTGCCACACATAATTTGTTACCGCTAAAATCCAAAGAAAGGTACGAAATTACCTATAAAAAATGTATGGATTGGCAACACAAGCATAACGTTAAAATGAATGGGCGTAGAAAAAGTATAGTACGTTACACGTTAATTTATGCACTCGCCGCTGCATAAACTTTTTCATTTCGTGCGTAATGGGTTACTTACAACTCTTGTTACGTAATATACTAGCTATTACGCACAATTGTGCGTAAGCATAGATTTACTTAGGTATAGTCGGTATAGAGTTAACTGTGTGTTTACCATAGATATATACAGGTTATTTCATAATAAATGCGCAGGACTTCAGGAGGTGATACATAATTCAGGCACCACCACAAATTCAAATCGTGGATATCTAATTTTTATTTATTTTCAAGATATTCGCCCAATTAATTGATATTCAAAAATCATGAACTACGCCCTACTAAGAAGTCAGCGAACTACACCAATATTTTTCGGAAGGGAGGAAAAGGTAAAACAACTGTACGATTTTATTTTGATAAAGCATTTACAAGTAGTCGGGAAATAATTTTTTTCGTGTTTTAAAATAGGGGTAGGGGGTAGGAGGGAGGTTTTAGATTTTCAATTTACAAAAATTTACACAATTGTTCGGCATAAAATAAAACAAAAATACGAAGAGATAATGTTTCCGCCTATATAATAATGAATAATCTATTCTGAGCAAGGTATGATTTCGACGCCCCCTAGCATCAAAGCTATTCATTTTTGGGGTTTGTCACCCGATTTATTTCTATTCAAAATAACTTGAACTGCATCATATCAAAAATTCAGAAAAATCCACCGAAATTTTTTCATTTTGTGTCATTTGGCGGATAATCATAAAAAATTGCTATTTCCCTTATTTAGGCATATTTAAACATTCGACGATACATTTGAAGGCACTCGAGGAATATTTTTTTTGCGTTTCGTAATAGGTGTTGTGGGAAAAAGGGGACGGGGTTAGAATTTTTTTTTATAAAAAAGCACAATATTGTGCAACATTAGCAACAATGAAACAAGTGAAAATATTGTTACCGGGTTCAAAAATAAATAGTCTAATCTGTGCAAGGGGTGATTTCAACGCCCCCTAGCAGCAAAACTGTTAATTTTTTTGGGTTGGCGCAATGGTAACATTGGTTGAGAATTACATGGACTACATCATACCAAAAATTCAAAAAAATCCACCGGGGTCCAAATTCCATAAGGAGTTTGCGGGGTCCTTTTGTATAATTAGGAAAAAAATTATTTAAAAAAAATTACCACGTTTTTCAACATGAAAGTTGATTTTTCTTGAAAACGGTCAACTTTAGAGCTTATGACCAGGAGTACCTTTTTTGTGTAGAAAACATCGGCGGTTCGAGTAGGTGGCTCAAAATCATACTTTTTCTAGTGGCGTAGAAGTTGGAGAAAAAAACACCCACTACCTCTTCGAAATCTTCACCAATTATGAATTTTATAAAATAAAAAATCTGCACAAAACATAGCTTATTATGAGTAGAAAATGCATTCGAAATCTGTTATTTGTGCGATAAACGGTTCCAGAGATATTCGCAAAAAACTATAATTTTTTTAAAATGTCAACACCCTGTATCTCGAAAATGTTGAATTTTAGAGGGTAAGTTAATAGACACTTTTTTCATATTTTTGAACGAGCTATCATATCCGGAAGTCCTGCGCATTTATTATGAAACACCCTGTATATTATATATATTATGATTTCTATGGTGTTTACTAAGTAATATAGGATTTAAAAAAGAAAATATAACTGAATCAGATCGTTTAAAACGTAAACAAAAACAAAAATGAGAAATAGTAAATAAATTAACAGGAAAAAATACAAAAATTGAATAGGTATGGTACCCACAGGAAATTTACATTGAAAACAATCTTGTCGATAATAAATCGATCATTGCCGATTGTTTTGAAGAATACATATTGATACTTAAGCAATTGCAAATAATTTAGAACACCATTTTAAAAATTAAATTTTTCAATCAGTACTGTTTCAACTATAGATAATTAGATAATAATAATGTTATATTCGTGAAATAAAAAACATAATCAAAAACCAATATCTCATTATATTTGTGAACCGCTGGCAATGCTGGCATAAAAGGTTACTCAACAAATCTGTTGAGCGGGAAACTTTTCCAGAAAAAGTATTCCCTTTTGATTGATAACTGACCATCAGTGACCATTCCCAGTGTGATCAGTAAAATAAAAGATAAGATAAGTAATTATTACCTTTTTTAAGTATTAATGTAATTAGTAAATACTAAAACGGTTTTTGCCCAAGTCGACTGAAAGGTGCGACTACTACTACTTTTTTGGATACTATTACAATGACATTGATCGGAGAACATTTGTAACTGTACTTTTCTTCGATTTATCCATGGCATTAGACTCTATGAATAATAATAATAATAAAATTATTCTAGAAGCCTCCACGTGTTGTCGATAACCCGCCGGCCTCTGATCTGGTGGAAACCTTCTGGATATCTGCAACCACTCAACGTAGAGACTGTTGCCCTAACGCAGATCAAGGCTTTCTGCAGGAGGCTTCGCCAGCATAAGCTTATATAATGATCTACGCAATCCGATAACTCACTCTCCGTGACGATACGAAGAACCTTATTCTGCATCCTTTCCAATCTCATCATCTGAAACTTGGGAAGGCTGCAGAACACTAGGCGGTCGTATGTCATCGGTGGACTGATGATCTGTTTATAGATGAGGAGTTGGTTCTCAAACGACAATTTGGAGTTTCTAACATTTCCTTGTGAAGTTTTATCTATCTCTCGTAAGTACCTTACCTTTATTGCAGCCGGATCGCTGATGTGTTCGAATGTGTTGTAGATGGCCGTACCATCCGCGCATACGACTGTCTTTGAAAGAATTTATGAAAGTCGTTCGTAAACAACGAGTATAAAAGTGGCGACAGGCTAGATCCCTGAGGCACACCCGCTCCGGCCAGACTCGTGTGCCTGGTTCGGCTGTTAAGCCTTACCTTCTCCTCACTTTTAAACTCTGCTCTGACTGCCCTCGTAGCCGCTTCGTATGTTCTGACATACCTATTGTCTGGTGTTGCCTGGAAGGTATTGTCTGGGCGTTGCTTTGGTTTGTGCATCTACCTATCGCCGATATATATGTACTGGGGTTTGCTAACATCGCTAAACCACTAAACAGACTCACGGAAGGGCAAACACAATTCCAGTAGTCCGATGAATGCCAGGATTTGTTCAGGAAGCTGAAAGTATCGAGCTTTGAATTTTGATTAACGCATTTGTTCTGAGCTATCCCCTGCCGAAAGAAAAATGCATTTTGTACACGGACGCCACCAACGTGGGACTTATTTGGAGCCGTCCTATCTCAGGTCCAGGAGAGACAAGCGAAAGTGATTGGTTACTTGAGCAAAACCCTTAGTAAACCAGAGCGCAGTTACTCATCTGTCACTTGACAGAGCTGTTTGCTGTTGTAAGAGGAGTAGAGCACTTCTACAAATCGGGAGATGAGTGGAAGCGTATTATCACACAACCCGTTCATTAGAAGAATTCCCCTCATCTGCCGGACTCTCCTACTACTCGACCGCTTACGCGGACTCGGCCGTTTTCAGTCATGTGTTTGCAAGCATTTTTCACCCATTTTGCAACATTGTAGCGCAAAATTACAATATACGTTTTGTGGTAGTACACTTCTACTTTAATAATCTGTTCGAGAAATTGAAATCTGACTATCACTAGAGAATCCAGGAACTCTGCAAGATGGTGCAAAAAAAATCAAATTGCAATTGTGCCAAAACTACTGACCAGACAGCGCGTTTTGTGCACACATAAAGTACACATTATTCAACACTTTCATGAAAAACGGCGGAGTTATGAATTTTTAAAAAGATCGCATTATTTTCCGGTTTTTCTCCGTTATTATAAAGATCCGATCGGGTCGTAAAACATCCAATTTTGTTCGTATTACAATTCTCTACAAATTTTTTCATTGGAGCAGACAGATTGCTCTATTAGTTTTCATTTTAAAAGCAAAAAACAATTTATTGCATTTAAATGTTTATAATAAATTAATAAATGACAGTTGCGAGTCGAATAATATAACAGAATACAACGACGGACTGTATTTCATGTGATGGCACAGTCGGTTTCCGACTAGTACTTTTGCTACGAAAAAATCCTGTATTGATTGGCCTCTTGGGGAATCTTCATAGAAATATATATTATATACTGAGTAGTATATATATATATATTTTTATGGGAATCTTCCAAAAAAAGTCTCTAGTGCAATTGATATTCATATATTTTCAATGATATAAACAAGTGGATACCCCATCCTGAAGCAGGGCAAGTCCGAAGCAAGGGTTGAGAGCGACTGTCGCCAAGCTGGTGGATCCTCTTCAATAGATTTGTTGACCTTGAAGAATGCCCCAACCTCATTCCGCCAGAGCAGTTTGATTTCTGGAAAGATAATTCCACGACCTCTCTGGTGACCAGGATTATTGTCCACGAGGGGGGCTTTCACCAAGGGTTCAACATAGTTATGATCCTGTTGGATATCAAAAAAGCTTTCGATACCGTCTGGACAGAGGGATTCATAACGAAGATGTTGAGAGCAGGCATGCCGTCTCATATGGTCCCACTACTGGATTCATTTGTTCAACACAGGACCTTCAAGGTGAGAGTCAACGACACCAGCTTGTCATCCCTTGTACTCGCTCTATAGTTGTGACTTCCCAAAGGCGAACTTAACGAGCACGGCTGTCTACGCTGATGATAGGGCAATCCATAGACAAATAAAAAAATATTTTTCGTTTCTCTATGGGGCAGTCTATGCAGTCAAACTACAGCATAGCAGCTGCGAATCGCGTGCGTATATGCACCTAGACGATTTAATCATACAGTATATGGCGAGAAACAAGATATTGTTGAATCCGGACAAGACAAACTCATGAACTTCAACCGGAAGCGAACCAACTGTGAACTTCCAGGGGGGTTTATGGTTCTGGACAACCGGATTGACGAGTCAGAATCCGTGTGGTACCTGGGAATACAGCTGGACAGGCGTCTCACCTTGGACAAGCACTTCAATTTGGCCAACCTGAGAGGAGCTGCAGCGGTCAGATGGACCTACCTGCTGATCGCAAGGTGCGCCAAAAATTGACAATGAAAAACAAAGTGCTGTTATATAAACAAGTCATTATGCCAGCCATGACCTACGCCTGCTCAGTGTTTTGCACTTCTTTCAAAATAGTCCAAGAAACGAGGAAGCGGCCCAATGTTAAATGTGCAAAAATTAATATCCGAAAAACAAAAATATGAGCGTATAGGAAAGTAAAATTCAGGATGAGTTTCTATTTCATGCGACTCGATCCTGATTACCGAACATAACCTAAAAAATTGGCAAAGTTGCAAAAAGCGGTTTTTTGTTGATAACTAAAAAACTACAGCACCGATCGAAAAAAGTCAAATTAAGAAATTGTAGATATTGAAAAGATCTATCAATTGAATGACCTATAATTTTTCGATATCATTGATACTTTTCGAGTTATATCGGAAAACCGTGAAAAATCGGGTTTTCTATAACTCGTTAATTGGAAGGTATTGAAAATTGGTACTTACAGTTTTGTGTAGCATATGGCAAGCCAAAAAAGCCTTTTTTGAAAAATTGATAAATATTGATTATTTTTCAAAATATATGAAGTTTTCTAAAAAAAGATGCTCTCTCAATATGGCTACTCTTGCTCGGGGAATGATGCTACAGTAATGATTCAGGGCTTATTTTCTTCTGTAAGACTTGTACTTCCATATTATCGAATAAGTATATTGATATTTTTTATTTTAAATGTCAATAACTTATTTTAAAAAATCGCTCAATTTTTTTACATGTTTTTACTAAATAAATTTCTTAATTTTGTTTTTATAGAAATGACTTTTATAAAAATAGATTCCTAGCATGATTTCACGCATTAAAAAAAATTAATTCCTACGATCACTATGAGCCGAGATAATTTTTTTATTTCAAAAAAATCTGGAAGACGCAATATTCATCGTAGAGCAGTCACCTTCATGGATATTGAGGATGAATACCTATATTTTTAATAAAAAAATACTAGGATATGTTTAGTTCATTTGCAGTATTATTAATTGATGAACAAAGTTAGGCGTGCAGGCGCAGAGCGATGCAATTCTGCGGGTGGCGCAGTGGGGATACAAATTCTGTTGACATTAAAGACATTTTCGTCCCTGCGGTGTTATTGAAGAGTCATTATTGAATAAATTTCAAGTACTAGTGTACATTGGAAAAGAAAACGTACGTGAACAACTAGCTGCAAGTTTTTTTATTGCCTCTGGTGAGTACTCATTTTGTTAAACATAACGATTTTTAATTCAAATTCAATTTATTTATTTTTAGATATTGACATACAATGGCAGAGTCTAAGAAGAAGTATGTATTCTATATGATATTTTATGTGATTCAAGTGGATGTGAAAATTTTGATATGCATATCATCGAAATAGATGAAGAATTGCCCAACTTCAGGATAGTCTGCTCACACATAATCTGGAAGAAGGAGATGAAGAAAAAGAACAAGAGCCAAATGATTCAGCGGACAATCCTCCAATTAAAAAAAGGAAAATTATTGAATCTGTATCAATATAATATATGAATATCTTTTCTGTAATTATTTCATGAATGTTTTGTATATAACAGAGTTATTTTATCATTTTGTGAACATGGTATTCGTATTTTTCTCGACGACCTACCCCAAACTAAGTACAAAGGGGTTTTTGTACGTTGAAGCTGAGATACTCAATATTTTTCAAGCTCAAGCCACTTTGAACGCACGAAATGAGTTTTCAGTGCTATCCCCACTCCTCCACCCGCTACAGTTATCGCGCTCCGCGCCTGCACGCCTCACTTTATTCATCAATTAATAATACTGCAAATGAAGTAGACATATCCTAGTATTTATTTATTTAAAATATAGGTATTCAACCTTAATATCCATGAAAGTGACTGCTATACGATGATTATTGCGTTTTCCAGATTCTTTTGAAATAAAAAAATTGTCTCGGCTCCTAGTGATCGTAGGAACTCAATTTTTGAATCCGTGATGTCATGCTGGGAATCCATTTCCATAAAATTAATTTATATAAAAATAAAATTAAGCAATGTAATTAGAAAAAACATTTTAAAAAATTAAAAGTTATTTTTCGACCCTTAAAATTAAACAAATCAATATACTTATTCGATAATATGAAAGAACAACTCTTACAGAAAAAAATGAGCCATGAATCGTTACTGTAGCATCATTCCCCGAGCAAGAGTAGCCATATTGAGAGAGCATCTTTTTTGAGTAAACTTAATATATTTTGAAAAACAATCAATATTTATAATTTTTTTAAAAAAGGGCTTTTTTGGCTTGTCATAAGCTACACATAACGATAAGTAACAAGTTTGAATAACTTACAGTTAACGAGTTATAGAAAACCCGATTTTTCACGATTTTTTCGATATAACTCGAAAAGTATCAATGATATCGAAAAATTATAAATCATCCAATTGATAGATATTTCCAATACCTACAATTTCCTTATTTGACTTTTTTCGATAGGAGCTGTAGTTTTTTAGTTATCAACAAAAAAACCGCTTTTCGCAACTTTGCCAATTTTTTAGGTTATGTTCCGTAATCACGATCGAGTCGCATGAAATATAAACTTATGTTGAATTTCAATTTATGCACGCACTTTTCCCTAATGCTTGGTCTAAAACTCAAATGACGAGATTGGAGAGGATGCTAAACAAAGTATTCCGTATAGTCACAGGCAGTGGCAGATGAATTCGGCTGGTTGATCTGCGAGAGCTAGCCAAAGTCCCAAACTATTGAAGAGCATATAAAGACGCAGACAAATTTTACCGATTCTTCATCATGGGACATTACAGCAGAGAGAGCCCACTATATAATGAGAGGTGGAAACACGGTTGGTACATATATCAGGCCCTCTGGATATTTTCCAGGAGAATCCAGAAGATGAGTACAACTCAAGGCTCGAGCAAAGAACTCGGTTTTTTCGCTGCTTTTCCTGGAATTATTCCAGTAATGAAACTCTAATCGTGTGATGCCTAACATAATCCACAGAAGAATCCTGCAGGAACCCCCTCAACAGATATGTGACAAAGCCCACATAACACCGTGGGGTCTGTTCTAAGACAGCCGAGCCTACCCGCTAGAAGCCCGAGAAGGGCAGGTTCAAACCTCCGAGCAATAAAAGATATAGAGGTGCCATTTCTATATGCACAACACACTGCATATCACCAAAGAGTAGGGGTCTCAAAGAGTAGGGGTCTCTACTCTTTGATATCACTATCCTTTATGATAGTTCGTGGGTGAAGGGTAACCTCCGAGTTCGGAGGGGAAGATTTGATATTGTTATGATATTCGGATGTAAGATTAGAACCAGTGGCGGCGTGCTGATAATTTTATTTCATGTTATATTTTTATCTCTAGACGACAACTTGCCTGGTTGGAAAGCACGTGTGTGTTGTCAAGATGTCAATAAAAAATACTGCATTGTGCGAAATATTAGATTCTTGCTTACAAAGCATACAATAAGGTCATAAATACTGGAAAAATAAATGAAAGTGCTGAAGTAAAAAAGTAGATATATTCAAATTGTTGAATCACATCAGTGAACTATACACTATATATATGCTATACAAATAAGGATGGATTTAGCGAGGGGCAATATATGAAAATATAAGTAAAAAAGTTATTGGGTATAACCCTCAAAATGTTGTGCAACCGTAGACACGTGTTTCGAGCTTAAGCTCTCATCAGTACAGTAAAATCAAGTGCGAAGATGTACAACACTTGGATGTAAAAATAGAAACAAAGGAAGTCAACAACAGGAAGCCAACCACACATTTGTGGCATCGCGATCGGTTAGAAGACCTTGTACTCACAAGGCAACAACTAACGTCGCCACGGAGGCAGCTATAGCTACCAGCGTGACAATCCTACCCAGGAAAATACAAATAAGGATGGATTTAGCGAGGGGCAACATATGAAAATATAAGTATAAAATTTATTGGGTATGACCCTCAAAATGTTGTGCAACCGTAGACACGTGTTTCGAGCTTAAGCTCTCATCAGTACGATAAAATCAAGTGCATTATAATCCACATCAGAATTTACACATGAACTATGATACACATAAGAGATTACGTCAGATTTAGGTTGAAAGTGTATCACTGAAATACTCATCCAAAGTGTAGTAAAAGCCTTGGTGGGTCTTTAACTCTTTTCTTATGTTTTTTCTGAATTTTGAATATTGGGATCCTGAGGCAGATAATCAAAAAGTGTTATACAGTTGTCAAAAAGTAATGTCTCTACTTATGTATAGAGTTAGGCTCAGGGAGCGATCGATATTACTAGTCTGCCTGGTATGAAAACGAGAATTTCTCATGTATATAGTTATTATTTGACTTTTGTTTCTTAAACATCAGCTCTATTTTAATGTGGTCTTGATTCGCTCACATGGTGGGTCGATGACTTGCTCATTGTAAATCGTCTGTCCAGCTTGAAACAAATTAAAATTTTGGATTGCATTCCTCTATTCTTTTGCTGAAGTAGTCTAATTTTTTGTATCTGACGGAATATAGTTCTCGTTGCTACTTTTAAACAACTTCTTCTGGTATTATGTCCATATCATCGGTTTCACAATCACGAATTCCTCTAAAATAGCATACATTTCAAACACACACACACACACACACACACACATAACTGCTAAGTTATTATAATGTTATAGTTGCAGAACAGTGAAGTAAATTCCATGTCCAACAAATTCAAAGTAAAAATATATCACTAAACTACCAATCGACGTTGCTACTGCAATACGAGCTAAGCCCAGAAACATTCATTTTACAGAAGACAGATAATAACTACTAATGACCATAGCAGTCGATGCCAAAACACCAAAGAAAAAAAAACTACTACATAAGAATTTCTACCGGTCATTGTTTTGGAATTTAAAGTATAAAATAATCGCGCGTGCAAATTTTTATGTAGTACCTATTATCATTTTACAGTCTCCTGTGAAATAAATGTTTCATGATATAGCTCGTATTGCAGTATCAACGACGCTATGTTTCACGTACTTGAAAGATATTCCATCAAGACAGAAGAATTGAGTTTGCTTATTTACTTTTTAGTGTACCTGCACTGCAACCAGTTCCTAATCATTGATAGGTAATCGTTTTTAAGTGGACTTAGATAGTAACAATGTTTTTCACAGCTATTTCAACAAATAGTATATTTTTGTCTCAAAATCGGGATTATGCCATGATTACCATGCTGCGACGCCCATGGTTTGATTTGACAAGACGATAAATAAGTCGTGAACGGACGTAAACGAACATGATCGCCAAGTTAAGAGTGAATATAACATGGAATTCCAACCTGGTCACCGAGTGCAAACGGATAAATTCGACAATGCCCATTTTTAACATGATTCGGGCTAAGATGTTTGTAAACATCGTCGAGTATGTTGCTATCAAGAAAAGAGACAGAGAAGCCCTCTCTATATCTTTTATTGCTCGGAGGTTCAAACCAGGGGCCCTATTCTCAAATGTCGACTACCATATGTCGCATGCGACAAAATACGTCCATCGCCTTTGGACATGGAGATATTTTGTCGCATGCGACATAGGCTAGTAGACATTTGAGAATCGCACCCCAGAGCAGTCATAAAATTCATTGCCTTACCCCTATCCTGTAAGGTATCGTGACAGCATTGTTTAAATAGAAAAGGTATTGGACACAAACGCGAGTGTCATCTAGCGTGATTAGTTACAAACATGAATATTTGACGTTATTTTAATGCAGGTTTCTTCAAAAAACCCTGATTTTAATGCTTTTCCATTGTTTTAATCAAGTTACGACATGACTTGGAGGCCAGATCACTGAAGTTACGACATGACTTGGATGCGATATCACTGTCGCCATCTACATGTCGCATCCATTTAAATCCAATATAAATCCCATAAGGTTGGCTAACTATCTTACTTCTATATAAACAATGGTGATAGTTATAAACTGTTTTATAAATTTTTCTATCATACGTGTCGTAAGGCGGCATAAATCTTTCAGCCGAACGAATACTCAGGGTACTTAGTTTATGATCGAAATAACCACTTACCCCACGAATAGGTAGTATTGAGTAGTTGTTTTGTTAAATGATTACAGAGCGCCCTTTGGATGTATCGGAAAAAAGGCATAACTGAAATATTCCTGAATAAATAATAATAACTCTCTCCCCCCTACCAAAAAGCAAAGCGGGTGCGAGTAGAGGACGTCTATTATTATTTGACTTAATGATTTTTGATGGAACATTCACTTTTCAGATGTAGGAAAATCTCCTGGTAGGGGATTCGCTAGATAAACGGTAGTCAACCAGAACGGTTGTACCAACAATGGCCCTTTGCCTAACGGTAGGTGAGCCATCGCGCTGAGTACTATAGTACACTCTTCAGAAAATTATTTCTCATGTGGGAAAACCCAGAAAAATCTACAGCACCGCTCAGGGTAGTCAGCAGTCAAGAAAGCATTCAAAACCAAAAGATTCGTATCCAGGCAATCCACATCACACTGGCTTTGAGTAGAGTATGTTGGCACTCGAAGCTATGTATTTGAGACAAAATCTCGATCTTCTACATCGAGGCTTAAAACACATACTGCTTGGACACGGTGTACACATTAAATATTAGGTACCTCTACTGCAAGTAAAAAATATGAATTCGTTGGCTAGTATCAAAGTGAAAAACGCCACTTTACAAAAAAATCGTTGGCTCTTTTCCAAGCTTTAATAGTATAAATATAATAAATATGCTATAAAAATTATGGATATCTCCTAGGCTATAACATGTTGCATTGAGCAATATACAAATTTTTGGCAGTTTTCTCATGAATAATTTTTCCAGAGTACATTAAGTTGGTAGGTCATATTCTAGTCAATCCCACACGCTCTAGGTCAAATCTGTGGAAAACTTTTTGGTAATGCATTCTAAGAGAGCTTCATAAAAATTAGGAAATCCATCATAACCTGAAAAAAAAATACCATTATGTATCTGGAGATTTCGGAAGTTGGGGATTTGGGAATAATACAGTGTGGCTTTTTTATCCCCCCCCCTGGTGACTTTTGAACAGTTTGACGGACAAATATAATACAAAACCCATTTTGAATGGTATTATCCACTACTATTCGAAATAAAAGACATTGTTATTGCTTGATAGAAGCAATTTAAAAATTTCAAAGGGCATCGATTTATTTGAATTTTCTCTACCATATGTGCACTCGAAATATCAAGTGGAAGTGCGGATCTGAATACCCTTATCTCGATAAATTTGAACAGTTTGATTTGGAGCTGGGACAAAAATATTTTGAATGCCATTACTGATACTACTTTTTGAGAGAAGATACATTGCAATTACTCGACAGATGGCGCTGGGGGCACATCAACTTGAAAATTTCGAAAATCAAAAAGATCAAAATTGTAAAAATACGTATTAACGAAAATTAAAAAAAATCATAAGCTGAAAAAAGAATTGAATTTTTCTTTTAAATGATGTGTAATTTGACCATGCTATTTGAAATTTTTAAATTGATTTGCTCCCCCGCTCCCTCTATTGGGCAATCGCAAGGTCCTTTGTTTCAAAAAGTAGTAAGGGTGATATTATTCAACAGGGTTTTTGTTTCATGTTTTTACGTCAAACCGTTCAAATGTTAACAGGGGAAGGGGGCTAGAAAAAGCTGCTCTGTATATTGGTTCCTCCAATAATTTGAGAAATAGTGTATATACTCCTTTAAAACGCTGCCTTCAAAAAACAGTCGCATTTGAAAAACTCAAGATGATTATGATTCTAGATTTTTTTTTTTTCAATCCATATCTATTTATTATTGTGACTTTGGAAAACTAGAATCCTGAAAAATGATTGCGCTAAAAATCCTACAGCCAGCATATTTGTTCCTCTCCGACAGCTTTGATGATCAGATCTGTCAGAGTTTGTGCTGATACTTGACATGTAGAGAGTTTCTAACTGTGGTTAAATTTTGATAGTGGCAAATCTTCTTTGTTACGTTGCAATGTGTAACGTTCTTATTTACTGTATATGAAATACAATTTATTATTATTATCATTATGTCTCTAAGGCATCAAGATGATACTTCCGTCTACAACCGCGGGTATTACCGTGTACTACCACTATTCCTAAATGAAGGTATACAGTTTTACATTAACTATGCAAAATAAATATGTGATTTGATGTCTATATAGATTGTAACTTTAAAATTTTTTTTCTGAAATCGTTCAAGAATGCCCACTTTCTCGGAGCAACTTCAGGCCTCAAAATACGCTAATCTAGTATTTTAGTCCGTTGCTAAGCAA
Source organism: Chrysolina oricalcia (assembly GCA_944452925.2). Taxonomy (NCBI): domain Eukaryota; kingdom Metazoa; phylum Arthropoda; class Insecta; order Coleoptera; family Chrysomelidae; genus Chrysolina; species Chrysolina oricalcia. The sequence continues at coordinate 16,639,131 of OX101819.2, forward strand.
CGAACCGTTTTCGGACATAAACGGTACGGGAAAGTACTTTTTCGGCAACCATCCGGGAAGTGTTCACTTCTCGGACACTTTTTCTTTGGGAAAGTAGCACTTCCCGGCCTAGTCCGGGAAGTGCTCGAATTTTAATACAAATATTAATATAAATAAGAATTAGAATGTTTCTGTTGGTACCTATCTTCTGTTCGAATTTCAATATATAATACAAATAAGAACTGAAATGTTCGAAATATTCAAATTAGGAATCGTTTCATCCGGTTAACAGATGGGTGAAAGTCGACCTCTCTTCGTCTCTTAGACTAAATACGTCTCATTGATTTGTTATTCTACATGATTGCCAAAAAAATAGTGTACGCAACACGTCCGAAAACAGTTTTTTTGGACTCGTAGACTTCCAGGACTCGATAACGCTCCTGCTAGAATTTGGTCTACTCGTCCAAAAAAACAGTATTTTCCGGACTTGTTACGTAAATTACTATTTTCGGCAACCATCCGGGAAGTGTTCACTTCCCGGACACTTTTTCTTTGGGAAAGTAGCACTTCCCGGCCTAGCCCGGGAAGTACGTACTTCCCGGACTAAGCCGGGAAGTGCTCGAATTTTAATACAAATATTAATATAAATAAGAATTATGTTTCTGTTGGTACCTATCTTCTGTTCGAACTTCAATATATAATACAAATAAGAACTGAAATGTTCGAAATATTCAAATTTGGAATCGTTTCATCCGGTTAACAGATGGGTGAAAGTCGACCTATCTTCGTCTCTTAGACTAAATGCGTCTCATTGATTTGTTATTCTACATGATTGCCGAAAAAATAGTGTACGCAACACGTCCGAAAACAGTTTTTTTGGACTCGTAGACTTCCAGGACTCGCTAACGCTCGTCCTAGAATTTGGTCTACTCTTCCAAAAACACAGTATTTTCCGGACTTGTTACGTAAATTACTATTCCCGTATCGAACACGATACGGGAATATTTTTGCCGGCTTGTTTACATTTTAGACAGTTATTGAATTCACGCAAACAATATGTAGAATTCCTTAGTTTTTGATAATGCTGATTGCGATATCAGAAAAAATAGTATGTGTACCTCGTAGTAAAAGCACATTCCCAGTCTTCAATGCTTGTCGTCCGGGAATGTTTGCTTTTACTACTACATACACAATATACTATTTTCAATTGGTGTTAAAGTCAAATGATAAAAATTCGTGAATATTATAAAAGCCTTTCCTAAGCTTATGTTCTTTTCAAACAAAGCTGTATTCATTTATTTTTTATATTTTCTACTAGTTCATTAAATAAAATAGGACAATAATACTTTTTCGAAAATCGTCAGTAATATAGTCTTGTAAATTCAAATATGATTTATGAATGTCTGGTATTAGGGAAATGAAAATCATTTTAATTCAGATACAAGTGGGTATTATTTTAAATTTATGGATACATGTGTATACATACATATGGATACATTTAAAAAAGGTGATGTAGAAGTTTGTTATTTATAAATGTTGTTTTAACGTTTTCTCAATAATCAAGTTTGAAGACAATTTCAGAACCTTTCTCTGCAATCCAAACACTCTTTTTGCTTGAGACGAGTGCCCTCAAGGAGATACGGGACATAAAAAGTGAATGATAAGCAGTGACAATGGTTTCAATAACTTCTCATAACGTAATTATAACGTAAATGTAATAAAAGTCACATGTTTTTACCAAGATAGTTTCTGGGACTCAAGAAATTTGATTGAGGCAGTTGTTTACGTGTAAAAAAGTAATGTTTCGTTTTATTTGGTTTCAGTTTCATTTTATTATTTGTCAAGCATACATCAGCTTTCGATTTTGCTTCCTTCATTCACTTCATTGACTAGATTTTAGCAAACAGTTCAAATTTTCTGGAGATGGAGAATTTACATGTAATTATTGGAGTTGTCCTATAATATAATAATATAAAAATAATTTACTTATGTCATTTTCGTCTAGTCTAGTTTTGTTTTATGTTTTGTTTGGTTGAAATTATTTGAATTTTTCACTTTCTTGTTAGTAAATTACCTTTTTGTAATTTTCTGTTTTTGTTTTTATGGAGTTTCTGATAAAACTTTTAAGTTATATATTCGAAGGTTTGATGAGACTATGAGATATAACTGTTATGTCACTTATTGTACTCTTCTTTTTTTTTAAGGGCAAAGTGTCTATGTTCAATAGAGTTCAATTTTTATATATATATATATATATATATATATATATATATATATATATATATATATATATATATATATATTGGTATAAATAACTAGAAATATGAAGAACACACATTAAATATACTCAATTTTTATTTACTTGTCGATAGTAATTTCACTTTTATTGTAATTCATTTATATATGATAGTCATTTGAATTGTAATGGTTTGTAGCAAATATTGTAATTCACATAATGACTTGAATGGTATAAAGATGTGTCAATAAATGAGTTTGTGATAAAGTTTTGTTATTTTGCAGTTGTTGTTCTGAGCTATTGTAAATTTATTGTTTCTCATAGTTTATTTTCTATTATTGTATGTAATAAATCTGTATGATATTAGGATTCCTAAGGGATAATTCCAGTACCCATATTCAGTGTTGCCAGAATTGATTTTCTGGTAGAATTTACTGATATTTTCCAGGCCTTTTCTGATATTTTTCAGGGTTGCAATGGTTACAATTTTAATTAGAAAGATTCCTGGATGTTCCAGGTACTGGAATCGTCCATTGAATAAATACCCACACCACACTTCTAGAATGACAACTTAAACAAAGATGTACAATAAAGAACAATAATATCCTACCTGGATAAGCATTCACATCTATGATGGCATATTTTCCAGTGGATCTTTCAATAACTACGTCAACTCCAAACAGATCCATTCCAAACGCTTTCCTGAGAGTAGTGGCAATAATATCTATAATTTCTTCATCTGGTTTCCTTCTTTCTTCTACAATATCCTCAGGATCGAGTATAGAGAGTCGACTCTTAGAATCTGCCTTAGAAACATCACTCGAATCAAAATATATCGTCTCCCTATCTGAAGCTTGGAAATTTTTCAAGGAAGGCCTCTCCACCACACAATGCTTATCTCCAGCAACATATATCTTTGACAGCAGAGCATCATGGTTTATGAAGCTCTGGGCTACACAAGGTATTCTAATATCAACAAGGCTTTTTTCATTGAATATGATACAAATTTGGTGGGCTTTTCGAGAGCCGTGACCCAGTAGGGGTTTGCATAGAAACGGATAAGTAACTTTCGCTAATTGTAAATGGTGCTTGATAGTCTCCACGTCGTTCGTTTCTATTGTACAGAAATTCGGTGTAAATACTTCATAGGTGAATAGATTTGTAGAATGGATGATACTGTAGCAGCTATACCTATCTATTATTTTTCTCACATTTGGTATAGGATCTACCACAATTAGAGTTGGATTTTCGACTATATATCTCTCCAAATTTTCAAGTATCTCGACAGACTGAAAATAATATGAAAACCATTGAATCACATTTACTGCTTTTTAGATATTTTTTTTTCAAGTTTGTATACATAGGTTATCAACATCAGTCTATTTCAAACTCTCATGTAACATTAATAAATAAGCTAATGTCCACTGAGTTTCAAGGGTTCATCATGAAAAAATACATAAAATAAATTATTGAATGATTTGTCAAAATGTTTTTTCAAGTTTTATGAGAAAACTTAATGGAGCTGGTGAAATATCAACGTATCTCAACATACTTCAAATAATAAACGTATTTTTACATAATTTTGAGTCATAAGGTTATCTTCTTGTCTAGTATAATTATAAACAACAACATATTTGGCTTGGACTAAAAATAAATCAGGACGTTCAAATCATTTTAGTATGGATAAAAGTCACTTACATTTTTGAGAGCAAACAAATACAGGGTGGCCCAGCGAAAACGAAACATGGCCGATATTTCATATTTATCGTTCGCAGAAAAAAAAACGCTCGGACCCGTCGATTTTTATTGCGAGGGGGACATCTTTTGCGCATATTCTCAACTTTGTCTCTTCAAGCCCCTCGGAGGGGTTAGCTCCAACCCTTAAATCTTTAATGGGAGTAGGGTTCATGTGATACCGCATTTTGAAGGTAATCGAATTCTCTTTCCAACGTTTGTTAGTTTTTTCAATTAGATGCAGTAGTTCTCGAGAAAACAAGTTTAGAACAATCATCGGCTGAGAATCTAAAGTTACGCTTGTTTCACGTTCAGCAGTATTTCTCATCGTGTGGTTATCTAACAATGACTCCTTTTTGTTTGGTAAAATCCTATCCTGGCCAACTATAATGAGGAATAATTTAAGGTCAGTTTTTTAATACATCAGAAACACGCTTCTAATATTCTCATTTGCATTTTTAAACGACAGGTAGTATACCATTTTAGGCTTGCAAATCATAAAATCATGAAAGTATTTTCAGTATCTTTTTATAAATTTATTAGTAAAACCTTATGGACTAAGAGCCCACTGCAAAAAAGCTGGACTATCGAGTTATGGATTGTGTTGTTGGTTCCTTTTTTTCTACCAGGAAATCTAACAGGACAAATGTACTTGGAATTGTTAGAAGATACTGTCGATCCCGCGTTGACAGAAATTCTTGAAAATAATGACCGTTACAGTGCAAATGACTTGACATTTCGGCAAGATGGGGCACCTCCCCACTATCTCCTTGCGGTTCGTCAGTATCTGAATGAAACCTTTCCTGGGAGATGGATCGGCCGAAGAGGAGCAGTGGAGTGGCCCGCAAGGTCACCAGATTTAAGCCCGTTAGATTTTTTTTCTGTGGGGTCACTTGAAGAGTATCATCTATAAAACTCAACCAGTTTCTTTACATGATTTACGTCAACGGATCATTGATGAATGTCGGACCATTACACCTGTAATGCTTCAGAACGTCCGAAATCGTTTTGAACAAAACCTCTATTACTGCATGGAAGCAGGAGGCCAACATTTTGAACACTTGTTGAAATAAAAAGTAAAATAGTAGCCAAATTTTGTATTTTAATGTTTTGAATCACCCTCCCCCCCCCCCCCACCTTCTATGTATCAAAAACTTAGAAAAACTTAATATTTTCTCAAACTACTGCCATGAACACAATTCTAACAATTCAAGTTGAAAATTGATACGAATTCATGTCAATGTTGACTCGTTAGTATATCAACAATGATTTCTCGAAAATTGAAAAAATTAACAAAGGTTGGAAAGAGAATTCGATTACCTTCAAAATGCGGTATCACATGAACCCTACTCACATTAAAGATTTAAGGGTTGGAGCTAACCCCTCCGAGGGGCTTGAAGTAACAAAGTTGAGAATATGCGCAAAAGATGTCCCCCTCGCAATAAAATTCGACGGGTCCGAGCGTTTTTTTTTCTGCGAACGAGAAATATGAAATATCAGCCTTGTTTCGTTTTCGCTGGGCCACCCTGTATGTTTCTTCATCATGAAGATAATTTTATTATCAAACCAGCATCTAGGAATTTGTATAAAAATGTGTGGTAAAGGAAAATATATTATATGTTGTAGTTATATTTCTGATTACCATTGGAAGGTATTTTACAACATATATATTTTTACATTCCAATAAATTTTAAATATCAGAAAGGCAGGTCCATTAATTTCCATCAATAATCAACTATTCACAAATGAGCATTTAGTCACTATTTAATGAACATTTTGACAGTAATGAACATTCATACACTAATGAATCATGGTGTTATCAGCGACTGAATTATTCAAATATTTCAGGTATTTGATATTCAGGGTTATCTACTGAAAGTATCCCTTGACTGTTTCTACATATCATTATGATAGAACCCATTGAAATTTGTCACCAATGGGTAATAGAATATGAAGAGTTTTGTAAAAATATTTTGGAGTCTGTACCCCTTCTAGAATAGCAAGGAAACACAAATTGAGACATTTAAAATGGTTTGCACTTCCATACCATACTTCCGCTTTAATTATCTATTTTCAAAAAATGTTCGTTTTCCAAATGTTTTTACATTTTTCAAGTAATCGAAAGTGATGGCATGTTTTAATGACTCATCCTCAAGTTTAAAGTGTATAAGTAACCCTGATGACTGGTTGCTGATATGGACAAATAAATCACAAAAACTCTATGTCAAGATTTGATGAATAAACAATATTCGTAGAATCCCAAGATATTAGTACCTAGAGCATATCTCAAATATTAATTTGAAGTAATCATAATGTGGACTTGTAAATTTCCTTCTGAAAACATACCCTAATATCACCCAAATTTGCAGAGGCAATAATATCCGTCATTTTATGCACTAATACACAGAATGGTCCTTGGGATTCCAAACTACTTTTTAGACACAACTGCAAAAAACAAAATTATGAGCACATTATGAGACTTACAATGAGAAAAAACGCCCAATCTACGCACTTTGAACACATCAAAGCCATAATTTCCGCATACTGCTTCAAATTCCTGCCAGTTTACTTTCTGAAGCTTTTTCTCCGACATCCAAACGCCAATACGTTTGTTGGGGGGCATTTTTTTAAACTAATGACAACAAATCCAACCTACAAAAACGACCAGCCCAAAATCCAATCAACAAACGTCAGTTAGAAAACATGATAAATGACATATGACCACTGACATAAGATGCGACGGGATATGATCACGGAAACTTACTCAAGGTGCTGTGCTCAGGGTTTCTACCCCGATCTAAAAAATTAACCCGAGTCAGAGATCGGCGTATGCAACACTATAGTTTCCCAATACGAGTAGGTTACTAAGTACGATGGCTACGGAAGCCGGGTTGGCTCACTTGTTACTGGTACACTAGTGGCACAGCACACGTCCACTTCCAACATGTGCACACGTTCACTTCCAACATGTTGGAAGTTGAAATACTATCACAGAGTATTCCCTACTCTGTGATACTATAGCAGCGTTAGGGTGAGTTCCCAATGCTACGTTTTTGCGTCGCGCATCACGCATTCTTAGTGGCAAATATCTGCATTGAGGTTATGTGTAGTATTGTATTAGCCTGTTCGTTTTTCATGCTCACAATGATTTTGATTTAAATACTGAATTTAGCAATAATAGGTCGTTCGTTTGTCCCGAGCAAAGCTCAGAGAGTGTTCTTTTGTCAGGAGCAAGTCTCCACAGATCACAAAAAGCAAGCTTTCTGTTTCAGAGAGCAGAAATATTTATATCAAAAGTGAAATGGTGGATTTATGCAGCAGTCATAAGTTTTAAGTCATAAGAAAGAATATTCGTCAATGATTGGTTGGTCCGTATATTCCAACGAGGAAAGTGATGACGTAACAAATGTCATTCTTGTCAAAATCTGATTCCAAACAAACCTCCGTCGAATTCAAATCAGCTTGTCCGATATATTTCCGTAAAGATTTTTCAACTTCATCTGCCTAAGAAAACAACATCCTACCAACCAAACACAAACTAATGAGCAAGGCAGCAAATCATCAACAGATAAAGGCTGTGTCAAGTCACCGGTCGGACAAGGCACGCGCGTTCAGTATAAAGTATGACGATGAGTCGGACCGATCAGATGATTGAAAATATTGGTCACATACATACAGTTCTAATTAGGTCGTCAAGTCAACCAAATCCGCGCTGGTCTAATCATATTGGTCAGACCGGAGACTTGACTCAGCCAAAGTCTCCTAAAATTCTTTGTTTGGAATCAGTTTTTGACAAGAATGACATTTGTGACGACACACTTTCCTCGTCTATAAAGTCATGGAAATCTACTCTTTGGTCGATGGTCATAAATTGGTCAATTAATGGTCATAGAGTCATAGACAAGAGTGATTAGAATTGAAGCGGATAATTGGACAAAAAAGAAATGTAGAAAGTACCTAATTAGACAAAAATAATAAATGGTGATGTGGTAGACGCCAATTCAGAGTTTTATTGGGTTCGAACTATTCCGATTGCCAAATTGATGATCTAGTCGGGAATTTGCCAATCAGAATGCGCGAAGCAAAAATCAAAAATGATGCATTGGGAACTCACCATAATGCTGTCAACTTCCAACATGTTGGAAGTGAACGTGTGCACAAGTTGGAAGTGAACGTGTGCACATGTTGGAAGTGGCCGTGTGCGGATGTTGGAAGTGGCCGTGTGCGGTGTCACTTGTCTGCCAGTCACTAGTGAGCCAACCCGGCCACCGTAGGTCATTTTCAAAGACAACTGTTGAATATATGAGGAAGAGCACAAACATTTCTGACATCTATTCCAAGTATCTCCTTTTATTGGCTTCAAAATAACGATATCTGCAATGGCAGTTTTTGATGAAAATGTCAAAAGTAATACACTAGAATACCTGTTTACACATTCATGTTTGTACTTTGAGTGAGGTGAGATTTAAAATTGAACTCTATATAAAAGATAATGATCGTAATGTATTTTATTGAATCAAATATATATTCAGTACGAAGGCTATCGACCTATATAAGTCCTGCTTCTAGGTAAATTGAATTTACAATAATTGTGGAGATTATCATTTAGTCTCATATTATAGGTATGTAGTTAATGTATTCAACCAAACAGAGTTTGATTATGAGAAAGGACAGGGGACCAGAATCAAGCCATCTTCTGTGGCCCTCTGAAGGGTTGATTGTAATATGGTTGAAATGTGAGGTCTACATAAAAAGAAAAATGACTAATATTATTCAGTAATCAATAAAATTAATTCACAGTTATGTTATTCATTCATTCATTCCCATTTCCCAGCATGTGCTATTTGATACTCAAATATTCGAAAGTTTATTGATGACAAAAAAAATTTGTAGAATTAAAAATGATATTCAATCAACCACTTGACAAGTATTCACATCATAAAATACTGGAAGTGAGATAGGTGTGTAAAAAATTAAATACTTTCAGTTTCAAACATGAAAGAAGCGAAAAAAAGTCACGATACGATGAGTAGCCTGATTTTCAAATTGTTTTTGGGAATTTCTTCAAATGCAGAAGATCAATTAAAACATAAAAAAAAACTGAAGCCGAAAACGCATCATAACAAAGTTGGGATTTAGTTTCAGAGGAAAATCATTTGATTTCTATTTTCATCATTGTTTCCCAAATGACTATTATTGTCCTATAACTGAAAGGTTGGCAGATTCAGTTGATACCGACTTTCGAGGTATGTGATTGAAAGCAAAAGAACGAATGGATAAGATAAAATTTTAATGAAAGAAATTCAAAATCTTCCAGAATCTGCATTGAACATGTTTCAATAAATGTTTCATTTTGTAATGATGGAAGTTATACAATTAGATCCATAGAAATCATAATATATATAGAGTAAGTATATGTAATATATATCTATGATTAGATCCGAGAAAAGTTACAGATTAGTCTGAATCAAATCTACCGTCATTCATCATAAGAAAAATCAAGATGTTTCCTATGTCATCTTAAAAATGGATAGTACCTAGTTGGGTAGAATTGTTCGATGTGAATCATTAAGATCTTGCTATCTATCATTCAGTAATTTATTCTACTGGGAGAGAAACAATATTTCAAATGTTCTGATGTCCCATTTGAGAGAAAATGAAATATCCCAGTTTCAAGACAACAACCCATTTCCTATCCCTAAGATACGCATATGATTTTATGCGCCGCTACTGTGAAGAGGATAATACAGTGTTGTAGGATATGCATGATGTGTTCATCCGCCATATTTGAAACGCATTCTAGTCATAAGATACAAGTATGAGTTCTGTGGTTGCACCAAGTTCGATTAACTAATGGTCATAGTAATTTAATAAATATTTAATATCCTTTGACAAAGCTGTGAAAATAACTTTTTCTGGGAATAGTTCCCAGGATAAAAGTGAGTAACAATAATTTTTCACTTGAAACTATGGCAAAGCGTTCATTTCCCTCTTTCTCTTATCGTCATAAAAGACGGATGATAAAGTTTTAATGTTTAAGGAATCATTATTTTTTACTGTTGTTTCATTTTGAGAACATTATATTTATTGAAAATAAAATGTTTAAATACATATTTTCCATCCAAAGCTTTTTTTCATTGATATATTTTCCATTGTATTACCTAACCCATGCGTGACAAAAGTACATCGCTGTGATATGTCACATGTTCACATACCTGCGATATCAATATGGAATCATCTCGTATACATCGCAGTTACACCTCAAAAAATATATCGTTGTTACATCGCAGAACTTGTTGCAGCGACGTCGCATGGATGAATCTTGAGTGGGACAAAATAACATCCCACCGACATCGCAGCGACGTCTATTCGACATAGAATGCGATATCGCAGGTCACATTGTTACATCGCTGCGATGCATCTGTGATGTAACTGTGTTTGCTGGGTCGATACTAAGCATCGATACTACGCAACCTCTAGGTTGTGACTGTTGTGAGTTTGTGACTCTTCTGTCGTTCTGTTGTAGTTTGTGGTCGTTGTGCGAGACTAGAAGCCGTATTACATTTGCAAGTTTCACGCTATATAAGTTGTGTGCAAGAGAGAGTTGCATGCCTCTCGCCTAGCATCGTCTCTTACATTGATGCAAGTTAGCAAGTTGGTTGCAATGTTTGAATGATCAGTTATTTCCAACTTTACGCGCTCAAAATCTAATTCATCCAACAAACCTATTCATTATCTACCATATATTTTGACTCTCCTCATCTTCATATACATCGAAAACTACCGTTTTTTGTGAAAAAAATAAATACTAGATGTGAAATATACTAGAGACGTGTGTGTCTCAGTTGGTAACATATATATCCATACAAAAAAAAAAAAATTTCATGAAAATCGTCCTCATAATAGAACTCGCCACAGACTTTCACGGGCGCATGTGTCTGTATTGGTATTGCACTGAACTTGCATGAAAACTTGCAAATGTAATACGGCTTTAAGAACATTTCCCAAAAGAGTAAGCTGGGTAAAGTGTTCTAGGACACGGCCCATTAAAGTAAGAAGAAGAAGAGTCAATAACCTCTCTTTGTTTTTAGGTTTTTTTATCAACAAAAGTCAGTGACTAAAAACTCTAATCTCTTTTCTTGCGATGTCAGATTATGATCGAAGCAAATATTCTAAGAAAAAATTCCACCCGACAAAAATTAAGGTTGAAAATATTTGTTTCCTCGTGAGACCTATCAGTATAATGAGTTAATTCTTATAGGAATCCAGTCACGGAAAAAATTATACTAGTAGTAAAACGGATAGTGGTAGCTCTTTGAAGTCAAGTAGAGAATCTGCAAAAGAATCCAATTTCAGTGAGTCAACTCCTAAAAAGCAACCGACAATTCTACTAAAAGCTAGAGAACACACAGTCGAAGATTTAATATCCTCCCCTAAACGAATCACAAATAAGGATGACCATGTTAATATTACTATAGCTTCAACATCAAGAGACAGTGAAGGTGATCATATTTTATGTGCTACAACATTGTAAATCTGGCAATTGCCCTAACCATTTGAAAAATACATATTTTCTAGTAAACACTGTGCCAATATTGAAATCCATGACAAAATCCATGAAATTGATTGAAGATGGGGTGCTATGCACTGATTCATTACAAGATTATGTTAATGATAATAACGAATTTCTCATTGTCGGAATTGTTGGTGCACATGGAGTAGGAAAGTCTACCATTATGAATCTTCTTACCCACAATCGGATAACAGATGACATTAAAAAAAATATTTTCAAATCAAATAAGATATCTGAAGATCGCAGTGATGATATAAAAATCTTAACTGAACACTTAGATAAAATTGATTTGAAAAGCGACATCAAAATCAAGAAAGAAGTATTCAAAATAGAAACAGTGGAAGATATTGAAAACTGCTACAACAGAACCCAGGGAATAGATATATTTGTTACTTCCAACAGGGTATGTTTGTTTCCCTAGTTAGGATACAAGTTGTTTATGATACAGGGTTGGTCAAAATGTGGAACACCTGATTTATCCCTTGATTATGGGTTACAGAAAAAATTATTATACCATGAGACGGAAATAATAGACACTGACATCAGTCACTAGTTCAGAAACAACTCAATGAGAGCAGCTGGAATTTCCTTCCCTTGCCTTGCTTGGGAAACCTAAATCTAAGAATATGTCACTGACTATTATTACCATCTCATAGTATAGAATAAAAATGTTTGCATATTTTATGCACTACTCAATAATTCTCTGTTTTTTTGTCATCATTACATGATATTTTAAATGTATCACCCTGTACTTATTTATTTTTTTCATTCTTTTTGTTCTGAATCTGTCATTGTAGCGATTGGTGGTACTCTGACTTATCAGATCCTAATAAAATATTGTAGTGAAGAAGTAGAAATTATTTGGAATAAGTAAGACATAACTTTTAAAGAGAAACATTCTCAATTGAAAATTGAATCTATACATGACTCCTCTGGAAATGGAAAAAACCCTACGATAAAATTGAAGTTACTTTTTTGTAATATCTAACAGAAAACAACTACTTCCCCGGCAAAAGCCATGCTGGACATTGAACTACATCGGGGAGTAGTTGTTTCCTGTTAAATATTACAAAAAAGTAACTTCAATTTTATCGTAGGGTTTTTTCCATTTACAGAGGAGTCATGTATTGATTCAATTTTCAATTAAGAATGTTTCTCTTTAAAACATGAATCCCTTCCAAGAGAGGTTATCTTGTACGATGGAAAACAGCGACTAAATTCCAACTTTTAGTCGCAGATGATTCCACAACTGACTTTATGAACATCCTGTTCATATTTTCAATGAAATCAATAAGACATAACTATTCATACAGTAATCTGTCCAATTATTGTAGTATATCAATCTCAATTGTTTGTTTTTGCAAAGGAGTAATTTTTTCGCCATTGTATTAATAACTTTGACATCTTATTAAGTTAAATAGTTGAACTGAGTGAATGTGAAAGAATTACATTAATGATGATTATTGAGTTTGGAGATAGAAAAATTTCCGCAGTTTCTAAATCTACAGTGTCCAGAAATGTACACAAGTTCAATGAAACAGGAAGTGTAAAAATATATACCCACATCTGGACAGAAGAGGACAGCCACAAAGGAAGAAAATGACTTAATGTGGAGGAGGGCCAAAAAACTTCAGTACTAAGCTAGCCTAGGACAATAATAGAAGTGAGAATCTGTTTGGAGGATTCTGAACAATTACACCAAGAATTGAATGAAGAAAATTATTGTTGTCACTAATATACTAATAACATTTTGTCTGAATGGATTTATAAATAAACATAATTGCAGGTATTGATTAGTCTGATCATAATCCTCAACAGTAATTGAAAGATTAATAAATGACATGCAAACAAAGAGATAAAAACGTATTATATAGTTATAAATAAAAACAAAGATTTAAAATAGATAATACTTGTCTCCACAACATAAATCAGAAATCACTATAAAATTCTTCCAACGAATAGCAGGTCTTCTTTAATAATTACTCTTTCATTTCCCTCTTGAACGTATGAATAGTTCTGTATTGCTTTAGGAAGAGTATTAAATAATTTGCAACCATTATAAAAGAGACCACTTTGATGTAGACTAGACAAGAATGTTCGGATGAAAGCAATTTATTTTTCATATGGGTTTCATAGGAATGCTCTAGTATTTCAGTTTCAAAATAAGACTTATTTTTTAAACGAAACTGACATAGATATAGATCAATATCATTGCAAGAATTGAGAGCCTCTTGAAGTGTTCTCTGCAGGATTCCAATGGAAAGTTCTATGATTATTTTCATGGAAATAGCCAAAATATAAAAGTTCAACAATATTTTTCCTACATTGTTGAGATTATATACAGAGTGCATAGCAGGTTTTAGCAAGTTTCGAGATCAAGTTATTGATATGTGTGTCCCATTTCAAATTTTAGTGGAGAGTGACACCTAAAAGCTTTGTGGTATTAGAACATAAAATCCACACTGCATTTTTTCTTTGGTACCATTTGAAACCTGTAATTTATAACCATCAGCCACAATTACTAGAATAATTGGAAGGTAGAATCAAAATTCCTGTTCAAGAAATATCGCCTGCTGTAAATTTGTTGATAGATTAATATATTGTCAGGCAGTTGAAGGCGTTCACTTCGGCCACTTGTTTTAAATGATGTGCTTACTTCAATCAATGTAAAATAATTGATTTTATATTAAATAAATGTTAATTTTTCTATTTCATTATTTTAATATGAAGTGATAAAAAAATACATATATTGTCCAAACAGGGTCAGGCCCAATTATAGCGATCCATTATAATTTATGATTGTGAGTTGAAGCTAGAACTAAAACTATATAATAAGAGACCCACCAAATCCCCTACAATATTCACAGATACAGAAAAAAAATATCTGGTAAAAAATACAGGGTGATACATATAATATACCCCATAAATGTGACAGATGACTTAAATCTTTGAGCGTCATTAATAGTGCATAAAATGAACAAAATGTTTTGTTAGTCAATTTCCATTATAACCCATAATTTCTTTTTCAAATTCAGTATACCTACTCAACTTTCCAATGAATTATTGACAACTGTATATAAAAGTATGTCTGGTTACAGATTTATTTTGAACTCTTAACAAATTTGGGACCTATGTCTAATTGTATTTTTTCTTATTTTGATGAAAAGGAACAACTCTTGAAATTTGTAGCTGCTGCTGTTTTGACACCATATAAATCAAAATTATGAGGAATAACGTTTCCACTTTAACAAAACACGTTTTTACATTCTCGATTGTATAGGTTATTGCGCCTGATGATGATATATTTGTCCACAGGTGGCAAACAAGTTTTTCTCTTTGAGATTATTTCATCAAATCATCTACTGAACCTCTGTCCAGGAACATTATATAAAAATTATTAATAATGAATAATAGTTAATTAATCAAATAGTGTATTAATGGAGGCGATTAATGAGATATTTTAACGCGAGATCATTAATAGCATTTTAATACAGTGTGACCCATTTAAGATGGAAGAACCCTTATAAAACGTAGATTTTTTCAACCGATTGGAATGATTTTTTTTTCAGTAGGTAGACATTCAGAAAGTCTATTATGACACCAAATTTCATAAATATATCTCAATTTCCAGGGCCAACTAATCATATTTTTCAAGGCCAAAAATCTAAAAAAATTACTAGCGATTTTTTTTGAAAAAATCTGACTACACCACTGGATTTGTGACATTTTCAAATGATTAACATGTAAATTACGTTGAAATGCGTCAATCAATAGGGAAGATTGGGTTCATTGTATCTGATACAATGGAACTAACTATAACCCTTTTCAGCTGTCTTAGGTACTACCAATGTTTCATTTACCATTATCATCATTATCATATTTTATTTTATTTTAAATTTGTATTTCATGTATATGTACTTAAGAAGACTGAATAAATGACTAAAAAATAAATAAATAAAAAAGTTATAAAGGAACGAAATTTTAAAAATATGCTGTTTAATCAACCCACCAATTCAAGTTCATGAATTTTTTGAAAATTCTGAATACACCACTGGATTCAAGATGTCATGAAATATTACTGATCACAGTTTCATCGAAATCTGTTCGGTAATAAAAAAGTTATAAAGGAATAACATTTTAAAAATATGTTGTTCAATGGAATTTTAGCGACGTTCTTACTACACCACTGGAATAGGGGCAATATTCAACAAAATATTATTCAAATAAATTTATTCATGAAACATTTATGGGAGAATCAATTTCCTTTCCTATGTATGTCGAACCATATCAATCAGTTTATCACAACAAATTTTACTGTCAATAATTTCAAATAAATCTACAAAAAAATAACTAAGTACATTTTTCTAATTGCTACAAACTAGCGGAAAACAATATTTTATTCAGAATCAGTGTAAAAATAGAAACCAAGAAGATACCGAATTGAAAAATAAATAGTGCAATTCATATTCTGATGGCCTCCACCACACTTCCATCCAATTCAATGCATTTATCATATCGCTTACGAATATTTTTTAAAGTATTCCTCAATTGTTCTGGAGTAATATTGCATCGCAAGCTTGCTGGTGCACAGTTCCACTCGATTCCTTGGTCGTGATTTGTAAACCTTTTGTGTAACATAACCCCAAAGGAAAAAATCGAGTGGAGTAAGGTCAGGCGATCTTGGTGGCCATCCAATTAATGTACTCCCCCTTCCTATCCAACGATTAGGGTAATTTTGATTCAGCCAACTCTTCACAATTCCCGCATTATGTATGGAACAACCATCTAACTAAATTTCTTGTTTCTGCAAGGGGAAGTTCATCTATTGCGTCCGAAAATTAATTCCTTAAAAATTTTAGGAAAATTGCGGCATTCATGTTGCCGTCGAAAAAGAATTCAGTATTCCACACCAAACGTTCACTTTTCTGAATACTGCCTTTTACAGTTTATCACCCAGTTAGGATTTTCAGTGGCCCAATAGCGAATATTTTGTGATGATACCACTCCATTTGTTGTGAAACTAGCTTCATCACTAAATAAAATTTTCTTTAAAAAATGCCTGGACCCATAAGCAGAATTCCAAACATTTTTCTTGATCACCTAGTTCCGGAGTATGTAAAAACTTTGAATTAAATGGCCTCAATTTATTTTTCCTCAGACATCGCCTAACATTCTCCCTAGGTAAGTTTAAATCTAAGCTGGCAACCCTCTAACTACTATTTGGATTATTTCTGAAGTAATCTAATATAGTCTGGTTATTTTCGTTCCTTCTTCGTATATTGTTCTTTAAAAGATATGTGGTTACTGTAAATCATTTGAAAATGTCGCAAATCCAGTGGTGTAGTCAGATTTTTTCTAAAAAAACCGCTAGTAATTTTTTTAGATTTTTAACCTTGAAAAATATGATTAGTTGGCCCTGGAAATTGAGATATATTTATGAAATTTGGTGTCATAATAGAAAAAAATTATTCCAATCGGTTGATAAATGTAAGTTTTATAAGGGTGCTTCCATCTTATATGGGTCACACTGTATAAGAGTTGATTACGTCTGCCTCACTCTTGATGAAATAAAAGAATTGTAATTTTTTTCTTGCAATACAGTTGAAGATGCTACTTTTCGCAACATCAGGCAACATAAAATCGTCAATATCCATTTTAGCGTCCATAACATCTGAATTCGTTTATGTTTGGTTGCCTATGTAACAATCATGCATTCATAGAGAAATCGACAATTAATGACAAATTAATGAACGATTTCGTTTGCTTTGAAGTAAACAGACATATATGTTAATATGAGGTAGGCGGAAAAGTCTGTTATTTCCCATAACGGAAAAGAACAGCAAATAAAGCAATAATTCAGACCTAAATGCATGGTCCTGACCATTGACATATTACGACTAGACTCCGTTATTTATATTTCGAGCTGCGGTCACATTGTAGGCAGATTTTTTATTGCCGCTTGTTTTGCCGAAAATAGTTGCCAGTCAACCCAAAAGTCGGCAAAGCTGAGTTTCTGCTGAATTATCTGCTTATATACAATGTATATATAATGCAGAAAATTGCCGCAACGAAAATTGACCGCAACTCGAATGGTAAATAACGGAGTCTAACGGTAATATGTCATTGGTCCTGATTCTAGTAATTTTGAAAAAAATTATCCAATATGAAATTTTGTAAAACACTTTTGAAGTTAACAAAATTTCTCATCATGTCTGATGCAACATTGTTTTCAGTTGATCCTGTTGGACTGCCAACCATTTGCATCAGTTGCTGCACTGGAAGATCTGATCAAGAGTGAAAGCAAGAGAACAAATCTTGTGAGCGAGTTCATCCCTCTAGAAAACAGTGGGGAAATTCAAGGCTTGCAACTAACAACTTTCTTGATGTCTGTATGTCATGTCTTAATACTGGCACAAGACTGGTTTTTTGATAGTAATGTGGTAAGGTGAGACTTTTTTCAGCTTTTCTCAGGTTGATTTTGTGACATTTCACAGATTTACTCATTAAATTCTTTCTTTCTGGTATAAATACAATAGAATTATTTATTTGACTACTTTATGTAGATTATTACATTTGTAGCGTGTCAGTGAGACACGTATGGAGAAAATAGAAATTAAATCATTTCACACATAATAGTAGATTATACCACGAGTCAATAATGACAGCTATTATTCTCGAGGAATATTTACGAACCGAGCCGCGTTAGCGGTGAGGGAGTATCATTCCGAGAGAATAATAGCCATTGTTGCGAGTAATATACTCTACTTTATTCACGACTAATTTATTTATTTTAGATTTTTAACGAACAACTTTATTTGTCAATGAAATTCTAATGGGAAAGTTCTTCCATATCACTTTTTATCACATTTCTTAAACTCTCCGTCATTGAATTAAAAATAAACACACTTTTGACAATTAATTATTTGCTTACACTGACAGTTTGCGCCAAACAATTGTCAAAACCTTCAATCAAGCCTGATTGAATTCGAATAGAAATATAAATATATAAAAAGATTTATTTGATTAAAAGCATGGAAGAGAGCAAGTCACTGCCCACACCTATATCCCTACAATCGGCGCCCAAGAACTCTTCTACCGAATAGAAGCTTTGTGTCAAGAGATTTTTTTTTTATTGTTTTTGAAACTGAGCCCTTTGATTGCATTTGGTATGGGTGTTATAGATATTATAATTCAGAGAGTTATTTTTTGATCTATCTAAACGTTAGATAGGGATCCTGATAAGTGTTGGATTTCTTGTGGTTGAATGTCACCCTGCATGGTGATATTATGAATTTGTTTGTGTACTTCCTGCAGTACACTGTATATGAACAAGTTGGGAAGCGGTATAATGCCTTATTTGATGAACCATGGCCGGCAGTGCTCTCTGTAACCCACATTGGCCATGATTTTTATAGCTTTTTTTGGCTGTTTGAACGTTTTGGTAGCTGCCTGCGCTTGAGTTGCCCCAAAGGATTATGCAATAGTTCAACTGTGAATGAAACAACGCTAAGTAAACTGCTTTGGTATACCCCCGCAAAGCTGCCAGAACCTCTTTGGAATTTTGAAATTTTTTAGGCCGTAATTTTAGCCCAATTTATTCCCGATTTTTTTCTTTTTCAATTGTGGGAGATATCGCATGTTCTGCTAGCTTAGCGTAAAGTTGGCAGAACCAAACCGCTCAACGAATTTTTATGAAAAGTCTAATCACACCATAATTTTAGGCTCACGTTTGCACCCATCTCCGATTTTTTTTGGAATGCGTTTTTTTTAAAAGATCCTGGTTTCTGCTAGCTTTATCGTTAAGCTAGCAAAACCCAACCATAAACTCTGAACAAATCCAGTTGGACAATAATTTTAGGCTCTATTCAGGCTAGCAGAGTCCATTATTTAAAAAAAGGCATTTCAAAAAAATCGGCTATGGGTATAGTGTGATCAGATGTTTCATAACGTTCCAGTTAGCATTTTGTGCAGCCAGCTCAGTGTTGAGCTGACACAACCTGATTTCTCCTCCAACTGAAGAGAAAAAAATAAATAAGCCTTATTAGCCTAAAATTATTGTTCACCTGGATTTGCTCTGAGTTGTTTTTTATTCCAAAAGAATTGACGATGGGTTCAAACATGAGCCTAAAATAATGGAATTTCTAATAATTCGGTTAGCCTTTTGGTACTGCCAGCTCAGTATTGAGCTAACACAATCTATGATTTCTCCTTCAACTGAAGAGCAAAAAAATATACAGTGCGGCTTTTTTTAGTCCCCCCCCTGTTTACTTTTGAACGGTTCGACGTACAATCATGAATAAAAAACCGTTTGGAGGATTTCACCGATACTACTTTTTGAATAAAAAAATATGGTGATTGCTCGACAGGGGGCGCGGGGGGGCACATTAATTCAAAAATTTTAAACGGCATGGGGGGTCGAGTGTCACATCGTTGAAAAGAGAATTCAATTCTCTTTACAACCATCTAATTTTTTTTTAATTTCGTTAATATTTTTTTTGCAATTCAAATTCGAAATATCAAATATAAATGCGGATCTGAAAACTAGTCATAGCTTGATAAATTTGAACGGTTTGTTGTGGAATAATGAAACCAAATACATTGCGAAGGGTATTATCGATACTACTTTTTGAGAGAAGAAATATTGCAATTTCACTACAGACGGCGCTGGATGCACATCAACTAGAAAATTTCGATAGGCATAAAAATCGAAATTGGGAAAAAATTCCTCAACTAAATTCAATAATATTTAGATGGTTGTAAAGAGAAATGTGACACTCAACCCACCATGCAATTTAAAAATGTTGAGTTGATGTGTCCCCCCGCGCCCCCTGTGGAGCAATCCCCATATTTTTTGTTTTAAAAAGTAGTAGTGGTGAAACCCTCCAAACGTTTTTTTTTTCATGTTTGTACGTCGAACCATTCAAAAGTTAACAGGGGGGGGGGCTTAAAAAAGCTGCACTGTATAGTTAGAATTTAGGATACAAATAACAATGCACACAGTAATTATAATAAAAAGTTTGTATAAATAAAATCAATTAAAATAGTCAACAAATTAAAAATGATTGAGAATGAGAAGTCAAACCACCTTCTTCGTCATATTTCTGATATTCCTCTATGGAGTAGAAATAATTGTTCATCAGAAATGATTTCATAGCTTTCTGGGCACAACATGGTTAATGTCTTCAATGATTCAGGTAGAATATTGTAGAGATGGCAATTCACAGAGTTATTCATGGACTTTGTGAGTCTATATCTATGTACTCTGATATTATGTGATCCTCTTGTATCATGCTCATGAATAGCAGATTGAATAATTAAGTTTGGTAAATTCTTATGGATCTCAAGTAAAGTACTCAAAATAAACAAAGATGGGAGTGTCATAATTTTCAGCGATTTAAACAATGGTCTGCTAGTATCACAATAGTTGGCATTTGCCAGGATTCTAATAGCTGTCTTTGTTTGTTTGTTTTAGATCACTGTTACTTCAAGTAGGACAATTGTGAATTTTGTTGTGTGAAGTGATGAATGATGTTGTCTAGGAGTGGTTTATACCATCAATCAAACATTTTAATAATTCGAAAAGATAATGGTTTATTTATTTACTTATAACTTTCCACTAGCATCGAATTTTCATTTCATCCTTGTTGCAGAATATATTATTCTAGTACTGTTTTTAAAATCACAATGAGGGCTTAATAAAAAATATCACATGATACACCTCTTGTACAAGTGCCTTTAAAGCACTCTTAGCTCGTAATAATAAAATGAAATAATATAAGATACAGAAAACCAGATGACATCAACATCACCCAAGCTTCAACAACTTGTATTGCGATTTCATATCTTCGAATTTTCTTCAATACATGGTAATTCATACCTACTTGCTTACAGTCATTTCTATTTTTTAGAAAATAAAATTTCTCAAATATGTAGATGATTTAACTTTTGAAATGATTTAAGATTATAGACCAGATGACACCCTTCATGTAATTACTATATTGTATCATACATATTTTTAATTCGTCATAGCTTGATAAATTTGAACGGTTTGTTGTGGAATAATGAAACCAAAAACTTTGCGAAGGGTATTATCGATACTACTTTTTGAGAGAAGAAATATTGCAATTACACTACAGATGGCGCTCGGGGCACATCAACTAGAAAATTTCGATAGGCATAAAAATCGAAATTGGGAAAAAATTCCTCAACTAAATTCCAAAATATTTAGATGGTTGTAAAGAGAATTGAATTCTCTTTTCAACGATGTGACACTCGACCCTCCATGCCATTTAAAAATTTTGAGTTGATGTGTCCCCCCGCGTCCCCTGTGGAGCAATCACCATATTTCTTGTTTCAAAAAGTAGTAGTAGTGAAACCCTCCAAACGGTTTTTTTTTCATGTTCGTACGTCGAACCGTTCAAAAGTTAACAGGGGGGGGGGGGGGGGGCTAAAAAAAGCCGCACTGTATAATCTAGTAATAAATTAGCCTGAATAGGGCCTATCCGTAGTATTTATATATTCCACTATTTGTTTCTGGAAATAAATGATATCATATTGCATGATTATTTCATTGAACTATTATTTGAATTGTTGTAATTTGGAATAAAATAGTGTTGATGATATTGAAAGTAAATAATTCAAGAACATAGAAAACTACCCAAACACCAAAATATCAATTTCATTTGACTCGAGCTGTAAGCTTTCACAATGATGTGCTGTTAGTGGTTGTGATGAACTAATATAATTCGGTTTTCAATTTTTTTATAACTTTGAACAAATGCAAGTTGCAAAATTGAAAATATTCCTAAAATTCATGAAAAAGTTAATAGGAAATATCTGTTTAAAGCATTGGTGATTGTATGTTTTCAGATTCATTCAAACAGCAGAAATGTTGAAGCCAACCATTCCTAATCCAGAAGATGAACTGATAGACTATTTTCCACATCTATTGCTAATTCATAACAGAGCCCAGATGGAAGATTTTTCTCCGTCTAAATTCAAAACCATGCAACAAGTGAGTAAAATTTCAAAATTTGGTTGAGGCATTTTTAGAATTTGTTCAATCGATTTCAAACAAATTATATTTATTAATTAGCTTTGATGCTGCGAGCAAATGCTTTGAATGTTTTTCATGGAAATAAGTTTTAAGAATGCTTCAAGCTATTTCAGTACTATTTTAGGTCTACAAAATGATGTTTCACAAAACAAAGCTGAACTTAAAATCTGGTTTGGGTTTGGGAACTGGACGACTGATAAATTATCTGAATTGCGAGAATTGTGGAGATACCATAAATCTTTTCTTGATCCCAGAAATTGATATGAATTCTGGTAAGCTAACTTTAGATTGCTTTTTTCTTTCTCAAATTATTTTTGAGGTGTCATTTTATGATTTTATTATTTAGTTTACAAACTAAGATCACTTATAATACTAGTAATTTTGTCTAATAGAAAACACATTTACATAATTCGAGAAGTTTGCCGGAAACTAATTAAATTGTCCTTTGACCATGTAGGATTTATTGGTTTTATTTAATACATGAAAGCCCGGTACTTCCACATGCAAATAGACAAATTTATTTTGCGGAATAAATTTCACCCATAAGATAAGTAAAAATTATATCTTTCCACCTGTGAATAGTGTTATTCCTCAGATATCTGATGGATACTGTATTCGTCGTTCGTAATTTTGAAATGCGATTTATTTGACAGATAAAGCACACTTAACCTGAGAAAGCAGCATCTCAGTTTAATATTTTTATTTGTTTCTCATTTACTTTTTACGTTTGTTGAACTGTTTTCTGATTTGCAATTGTTACAATTAATAAATACCTAATTTGAATGTATTTGGAATGGATATGTTTGAGCATTCAGAGCTACTGAATGACATTGAGTTGATTGAAGATATGATTCCTGATCGAAGGTATGATTTAAGCCCAACCAACTGAAATAGTAATTAATTATAAAATGCGTTTCGTTTTTAAATAACTACAGTAGCATTAATTGTATAACAAATTAAAAGACATTTTCAAAATCGAACTGAAAGGTACATTGCTACTGAAAGTACCCAGTATGTATTTATTTCACTTGTATTCACGTCATTTGTAATATTCATTTGTAGAAGAAGACTCCTGTTGAGAAATCGTACGGCATTGGGAGTGGATAGAAAAACATGAAATAAATTCGAAGATAGTGGAGAATACCAAGAATCGTTCCTTGAATTAAGTATTTGATAAAAACGTAATTTTGACAAGGAAAACTTTCACTTTGACAATTGTCATTTTGAAATTATGGGAATTAAATCTAAATATTTCAATTTCTCATACCGAAGAGCTTGAAAGACACAATACATCAAAGTCAAAATACGCTTTATTGTCGGAAGTTAATGACTTATTGACAAAGCTTCATTGTATTAAAGATAATGTTGAAAAATTTATGAAGAAAATGATAACCTTCCTTTGAAATACACAATTAGTGGAAACTCGCAAACTAGAAAGAAGATCGACAATTTCCAAATAAGCACCCAAGATGAAAAAACTGCTAATATTGGCTTTTCTCATAGCCGACCTAACTTCTAATTAATAAAAATATAGAAAGTTGAAACTTATTCATATTACCATTAATACATTTTTTCTGAAATATTTAACATTCCAAACAACTCAATTTCCATTTTCAGGACTAATTTACACTGGCCATCCACCACTTGAAGATATTGTGAAGAAGCTCAGAGCAAATATACTGGGCTCTACTAGAAATCCTCTCACTCACGTTCAGTTGACGGAGAAAACATGGTTGATGTATTGCGCCAAAGTGTGGGATACTGTTAAGAAAAGTTCCTTCTTTGTTGAGTACACGAAACTCATGCCATGAACACCATATGAGATGAAGAGGGGAGGTATGAGTTTCTGTTATTCGTATGAACTGTTGGAAAATACCATATGAAGTCAGAAATAGGCCACTCCAATTTATAATTACAAACAAACTATAGAACTCACCAGTACAGTATTTTCAAAAAAACTGCTAGATGGTGAAGCTACGAAATACATGTTTATATCTACTGGTATAGCAGTGTCAAGTCTTATTTTTTGCTGACTTACCTGCCTTCTAAATAATCATTCTTAGGAATATTGTGTATGGAGTTCCGAAATGAAAACGTCCAGTTTTGAAATTGATTATAATCACTATATTATTCTAAAAGGTAATTGTCAAAAGGCCAGTTTTCAGTATATGTTTTTCGTTTTAGTTGGTAACAGTAAAAGACTTTTCTAAATATTTTTTTATTTCACAAAACCACACCTAATAACATTCAAAATTATCTTTACAGAATCCCTGAGTTTATGTAACAAAATTTCGACATTATAAATGGATAATAAATATAAGTATACTTTTTCGGGTTTAACACGTTGCATGCTACTAGTCTCAACTAATGTAATTGGTTGATTCTGATGGGTACACCTTTGAAAAATAACAGTAAATGGGCCGATTTCGCTTTGGCAAAATACATTTTAAACGTTACCTTGGTGAATGTATTTGAGAGCATCAAAATATTTTTTAAAAACGCACATGAGCGTCATCAGCATCCTGATAAACCGAGACCATGACGCGCATAGGCGTCATTAGCATGCAACGTGTTAAAGGCCGTCGTTCTTTGGAATGGCTTCTCAACGTTACGCCAGCGCGTGTGGCTGTCCATCTCCGGGGTTGGTCTAGAACTAAAGGTATGTTCATGCTCATACGAACTTCGGAAAATTTATGCGAATCGCAAATTAGGAAATTACCAATAAAATTTGACGTTCATAGTCATGCGACAAAATTTGATGGTAAGTAAAAGTACCTAGAATTTAATGTTTTCTGGGTTTTTTTAGTTTTGTTAATAATGGTTATTCTTTCTTTGGTAATAAAAATTATTCCTTCCCGAATCCTAAAACGAGGAATAGAATATAAAAGTGATGGCCTTTTGCGGGAGAAATGGGTTTTGTTGTGATATATGACTTCTTTATTTCTGGTCTCACTATTGATAAGAGCTCATCAAACTGAGAACACGTCACACGAAAATCATTAAAATATTCGTTGGGATCATTCAGTCTCATTTCTCGAACGAGGCTGTGATAATCACCATGAATTTTTCGAGTTTTTAAAAATGTCGAACACTACAACTCATTTTTTTCGTCTGGAAGGTGTACGTTCTTTCCAAAGCCGATATAACTGATGGTAGAGTACAATGAACCCATCCAAATAATCTATATCCTATGATGCGAACACCAACCATATCAACGAACTTTCCTATCGTTTTTTTTTTATAAAATGAGAACTAACGAATTATGAAATTATATGATTGTTCAACTACATGTGTATTTAATTTTGAGGATTTGAGGTTAATAAAATAATAACACAAACACATTTTACGCATTCTGTGGCCTCGTTATTTGATACGAATTCGCAAAAAAGTTCAAATATTTCAACTTCATTGCGATTTTTTCAGCCGCCATTTTATTCGCATAAATTTTCCGAAATTCGAATGAGCATGAACATACCTGAACTCCTTGTTGACCTAAGGCCATATGTATACACTGCCGGTGGAGTTGGGGGCGTGGCTATGGGGCCTGTTGCAATCCTATTGGCTGGTGGTTGATCGACATTCAATGGAACTTTCCTAGCATTTTTGAGAATTGGATTTCAGATTTGGTTTAGTTTCAGGGTTTCCTTCTTCCTACTGAAATTATCCTTGTGTTTATGGATTTCAATTGCTTCTCGTACGAGTCGGTTGTGATACCCTTTAGTGGGGGTAAGAAGTTCAACGTCCCCATAAAGTATTTTGTGATCTTCCTCGCTGAGCGCATGTTTGACCTAACCTGCATTTCATGTTCTTTCAGCCTCTTACCCATAGATTTTTAGTGGTTTTCCACATGTGCATGTTGGCTTGAAAACTGTCTTGATTTTGTGTTTTCCTAAAAAATTTCCGGTTGTTTCCGTTACCCGGGGAATATACGGTAAATATGCAGGTGCCACCGTTAGTGCTTTATATATATTTTGACCCGAGGAGGACTTCAGCCTTATACCTTATTTATTTCGGATACACCGTATCCATTCGATCTCAAGGCCACTGAATACTAAACCAAATCTGGAATCCGATTCTCAAAAACGTTAGGAAAGTTCCATTGAACATCGATGAACCACCTGCCAATAGGATGTCAACCGTCCCCAACGCCACGCTCCCAACTTCACCGGCCGCGTACAAATATAGCCTCAGGTCAATTAAGAGTTAGTTCTCGACCAACATCGCCCTAGCGAAATGTTAGGAAGCAATTCCCAAGAACGACGGCATTTTAACCTGAAAAATAATACGTATAGCCTTTACCAATTTAGGATAATAAATAATAATTGTAAACAATACATATAACTGAGAACTTTCGGTGGTTTTCGGGTTTGTAAGTCGTGGGCTCGAGGTAATTCTCCCTGACGTTTTGTCTACATCTGCGGTAGACATTTTCAAAGGCGTTGTGAGAACGGGCGAAGCGTTAGATTCGTTCGTCTGAGCCTGATAATTCAGTAATGGATCCTGCTTTGTACATGGCATATCGGGACCACGGAATATGAAAAACAATCACTTACAGGAGACCATTTTAAACCCAAATTTTTTAGACCAACATCTTTATCGAAAGTTTAGGACTTTGAATCACCTAATCCGACGGCAAAATAAATGCGAAATTAACTATTAATAGTTCGATGTCCATTTTTTTCAATTCAAAAGCAGCTGATCGGAGTAGAAATATTATGAATTGACTTTGTAACATGAGAGCCTCAGACAAATTCGAGCATGACATACAAATGTCGTTGATGTACGTACAAGTCAACAGGGTCCTAGACTCCCTAGGGACTAATCCTAAATTATTTGTATCTTCGCTTGCCAAGTGAGTAAGAATTCGGATCATGCGCATATGAAAGTGTCAACACCAATATCTTGCAATAATAATAATAAATGTACTTACCTTATTGGAACACCCTATTGTAACCTAATAAACTCAATTTGAAACAATTACTGATTTAAACCCGATTGACAGAGAAAGTTTTCGTCTTGTCTTGATAATCTAAGAGAAATAACTTGATAAAATATAATAGATAAAGTTAAATGTAATGTATATAAATGTATATAAACCTAGACAATCGTTTATAAAACGCTCGCTGCGATCGTGCTTAAAATACACGTTACTAAAAGGGCGTTTAAAACACTTAACCCATTTGCATATTAACATATTGTACATAAAGGATTGTGGGAATGGTGTTGGGAATTACTTACATTGATATGAAAGGTGACGTTTGATCTCGTATTGAAGTGAACTGAAGTCATTCTGACAAAATGGTTAAGGCTTTCGCGGCTGAAGTTTTCAGTGTCACAATTTTCACTCGGGTTTGAAGGCCGTCGTTTTTTGGAATTTCTTCCTAACGTTTCGCTAGCGCGAGTGGCTAGCTTCTTCAGAGGCTTATACATCATGAATAATCTCAGATGACTGGAGATTCCGTCTGCGGAGATTGTATTTATTCTGACTTTGGTAGTCTTGTGCGTTAATTACCGTATCTGGATTTGGTACATTCTCACTAACCCTAATTGACCCCTTTCTACCTGCCGGCTTAATGTCGTTGATATCCGTTGTTATTTCAGAATTGCTTATTACCGTAACTGGGTTAGGCATATTTTCGATAACATTATTTGACATATTTTTGCCTGCTGTCTTAATGTCGTAGTTTTCTTTTGTTATTTTGGAATTTCTAAGAATGGGATTCCATATTCGGTTGAGGTTCACAGCTTCTTCACTGCTTTCTTCTTTTCTGCAACGGAGAATCTCAACAGAAAAGAAGAAGCTGTGAACCAAATCCAGATACGGTAATTAACGCACAAGACTACCAAAGTCAGAATAAATACAATCTTCGCAGACGGAATCTCCAGTCATCTGAGATTATTCATGATGTAGCCTCTGAAGAAGCTAGCCACTCGCGCTAGCGAAACGTTAGGAAGATATTCCAAAAAACGACGGCTTTCAAACCCGAGTGAAAATTGTGACACTGAAGTAATTCTGATGAGTCGATCAGATTCCTTTTTTTGTTTGGTAACAATAAATATCGCAACCCGGAGATTCGGAGTGTTCTTCCTCTGCTCGCTAGGTGGAGCGGCCTAGAAACCGCTTTATCGCGTAAACCAGAGTTGAACAAGCGACGAAGTGTGTAATGGTTTGGACGGGGAACAGATGGCTTCAGTGCTGTCTGTGTTGTGGGGTCACTGAATCCTAGAAGGCTTTGGCCTTCTTACGGGTATGGCCAATGGGTGGAGTCTAAATAGTTCCAATGTTCCAACAACACCACGAAAATTAGGTCTGATTAAGATGTATAAAAACCATGGTGTGTCGAGTGATTCAATTTTGTTTTGATTTTTCAGAAGACAAATAAACAAATGAAATAGTGGTATGCTTCTTTGGTCGGTTCCAGAGATGGCACCCTTAGTCTTGTCAATATTCCAGGGATATGGTGATTGATGACTGTTGTCAATTTTATGGAATTTCAACAAACTTTAAATACAATCCAAAAGTGAATGATGGTGACAGAATCTAAATTTCATAGTGCAATTTCCTTGTATTGATTACTATTATTAATGTGTTTCTTAATTTTGCTGTATATTTCCTTAGACATTCATTCAATAATAATTTAATTATTCTGATTAACTCATTTACTTGATGAAGATCCATAGTAATTGTACAAACTACACTGAAAACGATTCGATCCTCCACAAACTTTATTTAACCAGACAGTGAAGAAGCTAGTATGCAGGCAAAACATGTCTGATAAAATAATATTTGTGAATATCTAATCGTTTCCTGTGTAGTTTGTATGGTTTGTACAATAATAATTTGATCATGTTCCTTCCTTCCGTTTTTGTATCATTTGTGGGCAATCCAGAGAGACGAACAAAATAATTCATTTATATCCAGTACAGTAAGTACCACCATATTATGAAGATTATCATATAGTATATTGTATTATTAGAAAACATTTTAATGAAAATCATGGCACGAATATATCACACACGGAATCCCGCCATTTCCGCTTATTAGCACAAGATTGACAGGTTTTAATGGTGAATTTTCATGAAGCTTAACTTCAATATTTCTAAATGAAATGCGTGGTTATTATTGTAGTGAATTTCATTTCAGTAAAAAATTGAATAAATAAGTCGAAAATGTAACAAATTAAACTGATTGGTGAAGTTTTTCAGTAAATTCCAATAATTACGTTTCTTTATTCATTTCATTCGTCGGCAATACTTGAAAACTTGTTCTTGTAAATTTACCCTAACAAGAAAACCGACCGTGACGGTACACGCTAATGCGGAATATTTGGGAAACAGACCACGAATTCATTTGTTTTCTGTTAATCAAGCAGGCGAATTGTCTCCCGTTTTATCCCACAGTTTTCCAGGTATGAGTCGACACACCAGGATTTTTAGACATCTTAGGTCCGATGTTTGAACTACCCTAATATCACCATAAAGTCCGATGGTAATCCATAGGACATCCTCTCAGGACATTCGGGACGTCCTTAGGATGTGCGAAATTGGTACCGCGGACGTCCATTGGACATCCGTGGGAAGCACCAATGTCTCGACTTCTCACCAAAATTGGACGTTCTATAAGGATATCCAATGGACATCCACCTGGGATGTTAATCGGACGTCCCCGAATTACATCAATCGAAAGTACATCTTGGACGTCCTTAGGACGTGCAATATTGGTACGTCCTTAGGACGTGCAGTATTGGTACCGCGGACGTCCATTGGACATCCGTGGGAAGTACCAATGTTTCGACTTCTCACCAAAATTGGACGTTCTATAAGGATATTCAATCGACATCCACCTGGGATGTTCATTGGACGTCTCCGAATTACATCAATCGAAAGTACATCTGGGACGTCCTTAGGATGTGCAGAATTATCAGATGTGTTTGTTCCTACATCTCTTTCAAGACTAAGATTATGATATTGTTGTGAATTACCTACTGGAGATACCAATTTGGATGGAACCAGATTTACTTACTAGGTAAGCTCAGCACTCTCTCAGAGTCATTCAATTCGGTTTTGTACATGTTTACACAACTCTAGTTGTCTTACGGAAACACCTTTTTCAAAACAGTGTTGAATAGGTTAGTAACAACTATTGAATAGTATAACAAAACTTTTATTTTCATTTATAGATATAACTACACTGAATGAACACAAAATAACTTACAAAACAGTCACTAAACTAATTAATCACAAAAGACGATAGAAAAGCCGCCATAGCTGCTAAATACTCAACAATTGTCTGTCAATTCGTGAACACTTCACTTGAACACAGAACACAAAACACAGAAAACAACTTTATGCACGGAATCCAAACATGAGGAATTGTTCGGTTTCAATCCGTATACGAACAAGAGAGACAAACATAAATTTTTTATTTTCATTGTTGTGAAAATTCTACAAAATATATCCGAACCAGGACATCCCAAGGAAGTCCTCGCAGGCAGATATTCTAAGATTAACCAATTGGGACGTCCAATATTCATTCATGCGGGATGTTCCTAAATGTCCCGTACCAGGACAACCATGGGACGTCCTTTCAAAGACATGCCAGAATACTTACTAACAGAGACGTCCGATGGATGTCCTAGGAAACATTACAAAATATATCCGACCCAGGACATCCTAAAGACGTCCTCGCAGAGACGTTTTATTCGATGTACCGATTGGGACATCCATAGGAAGTCCTTTGGGGAAATTCATGAAAATGCACTGAATCGGACGTCTCAAGGACAATGATTTTAAGTCCCGGACATTCGGACATGATTTGTACCAAATAGGGACGTCCCTGGGACATGGTGTGCTATTAGGGTAGTGACACATGTCAAAATTTTATTTTCATGTCATTACCGTCATTCGTAATGTTTTCAAAAAAAGTTTTTGCAGATTCACAGAAAAGAAAGCAGATTGTCCCAAGTCCCAAAATCTTCTGATGATCCCTGCTGTCACTGATCCAACTCAGGAATATGTTGGTTACTTTTTTTACTGATACAAAAATATTCCTTTCTTCTGAAAGTGAAGTACCTATTGTGCAGTGAAAACCTGCAAGAATACCGACAAAAGTTATAAATTATATTGTATTCTCAGAGGTGAGTTCAAGTTCATTTTGTTTATAAATTATTAATTAGTAGATTGAAGTGAAGAATACGATTTTCCCATTTTCCTCACTAAAGACAAATACATATTATATTTTCATCCAAACTTTTTTTTTTCAGGATTGAAATAGGAAACCTTGAGAAGAAATGACTACACCTAAATTAAAAAATATACACTTTACAGATGACTTCAATTCCTTTATAATATAACATTCGCCTTTGACTGTTTGTAGCGAAGCATTTCTATACTTGGTTGTTTGAAACATATTCCGTAAAATATGTTCTCGACTCCCGCCACAAGCGCGGCAACCCGCAATTCTTTCAATGGTATAAAGGGTTATCTACCTTGGAGACTAGTTTGCTACTTGGAACCGCCGTCTATGGCGCCTTTTTTATGAAAAGTGATAAAAAAGGCTCGGGCAACTAGACATTATACGCATACTTCCTTCTGAATATTTTCCGTCATAACTAGATGTTGAACCTTTTGGTTTTTACCTTATACTAAATAATATTTGTGAATATTTTTGGATATTGGTACCTGGTCAATTTTAGGTAGGTATTGTTTTTGTTTAATCTGGTTCACTCCAGTAATGTAGGTACTGAAGTTTAGGACTAAAGTTACCGTTGTATTTAATAATTTTAGTTATTGTGGAACATCAATAAAATATATGCACTCCTGGTATCCTAGCAGAGTCGAAAGAAGCACTGGTATTTTTCTTTGAAATCAGCTAACCCATAAAATTACCCTGAGAAAGAGTTCTGGCACATGTTTTTGCTTTGATATGACTTATTTACTCATTTCACAAATTATTCTCATCATTCTTTTTCTAATAATTGATTTCTTCAGAAATTTTTATTTCATATGTTAAACAATTTATGTAAAAATGTAATCACTCTCTAAACAGAAATGTTTCTTGGGATCAATAAATAAAGTGTGTTCAGTGTAAGTATAACAATTTTCGTGTTCACTAGGATTGACAATTTTTTTCTGAATTGTTCAGATTATCAACCCATTTTATCAATTTTCAGATTCATTTTGGAACGAAAGACCCAAAAATGATCATTGAAAAAAGTGGCCAATTCTAATAAGCAACTAGAATGAAAAAGTTGTAAATTGCAAAAATGAAACCTTTTCTTTCGAACAAGTTTAAAAATTCTATATTGACGTTTATCTTGAGAAAATTGGTTAGACCATAATATAAAAGATAGTGTTAGTATATAGGTATTACAAAACATCCAAACACTATTGACATGATTGAAAATCCATTTATAATCTTACATTTTTGTACATTCTCGTTTGTATGATTATGAAAGTTCCTTTATATGCCTAATGAATTCTTTTTTTGTATTACTATCATAAATAAGAAGTTTCTTGAGATAGTGAATTATGACCTCCACATGGCATGGTTGAAACAAGAAAATATAGCCATTCACTTCAATGAAATAGCTGTTCTAAAGAGATTACCAATATTCTAACACTATCTTTTATATTATATGGTGTAACCAATTTTCTCAAGATAAAAGTCCATATAGAATTTTTAATCTTGTTCGAAAGAAAAGGTTCCATTTTGCAATTTACAACTTTTTTTTTCTAGGTGCTTTTTTTTCAAAGACCATTTTTTGGTCTTTGGTTCCAAAATAATAATAATAATAATTTATTCACAGACACATTCAATGAAAGATACAGATATGAAAGATACGATATAGCCTTAACTAATAATAATAAGATCACAAAGTTACATAACATAAAATGAATCTGAAAATTGATAAAATGGGTTGATAATCTGAACAATTCAGAAAAAAATTGTCAGTCCTAGTGAACACAAAAATATCAATACTTACACTGCACACACTTTACTTTATTTATTGATCCCTAGAAACATTTCTGTTTAAAGAGGGAATACATTTTACATAAATTGTATAAGAGCAATACATATTTGATACAAACTGATGAAGAAATCATACAATTATTAGAAAAGGAATGATGAGAGTAATTTGGAAATACCTTAAGTCATATCAAAGCAAAAACAGTCAAAGGTGAAACATGGTTATATTATAGGAATTCTGTTAAGTATACATTTCTTAAATTCATTTTTGAATTTAGTTTTAGTCCTTTCCTTTTTCAATCCTGAAAAAAAAGTATGAATGAAAATATAATCTGAATTGTCTTTAGTGAGGAAAATGGGACAAATGTATTCTTCAATCTACTAATTAACAATTTATAAACAAAATGGTCTTGAACTCACCTCTGAGAGTACAATATAATTTATGACTTTTGTCGGTATTCTTGCAGGTTTTTACTGCTCAATAGGTACTTCACTTTCAAAAGAAAGGAATATTTTCATCAGTAAAAAAGTAAACAACATATTCCTAGGTTGAATCAGTGAAAGCAGGGCTCATCAGAAGATCTTGGGACTTGGAACAATCTGCTTTTTTTTCTGTGAATCTGCTAAAACTATTTTTGATCATTTCCAATGACATAAAAATTGACTTTTGACATGTGTCACTAGTTCAAACATCGGACCTAATTTTCGTGGTGTTTTTGGAACATTGGAGCTATTTAGACTCCACCCATTGGCCATGCCCGTAAGAAGGCCAAAGCCTTCTAGGATTCAGCGACCCTACGTCCTCTGGATATGGGAGTAAAGGGTTCATCATCAGTCGGCAACGACTGTTCGTTATTAAAAACGATCTCCCAAAGAATTATGTTTTCTTCAAATAAATAAGATGGTTTCATTAATTATTTTTAATTTCGTCAAGTCAACAAATATCGTACATCAATTGACATCTAATAACATTCAAATTTATCTTTACATAATTCCTAATATTATGAACACAGCGGGCAACCCAAAATGAATAGAAATTAAAGTTCAATGAAGAAATAGTTTAATGTATATTAAACTAATAATGATTCAATATCTACTTTACAGATAATATTGCTCATTCGGTATACAAATGTAATTTTTCTCTCTTACAATAATAATTTGAAATATTTATGAAAATTTCGTTTATAATTAAATCTACATCTTTTTAATAATAATAATAATAATAATAAGTCTTTATTATTTTCCACATATAGTTCATATGAATTAATAAATAAACAACATTTTTTCATAGGGTCCGTCTAACATAACTATTCCGGAGGCACTATGCCATGAAGGCTTTTCGTGCTCACTATGTGTTCTGGGTAGCCTTCATTAGCTCGGTATGAAAACTTAGGAGTAGCACTTTTAATTTCAATACAACCGATGAACGTGCATGACTCACCGGTCGAGCTACGAAATATAACAATTCAATGTATATCGAAATATCTTCCTAGAAATGGTAAACTAATATTGAAAAATATAAACATTCAATATAAGAATTGATGATAATTTGTCAGGCAGAATTGTAATTTTCTTTTCTGGATAGCTATAATTTGATATAATAAACCAGAAAACAATGAATTATACGGTGGTGTCTAATAATCAGTGTCAGTTAAAACCAGGCTTATCCGAATTATCAAATAATCCGACTTATCTTGTCATTTCAAATTATTATCTTTCAAAAAACAAAAAGTATTGAAATTGTATCTCAATTCAATCACCATTTCTTATTTAACTAGAAGTAAGGCAAACATTGTATATACAGTGTCAGACATAAAGTTTAATATCGATTTCTCAAAAAATTTCTTGATCAAAACCTCTACTTCATATCAAAACCAAATTGCACATTGAAATATTAAATTGTCTTTGGCATTATACGATGGAGACTGAAAAGCATGTTCAAGAAATTATGATTCTGTAACTTTATCTCTCACGGTGAAGGAAAACATTGTTGAGACGAATGTTCATACAGAATATACAATTATTGCCACCTATGACCAACTTTTTTTCACCATTTTCTCCTCGTCGTCCTGTACGACATAAGTCGCCCTGGAGCACATATGGTGTTGGTACTCTCTTTCACCTGAACCTATGTTTAGATGGGGAAGACTATCACCATCATAGTTTAAAATACATAATTATACAATTTACATTTTTAGTTGAAAAGCTTTGACGATATGTAGAAAAACTTCTGACATATTTTGACTTTGACTAATGTGCTAGGCGAATGGTGTTTGTTAGATACTTCATTGTCAATACATGGTATTGTCCAAGCAGTTATACAGTTATCTTGGTTAAAGAGTGTGTATGAATTTCAGTTTATATTGTTCGAATTCATTTTTGCCTAGAACTACTCTCATTGATCGATCCGATTTGCCAAAATTTTCTCCTCTTTGCTATAATGACATTCTTAGATTTTTAATTGTAGACATTAAAATATTCATAACAGTTTCCCCATTTTCAGTTATACGGTGTCTGAGTCACTTTGCATTTTTCCGAAATGTCTTTCATGTACAGTGTGCGGTAATTGTCAACATTTATCATCGTGAGCTCCACTCTATCCTGGATACTTAGCGAAGTGACCTAAGTTGAAATGAATCAACTGACAGTTTTTTGAAAACTATTTTCGATATATAATTATAATAAAGAGGAAAAATGGACTACATATCGAGATTTACTCTTTGAACTCCGCAGGCTCTACCCAAACCATTGTGTTGAAATGGTGGTTCTGGTCATAGGGGTTATTGATGGAATGATGCTCTCAACTCTGAAAATCATACCGGCTGGCTGTAATTTGACAGAAATCTTAGCCGGACGAATGCAGAAGTCCATCATCCTTCGTCCACTTAGTCTACTCCGGGCACATGATTACCGGAACTAAGAGTCACTTACCCCACGGACGTGGGGAGTGGTTATTTGGGTAAATGACACCAGCGCACCCTCGGGATATCGGTTTTTTTCTTAACAAAAATACTAGTAGGAAACGATCATGCCACCATATGAAAGACAGTCCGTAGTTATATTCTGTTAAGTTTTCGACTCGTTATTAATTTATTATAAACATTTAAAAACAAAAAAACGTGTTTTTACTTATTGTCTTGCATATAAAATGAAAAGTAATAAAGCAATCTAGTTATCCAATGAGAAAAATTGTGGAGAATTGAAATATGAATAAATTGGGATATTTTACAACCCGATCGGATCATTAGTTACGGAGAAAAACCGGAAAATTTTGCGATTTTTCAAGAAGTAGTAGTAATGATCCGACAATGCCTATTTTGTGTACACATTAAGTACACATGATTCAATACTTTCATGATTAGGGCCAACCTTGCTTCTTGAAAAATGGCGGAGAACTTTTTAAAAAAATCGCAAAATTTTCCAATTTTTCTCCGTTACTAATGATTCGATCTGGTCGTAAAACATCCCATTTTGTTCGTATTTCAATTATCTAAAATTTTTCTCATTGGAGCAACCATATTGGTCTATTAGTTTTCATGTTCTAAGCAAAATAGTGGGAAAAGGCACGTTTTTTTGTATTTAAAATGTTTATAACAAATTAATAAATGACAGTTGCGAGCCGAAAACATAATTGTTAAAATTGTTTTAGAATATAACTACGCACTGTCTTTCATATGATGACTGAGTCGGTTTTCTACTAGTATTTTTGTTAAAAAACCACTCATTTTATGCTCTATTCATTAGTGTATTCAACAAAAACACAGCTGCGGAGACTGAGGTTCTCCTACAGCTACAAAAGGATAAGCAAATGCATGGGTTCTTATACAAAAATTTTGAAGACCTAGGCTTATCCAAAAACATGACCGCATTTCTTAGGTCAAGTGGGCTTAAGTAGAAGACCGAGCGATTAGTAATAGCCTGCCAAGATGGTGTCTTCAACACCATGGTCTACCGTAGTCGCGTGATGGGTATAGAGGTCCCAGACACTAGATGCAGAACATGTCCACTTGACCAGCTTATGCGGTCTCTGCCGATATCCACAGGAATAACGCGGCGCTACGAGTATTGTACTACCATCTACGACACTCGTAATTTATCCAATCCATCAAAATGGATGACCTGTCAAAGAATAAGTGGCAGGTAAATTGTTCACATACTCACGACACATGTAAGAAGTATCCTTGATATCTTGTCGCATACACCCACTTGATAACGGCAGGATATGTTTACTCCCGAAACGTCGTGACTCAAACATTTACAGATAATTAATTTTCTTTGTTTTTAGACTATGGAAGTCCAGAAAAATCATACTCAAATTCATTTTTATTCTGATATTAGACCTTGGTAATAATTCAGTTTTATTTACTATTTAGATATTTCAATTAATGTGAACAACCCAAAGCAGGGAGAAAAGAGAGAATGTTCAGAGAGTTATGTCATTATATCTAACGATAATATACCATCAGCCTAGCATACCATTTCTTGAGTCGTACATGGTGATGAAGTGAAAAAGTAAATTGATCGTAGATTATTGATTGATTAATCAATTTCATTCAATATTTACAGATATTCCATGTAAATAGTTTACAGCATAGAGTTGTAAAACTAGCTGATTATGATGGATTCACCCATAGACAAATAAAAAATTTTTAGTTTCTCTATGGATTCACCTCAAAAACTTTTGATGTTTCCATCGCAATCAGTCAATGGAAACTATAAATAATAACAGACATATTTATTCGACCATGAATCTTGAAAACCTGAGAGATACAGAGTAGAGGTTGGATGTTTCACCTAAGCACTATTGTGTTTTGCATCAAACTTCATAATAGAATCATAGTTCGTACATCTTTATTTATTAATTTATCCTTTATATGTATGTTTTGGATAATGTTCTCAAAGGAAATGTAAAGTGTTTTCTTTCATTTCAAATTATTTCTTCAATTAGTGGTTGATTTTCTAGAATAAATGTTTTTATAGAAGTTTTATAAATTGTAATTCTAGTGATTTTTTAAATTTTCTATGGAAAGGGTGTTAGAAAGTTTTGGGGCAAAACTCGCCAGATAGACTAGATCTTGTTCTGTCAATTGGAACTCTCATGATGGCATAAGAAACATGAACTTAAATATAGTATATTATGATACAAGTGTACAAGTGAACCTTAAAAACGAGTTTAAGGTCACGACAAGCATTATGGTGCAGGTATAATAAAAAATACAATTTTGTTGTTTCAATATGAGTTTGTAGAAAATATATGGTATGTAACGCATTTATAAACTTCTCTAGACCCTCGTTTATTAAATATTCGTTACTAAAAAGAAGTTTTTCTACGACAGTGCGTAAACTAAGCTTTTACGCACTGCTGACAGTGCGTAAAGTAATATTTTTTCGTACAAGTGCGTAAAAAATCACCTGTGCGTAAAGTAATTTGTTGCCCACTGTTCATACAATTATGCATTTTTGAAAAATACAGTATTTTGCGTCAAATATAACTCTGAAGTCTTTATTCGATAATACGACGACAATTCATATCATTAAACATTCAAATTAATGATATAATTGCTACAATTTGGCAATATAATAACTGTTGAAGAAAAGACTTTGTATGAAACACTTTCCTAAAGGGCTTTTTTGTACTCGTGTGTTTGTTGAACTCGGCTGCGCCTCATTCAACAAACTTCACGCTCATACAAAAAGTCTTACTTTACGAACTTGTATCATAAGTAGCTATTATAACACTCGTTACAAAATATACTATTATTACTGTTTGATTCGTATTTTCCATCATCTGTGTTTTATTTTCTGTTTGTTTCATACTTTGTCTGACTTAAACTCAAGTATTTTTTTAAAAGTTATAACTTGTTACAAAGGTACTGTGTATATGAACTAGTCAATAAACTATGTAAGGAAAAGAAATCATATATTATATACATACTTTATGCAAATACAGATATACATTCGTCTAAGTTGATTCAACTTCAGTTATACATTACAAGTTACAAAAACAAGCTTATACCTGCATAAACTAATGGTTTTTGTACAATAATAATGAAATCGAATTCGTGAATCCAAACAAATCAGGGCAATAAAGAGCATTTAATTGCGGAATTTTTGATCAAAGAACAAATCTCAATTTAAATCTTTAATTATCTAATTAACTAATAGCTATTATCTAATTAACTATCATTAAAAAAATCTGTGGCAAAAAAAACTCTGTTTTGATGCCAACACCCACACACAAAAAAAATAGCATTTATTGAAAAAGGGATTGTCGGTTGAGGACAAATAAGTTCCTGATGAAGTGTAGACGCAATTAAACGAAACGTTGGCCGATAACTAGGAAATTCCTTATTTGTCCACAACCGACAATCCCTTCACCATGTACAACTCAAAAGAACACAATGGCAAATTGGAGCATTTATCATTATTATTTTTATTATTGGGGACTAGAGTACTTATTGGGATTATAAATGCAGTCCGGATATAGAGAGTAGTAAAAATAATATGTACATAATTAAAAAATCTAACTAATGTTAGATTGGGGAGGTGGATGTTTCAAAATTTGAAACTACTTTTACATTAACATACTGACTTTACATAATATTCTAGTTATGAGTATGCGCCCATACAGCTTGTAGATTCATGTGAAATACCAAAATAATTTGAATTGGAAGTATTCAAGGAATTCAATCCGAAATCGTTCGAAATCGTTATCATTTGTTTCCATTAATTACCTTGTACAAAAAATCCAAATCTAATTGAAGTATCACCCAATCTTAAAGTATTGAAAACCAGAAAAATTTCTTTATGAATGTCATATTTTCAATGGTCACATCAATATATATATTTATTTTTTGATAATTTTTATTATACAGACCAGGATTAAGTGGAAGAGAGGCGCGATGTTTCCCTTGGAAGCTTCAATCAAACTTTGCCCTTTCACTACATCATAACAAAACTTATTTTGTCAATCCTTTGTAATTACTTTGGTAAA
Organism: Chrysolina oricalcia; assembly: GCA_944452925.2. NCBI lineage: Eukaryota > Metazoa > Arthropoda > Insecta > Coleoptera > Chrysomelidae > Chrysolina > Chrysolina oricalcia. The sequence goes on from OX101819.2 coordinate 16,679,672, forward strand.
TAAAGGCAATACACCAAATATGATCATACTGAGCAAAAATAAAAGCGATTATAAAGTTGAAATTGAAAAGCGTTTACTGTTCTTAGAACGAACCCTACATTAGGAGTCATATCTTATTGCATGTGGTTACTAAATTTAGCTGACTTACCATAAAAATGCACTTTTTATGTACTCGTACCACATAGATTCTGCATTGAAAAAATAATTACACACAAAAATCTCATAATCCTGATGTATTTTAAAATATGTGTTCCTTTTTTCTCTCCAAAAATTGACTTTAAAAAGATAGGTATTAAACATATCATAATAATAACTTTATTCACTGAAAAATAAATACAAATACACAAAATGACGGATGATGGAAGTAAATAAAGATGTTTAGGGTTAAGTGCATAGAAGAATTTGTTGGAGAGTGAAAAATGTGGAACATGAGAAATATTTTGAGCCTAATCAAAAAGTTGTATCCAAAATTCTTGCAGGGTGAGGAAATTATCTGATATAAAACAACCACATCCCATTGCATTCGTGAATTGTTCCTACACATTATTTGTCTTTTTCTGTGGTTCTAAGGTATCGAAAGAGTGTTTCTCGCTACTTAATGGCTTAGCTCACTAGATGGAGCCGGCTGCTCAACAATGAATACCGTTTCAGTTCGTGACAAAGTAGACGATTAACGGGCATTTGCTTGATTTGGTCGGGACCCAGAAGACTTCAATGTCGTCTATGACCTACGCTGTCACTAATGACACGCACGAAACTGTCCACTGACACCGTATATATGTAAGCAGGAGTATGTGCACTCGCCGCCATATTTCTGTCGACACTCCAACCTGGAATTTTACGCTTAGCCAACCTACGGCGCGACCAAATCAATTTAAGATCCGATTTACGTGCGTAAGACCAAGTGAGACCCCTCTTGCCCCACCGCACGACAGAAAGAAATAACCCGATATATTAAAGGAGCCGACTGGGAGTGCACATACTTCTGTTTACCTATTTACGGTGTCATTAGTCAGTTTCGTTCAGAAGCGGCTAGTTCAACCTATGCAACTTTATTGGAATCTTGTGAGCATGCTTCCAAATATGGCTGCTCCACAGGCTATCTCTCTGAATTTTGGATAAATAGTCGTTATATTGTAACAATTTTGTATTGTAATTATGTCTAGGTAAGGTTAAACAGGTCAGGTATGGTTGGCTAGTAATTTACGCATTTTCAATTCGATTTGCATTTAGCTGTTTGTTTAGGTAGGTTAGCTTGCTCAGGGCTGGGACTCTGTAACTTATTTCGCATAGCGATAGCGAAGCTAAGCATATGCTATCTCTTTCCGTTACCACAGAAACTGATAGCGTATGCTTCGTTTCGTTATGCGAAATAAGTTACAGAGTCCCAGCCCAGGTTAGGTTTGTGTGCAAATTGCGAGCGAAAAACTAATTCACGCATTTTCGAGTCTCAGTCTCGCAAGCTAGGTAAGCTTGCTCAGGTTAGGTTTATGCGTCATTTGCGAGAGAAAAAACAAATTCACGCATTTTCAATTCAGTTTGTCTTCTTGTTTTTTCACCTAAACACCCCACCATTAAATGACGGCAATGACGCGATTGTTGAATTGAAATATTTTAATTGGAGTTTGGCGCATGCTCAGTAAATTCCAATAAAGTTTCATGAGTTGAACTAGCCGCTTGTGTTCCATGCATACCGAGACAACAAGCATTTACAAAAGGACTTACAGAGGAACTTTTTTATGTTATGGTTCCCACGAATAGGAAAATCCTGTAATGTTCAGAGTACATCGTGACAGCCGAAAAAAAATGGATAGAAATTGGTGTTCTTGAATTTCTGCGGGCTGTCTGCCAGTGAGTTCCACAGCTTTGCCGTTTGCTGGAAGATCGAGCCCAGGGAAAGAGATGCTCAGCATGTCTCCAAAGTGACGAAAAAGGGATGTAAAGACTGAGCTCGATGGATAAGTACGGATTAGTCTCGATGAGACCGCTAACGGTGGAACAATTGATGATATTCGAGAACAGCATTTATTGTTCTTGAAAATATTTATAAAACATACACAAATCGCCAACTTTTCTATGGTGTTCCAGAGAAGTGAGCGAGCTTGTGAGCGCACCATCACCGACGAGACAAATGTGTTTTTTACAGATTCCAAAAAATTCAGTGTTTGTTTAGGGGTTGCATTCCACATATGAGAACAGTACTTCAGGAGTGTTAGGATCGGAGCCTTAAAAATCATAATTAAGTGACAAGAAGTGAAATAGCTCTTGGCATGAAACAAAAAAACAAATTTTTAAGAGGCGCTTTTGGCAAAAGGGTATTCCTGATGGTAATACCAAGCATCGACATGACGGACTTCATTGGTATATATACTCCTTGCATAATTACGTAGACCACTGTGAGATTGGCCTTTTCAAAGAGAGAGTTTTGTTCTCATTGAATTCTACCAAGTTTTCCTAGAATTTTTGCAGTCCATATTTGGAAGTGAAAGCGGTATGAAGGGTACTATAATTGTTTATATAGAAGATAGTTAGTCAACCTTATGGGATTATAATTGGATCAAAATGGATGCGACATGTAGATGGCGATAGTGATCTCGCATCCAAGTCATGTCGTAACTTCAGTGATCTGGCCTCCAAGTCATGTCATAACTTGATTAAAACAATGGAAAAGAATTAAAATCAGGTTTTTTTGAAGAAACCTGCATTAAAATGACGTCAAATATTCATGTTAGTAACTAATCACGCTAGATGGCTCTCGCGTTTGTGTCCAATACCTTTTCCACAGGCATTGACTAACTATGTTCTATTTAAACAATGGTACTATCATTTGCAAAGTTATGCACTGAGCATGAGGTAGCTGCTGGAACGGATTCCTGTGGATACAGTACCGGAAGAAACTCCATCAACCATCAGGTGGAGAGATATTTTTTTTTTTATTTTTTTATTTTTATTTTATTTATTTATTTATTCATTGTTAATAATACAATATTTATCTATTATATAAAGAATAAGAATAAGAAACATGATCAAATAAGTGAAAAACTTGTCCATGATTATGTAAAATTAATTATGAAATAATCCACATCAAAATACACATGATAAATATCCATAATATATACATATAAAGAAAGAAAATAAATAGCAAAATGAACTTGAATGTATGCTTGAATAACATTGGTCACATTTTGTATAAATAAAAACAATAACAAAAAACTATGTTGGTACTAATTAAAACATCAAAATTCGAAATTATTTTATATACAAATAATTTTCCAATTTTTCAGAATTCTCAATCAACCAGAATTTGATTTTATTTTTAAATCCCCAAAAACTAGCTTTTTTCAAAGAAACTGGCAAATTATTATAAATCTTTTTACCTATATAAATGGCATGTTGTTGCATTAAAGTTGTAGAGAACTTTTCAGTTGATATCCAACCATCCATTTTATTCTTTGTTTCATATTTATGTTGTATACGATTATCAATTTGAAAATTTTTTCTTATGTAAACTGTCGATGCTTTATAAAATAATTGTTTGACAGATAAAATTTTATATTGTTCAAAGAGAATTTTAGAAGAATAATCAAAGGGTTTTTTAAAAATTATTTTTAAGGTATACTTTTGAATTGAAGTAAGTGGTTTTAAAACTTGTTTGTAAATACCTCCCCAACCTATTATACCATAGGCCAAGATAGACTGAAAGAGACTATAATAAAAACTTATAATTAATTTACGACTGACAATGTTTCTCAACAATCTAAATTTATAAAGTGTTTTCCTCAGTTTCTTTATCAATTCAGTAATTTGTTTATGCCACTTGAGGTTGCAATCTAAATGAACTCCTAGATACTTTATAACATCAACTTTGGAAATATGTTCGCTACAGTTACACAGTTCTTCATTTTTTATGCATGAAATAGTATGGATCTTTAATTTTTCAATTTTTTCTGGTTGTTTATTCTCATGCAACGTGAATGTCACAAAATGAGACTTTTTCAAATTCAAAGTTAGTAAATCGTGATTGAGATTGTTTTTTAAAATTGATAAATCAAATTCCGCATTTGATACTGTTTCTTCCCAGGTATTCCCACTTCCTATATAAACTGTATCATCAGCATAAGAAAACAGCTTTCCTTTAATTTTCGTATTTAACAAGATCTGGACAGGTATCTGTTAGATGTCATCAATGTCTGTCTGCCGTATTAGCCAGGAAAGTAGTTATTCTCTATCAGATATTTTGTGTTCAACTTGGTCGAAATATTTCTTTCTGTCACATTTTTCTTGCTTATTATCTGGTATCAAAATATACCAAGGGCTTTTATGCTAATATAAATAATATTTTTATAACCTTTCATATTTGGTTTTGAGAACAAAAATACTGTTACATTGACACTACGTCTAGAATCAGAACTCTAACAATTTGTTCTCAACCACCTATAACAACCACCATTTCATTTAAAAACCGTATGGAGCATTGGCCTTTTTCTGGCTTGGATGGGTTTATATGAATGTTGATAGACCGTAGCCAGCCTCCAATGTTCAGGATAATCTTCTCTCTTCGACTTCTGCAAAGAAAAAGGTGGAGCTAAGCTATCGATAACATATGTCTTCACCATATACGGATCTTTTTGTCTAGGAATCCTTATCTGGTTGCTAGTTCTACTTACTATTTTTCGCGGAACGCCAGCCTTAAATGCCATCTTATATTCTGACTTTGGTCTTTTTTCTTTTAATGGCATGTTCTTCAGCTCACAGGCCACACATAGTTTATTGCAGGATAGTTTGTTGACCTTTTTATTGCATTTCTGCTCACTATATTGATCGTGCTCACTTAAGTTTGGTGTGCTCTGATGGATTTTGTTGCATACATTTTTGTTATTATTATTATTATTAGTTTCTTTGGAACCGTGAGAATGTTCAGATTCATTCAAGTTGTAGGCACTTTTTGCACGGGATTTGTTACTACAACTGCTCACTTTTGAAGACACAGATTGCTTCTCAGCTTCATAGGCACTCTTTGCTCGTTTTTTCATGGATATTGTCTTTGAGTTATCACTATCCAAGCTAGAAGGTTTGTTTTTGGTCCTATGAAATATATAATCCTTCGCATCAGAAGCTTTGTTACAGTGATCAAACAAGGAACCACACCCATGAATCCCATCGCACTTTTGGTCCACTTCTTCTTCTTTCGGAGTGTGTACGAGATTGAACACTGCCGGTCCTGCAGAACCGTTGGAACCATCTATATGGCTCGACCTTTGGGGCTCATCCTTGGGGTCAGTAGGGGTCATATCCCAGCATATAGCTAAATCCATGGGGGTGACTTTACTTTGTCGTATGAAGCGCCATTTCTTGTCAAAACTTGAAATGCTGTTGTCTTCTTTTATCTGGCCACAGGTCTTTGGTCGATAAATTTTGAGTTTTGTGCATCTGGTAGGTCCATATCCTGGATAACCTTTCCACCCAACACCTAAAAAATTAAAGGGCGATTAAAGTAGATTAGATAGATGAAAATTTTTAGCAAAGCAACAGAAACTTTGTACACCTGTAACGGATATACAGTTTGTTTCACTTACGGAACATACGGGCGGAAGATACGGGCGTTTCCATGAGAATTGAAACAAATTATAATTTTTCTGGGCCGAAAATTTATCAGGAGACAGAGGTGTATTAGTAGTAATTTGGGGATCCTGAACACGAATCTGAAGGAATTTCGGGCCAATTTTGCCCCTACTATAACTACTATAACATCGATGCTGGAGTGCAGTTTATATCACGTAGGATAACCACGTTTGTGCAGTGAGTTCATTTCTAGTGTATTTATCGATACTGAAAATTTCATGGTTCTAAGTCAATCTAGGTCAAAAATTACGAGGGTGGTTCCATGAGCAGTGAAACACACTGTATATGAATGGATATACATGTAACCTAGATCGCACGTTAAAAGGTGAGGTGCTCGTCAGTCGTAGCTCCCACAAGTCTCCAGAAGACTTGATATACCAAATGGCAGCGAGATTTGTTATGTCTCGCCATCTGATTATCTTTGAAGATAGAAATTTGGCTTTTGGATATGATGTATGAGAGACATTTTTCATTTATTGCCCACAATCGAATCTGAAACAGGCGGTTTACCGGAAGTGACATCAACTTTTGGATTTCAATCGTATGCTATTTAAAGTAATTAATTGTTATAATAACGCCATAATTTTAAAAAATTAAACCAACTTTTCATTGGCCACTCCAAGGTTTAAACATTTATGGGCTTCCACTAACTAGGCCAATAAATTGTTCTCCAAATTGTTCTCCAAGTGATATATCAAGATATACCGGGTGACAACGAGATTTGTTACTTCATTTCAAATACAGAAATTTCAGTTTTGGGTATGTTTTATAAGAGATATTTATTATTGTCCATATTCTAATCTGAAATATGACTTCCAGTTTCACCAAAAGTGAAATCAACTCGAATATCACATGGATATTTTCATTATTCAAATTAGTTATTTTATTCGGAATCCAACCATATGCTTTATGACGTGAATTACTGTTAGCATGACGTTACAAATTGATGTGTTTCGAGAACGTTAGATCAAACGATGGTATTGGTCAAGAAGGCATTGGAAATGAAAAATGGGCCCAATTCAAAGTGGAAAATGAGCAACTGGGAAGTTGTGAAAATTATTATAAGTAACTTCTTTTTTTTAATGGAAAGTATCATATTTTTTTGTTCCAAATGACGACTGAGCCCACTTATAAAAATTGCTCACACAGCAACAATGCTTACCTTCTTGACCAATACCCCGTTTGATTTGGTGTTCTCGAACCACAACGCATTTTAGTTTTATGAAATATAAGTATTGTTGAAATTTTGTCCTAAAACAGTAATAAAAACAAATTTTATTTTGTTTTATTTATTATACCGGATAAAACAACAAAATAAAATTATAGGTAACTGAAAAACATGCTTTAGTTTAAATAAAAAGTAAAAAGTAATATACCTAAATATTAAAATTACTAAAAAAATCGTGGATGCTTTTGACCTATATTCTTATATAACGTTTAAGAGCATAAGAAAACTTATGTCGAGCACCCCACGCTTATTTTACATTTGAGTAATTGCATTGTTTTTTTATACTTTTCAACTCTTATTAGACGTACAGCATGTTTTTTAGTCTGTTAAAGTATTATTTTATTTTATTTTTTTAGTCTTACCTGTGCACTATTTCGAGTTAATTCGTAGTTAACAAAAAAGAAAGAAGTCTACTCGTTCTTGAACACTTGGAGATATTTGATGGTAGTTTTTGATATATGCAAATTTTCAATTGAAAAAAATCATTATTTTCGACGTGAATGGAATAGGGCCAAACTAGAAAATAGGTAAAATATACTACGAAAACCAAATAAGTAATCACAAATTTTCTTTGGTCATTTTGTCGTTTCCAAAATTCTCATATAATTATTTTCTGACGCCAATATAGGCAGGGAGGCTGAGCTACTCCAATTGTAGAGTATCAATTTTATATATTTCCTGGACTATTTATTTCGGGATTTATTTCTCGTGTTCCTCACCAGCTGCAGCGCGTTGTTGCCATTGCTCTTGGAGTGGAATTCTTCTAATGAACGGGTTACGTGATAATACGCTTCCCCTTATCTCCCGGTCTCCCCTACTACTCGCCGTTTTTAGTAATGTTGGTAAGCATTTTTCAGCCATTTCGCAGCATTGCAGCGCAAGAGAGAAGGTTTACCCTAATTCTTGCAAATGGCGGAGTTATCAATTTAAAAAAAAACGCAAAATTTTTCGGTTTTTCCAGTTTTTCATAGTTACTAATGATCCGATCGGGTCGTAAAAAAATCTTATTTTGTTCGTATTTCAATTTTCTACAATTTTTCCAGGAACCCGAGTGCTTTATTCAGATTATAAGCAAAACACTTTTTTGTAATTAAATGTTTATAACAAATTATTAAATGACAGTTGCGAGTTCAAAACATAACAGAATATATCTACGGTCCGTCTTTCATGTGATGGCATAGGCGGCTTCCTACTATTATTTTTGTTACAAAAAATCCTTTATTGATTGGCCTACAGGCTTATTGGCCTGTATTTGCCTGAGGGTGGAGAATGAGTAGTTCCAGTAGATCTAGCACTTCCCATTCTCCACCGCAGACTCAATATCCCCCGGAACGTAAGGCAACACCGTTGTCTCGTCTATACCGTACGAGTGTCGTATATGATAATATAACACTCGCAGAGCCGCGTTAAGTCTGTGGATATAGGCTGAGACTGCATATTTCGGACATGCTGACAACAAATGCATAATTATTTATGATGTTATAATATGATAAAATAAAGAAATTATTCACATAGTGGGGTAATAGTGCGTCAGAGTCCGATTGCTCTAGTTCTATGATAGCTAGAAAGATGATTCAAAAACCAAAGTAAACCAAACAACAGAGTCTATTGTGGAGATAATGCCATATGCAGATGCACATAGAAAAAATAACTGTCATCGCGATTATGGAATTTAAGAGGAAGTAATTATAACGATATCTGATAGACAGATCAGTGATATTTCTGATCCATTCTCATGCCCTTAAATTACACAAGGTGGCTAAAAATGATTTTTCAATTCAGAAACTTTTTAACTGAATATTGTGTTTTTCAAATATATTTTTTCTGAAATCGTTCAAGAATGCCCACTTTCTCGGAGCAACTTCAGGCCTCAAAATACGCTAATCTAGTATTTTAGTCCGTTGCTAAGCAACGAACTTTCTCGGACCGTTTTCGGACCTAAACGGTACGGGAATAGTAATTTACGTAACAAGTCCGGAAAATACTGTTTTTTATTTGGACGAGTAGACCAAATTCTAGGACGAGCGTTAGCGAGTCCTGGAAGTCTACGAGTCCAAAAAAAACTGTTTTCGGACGTGTTGCGTACACTATTTTTTCGGCAATCATGTAGAATAACAAATCAATGAGACGCATTTAGTCTAAGAGACGAAGAGAGGTCGACTTTCGCCCATCTGTTAACCGGATGAAACGATTCCAAATTTGAATATTTCGAACATTTCAGTTCCTATTTGTATTATATATTGAAATTCGAACAGAAGATAGGTACCAACAGAAACATTATAATTCTTATTTATATTAATATTTGTATTAAAATTTGAGAACTTCCCGGCATAGTCCGGGAAGTGCTACTTTCCCAAAGAAAAAGTGTCCGGGAAGTGAACACTTCCCGGATGGTTGCCGAAAAAGTACTTTCCCGTATCGAAAACGATACGGGAATATTTTTGCCGGCTTGTTTACATTTTAGACAGTTATTGAATTCACGCAAACAATATGTAGAATTCCTTAGTTTTTGATAATGCTGATTGCGATTTCAGAAAAAATAGTATGTGTACCTCGTAGTAAAAGCACATTCCCAAACTTCAATGATTGTTGGCCTCGGCTTCGCCTCGGCCAACAATTTACATTGTCGTCCGGGAATGTATTGCTTTTACTACTAGATACACAATATACTATTCCCGTATCGAAAACGATACGGGAATATTTTTGCCGGCTTGTTTACATTTCAGACAGTTATTGAATTCACGCAAACAATATGTAGAATTCCTTAGTTTTTGATAATGCTGATTGCGATTTCAGAAAAAATAGTATGTGTACCTCGTAGTAAAAGCACATTCCCAGACTTCAATGCTTGTTGGTCTCGGCATAGATCTCGAGCAATCGGACTCTACCGCACTATTGCTCCTCCCTGTATAAGAATATACATACCTGTAGCAAAATGTTCATCTTCTAGCATAAGCCCAGGTTCACCTGCTTTTCTTTGCATCTGCATTTTTTTGAACATAGAATCACTGACGGTGTCTGGGAGAGGATTGTGTTCCAAATTTTCTTTGTGTAGTTTTTTGGCGAGGCTAAAGTTAGAAATGGCGGCCAAAATCGGCGATAGTATCCTATCTTTTTTAGACTCTGGAAGTTTTCTTGGACAGTGAGCATGCACCATATCCTTGTGCACCTTATTAAAGTCATTCACTTCTTTCGTGAGATCTCTTGCAGGTTCTGGTAAGGGTTTTGAAAAGTCATCGCGTATATTGGGGAGACCATTGAGGGGCGACTTTTCTTTTGGGAAACGATTGACCACTAGCTCCTCATGACTTGGTAGTCGGTGACGCTCTTCTGTCAAGTCGCCAGGAACATAAGGCATTGAGTCTTTGTTAGAATTGTCAATGTTTTCTTTATTTGTTTTCTGAAAAAGATACTTTTCATCTATCAACTAGTAAATAGTGAAATTTTGATTCTCTTTATTTTGGTCCATTGGAAGTAACGTTATCAGAAAATACAGATTGGTAGAAAGAGCTCAGATCACTTGCATCATTAGATGTATAATGGACGCTTGTTCTGGAATTTTGACAAAAATTGTTAATTTGTTACAAACAATTGTAGTTATAATAAAGATTGTAGTGAACTAGGAAACATTGGTCATATACCTGTGACTTTCTTATTTGAAGAAAAAACCATAACATATACCGGGTGCCCGTATTTCGAGCTCCACCATGGGGATCTCAGTTATTATAAAAGATACGAGGTCGGTTAAATTAGGGCAAAGTTGAGCGTTTTCATGCTGAACAATTACCTAAAACAAAATTTGATGTGTCATTTTTTAGTTTTTAAATTATTGGGAAAAAAAAGAAAATTTGTAATTTTCGTTTTTATTTTTTCAAGCGAAAACCAAAAGAACTAGTCGTTTTTAACTGGAACGTTCTTGATGCACTTTTTTACAAGGAATCTAAATCTATCATCGTATTTTCCAAGGCGTTCTTGATGCCAGAGTTACAAAAATCAACTTTGTTTTTTCTTATGAGCGCCATATTCGATTTTTGCCTTTTTAAAACGTAGATAATCGGTCCGTTTCCACACGGGAAGTTGCAACAAATCTTGGCATATCGCATCAAGTGGTGTGGAGGATGCTAAAGAAACACAAATATCGTCCTTTCAAAATTCACATCACCCAAGTTCTCCATCCCAGAGATGCTGGTCGACGGGTAGATTTTTGTAGATTCGTAATGAACCAGTTGGAGCAAAATCCAAATTTTTTACGTAATGTACGCTCTGGCCAGCCGCCCAGAGCAGTCGTGCTACCAAAGTCAAGTTGTTTGCGCATGCGTAACAACATTCACTTTTAAAGTTGAAATTTCCCATAAAAATGATAAGTTTATAACAATGTTATTAAGAATAACAAACATAAGCACAATATCTGAATGCTGATCGTAATTTGAAATTTTTGAGGACCTTCCTTATGGATTACGTTGACAACATTCGTCTCAACCGGCTGAATACCCTTTGGTTTCAGCAAGACGGCGCACCGCCGCATAATGCTAGAAGAGTTGCTGAGAGTTTGTCAGAAATGTTTCCCGGTAAGGTGATTTCGAACAACGGAGACACACGTTGGCCAGCGCGGTCACCTGATGTTTCTCCGCTGGATTATTAGGTATTTATGGGGAACTACGAAAGATTTGGTTTTTAAAATACGATACTGATAAACTGGAGAAGAACCATAATCACCACTATTAGGACTAAGATAAGAAGACGGGACATATCGCGAGCTATTCAGAACCTGAGGAAACGAGTAGAATTGTGTTTAGAAGCCGAAGGTGGAGTATTCGAGCATCTTTTATAACTTTTGTTTTGCGAAGAATAAACTTCTAACATATCATGTCGTTCCTAATTCAAAATCTTAGTTTTTAAGTAGGTAAGCTTGATGGAAATGTGAACGTTCCAGATCCAAATTCAATTGAACTATCAAGATTTAGTTTGTTAAACAAAATTGTTGGCGTTCTTTAATAATAATATAATAATAATAATAATAATATTTATTGTTGTCATTGGATCCAATTTGGACATTGACATGGTCAGTATCTATTAAAAACAATTTGAGTAAATTAATTAAAAAACTTTCAACATCAAACAACAAACATAGCACAAACGTTATTTACATTAACATGTTAAAAGTTAGGTGTAACTAAGGTACTCTTCAACAGTGTAGAAGCAGTGTTCAAGCAAATATTCCTTAATTTTATGTTTAAATAAATTTATACCCTTGATTGATTGGAGGTTGACAGGTAAGGAATTGAAAATTTTTATTCCCCTATACTCTGCCCCCTTTCGAATAGGGCTGTACTGTGTGCTGGAATTCTCAGACTGTCGGAATAACGTAGCACTCTATTACTATTAGTACGTCCATTTACATTTGTCATGAATAGATTTGCGTTACTTTTGACAAAAATAAGTAGCCTATATATGTAAAGAGAGGGAAGTGGTAGTACACCGAGTTTTTTGAAAAGTGGTCTGCACGGTTCTAAAAAGTGTTTTCAGTATACACCGTATTACACGCTTTTGTGCCAAGAAAACTCTATCAGCCAATTGGGATCCTCTCCAAAAAATCAAGCCATAGGTTAAGATTGATTGAGCATGAGCAAAGTAGTAGGTTTTCAACACAGCAAAGTCCACGGAATCGTTTAGTTTCCAAAGCACTCTTCGCAAAAACGATTTTTTCCCAATTTTGATCAGCATGTAAGATTCGATCATATTGTGTGATACATCGTTGTTATCAGAAAAAAATACGTTTTAAAAAGGCAAAAATCCAATATGGCGCTCATAAGAAAAACCAAAGTTGATTGTTGTAACTCTGGCATCAAGAACGCCTTGGAAAATACGATGATAGATTTAGATTCCTTGTAAAAAAGTGCCTCACGAAGGTTCTAGTTAAAAACGTCCTTTGGTATTCGCTTGAAAAAATAAAAACGAAAATTACAAATTTCCGTTTTGTCCAATAATTTAAAAACTAAAAATGATACATCAAATTTTCTTTCAGATAATTGTTCAGCATGAAAACGCCCACCTTTGCCCTAATTTAACCGACCTCGTATCTCTTATAATAACTGAGATCCCCATGGTGGAGCTCGAAATACGGACACCCTGTATATTTTGTATAGTTTTTGAATGGTTTATTGAAAGCATTTGAATGACTGATTAGAATTATCCACATTTTGTAACCTGCCAAAGACTGACATGTCAGCTTTTTTTTCCTATTTATTTTTTTATTTTATTGAATGATGACAGGACATGATGTTTTCTGAGTTCAACCATATGAAGGAGTAAATATTTTTATCATAATTACTTCGAATAGTACGGAGGTAAAATGGCCTGTTAGGTCGCCAGATCTTGCCCCACTGGACTTTTTTCTCTGGTCCTATGTTGAACAACGTTAAACCTTGTAAATATCAAAGACCTCACGAACAGAATACGCATCGAGTGTCAGAGAATTCACCAAAAGACGATTGCGGATTCAAGCAATTGAAACGTTGTGAAAAATTTGAAAGAGATAGAAATCTTTCAACCATTAAGATGATGGACGTCCGAAATATAAGTAACCAGAGGTTGAACAGTCGGTCTCCAAACAATATGCACACTCAGGTTATCATGAACAGGGGACAGTTTAAATTTGACAACAATGAACGTCACTTCTTACATGTGATCGACTAATACTTGTTTTTTGATTATATTTATTTATCAATTTGTACTCACTCAAATTGTTTATATCCTAATGAGTGCCCTTTAGGCTTAATGCTAAAATTGGTTTTACCTGATAATGTGATATTCATGAATCTATGTAACGTGGAGGGCGCATTTAGCAATCCAAAAGGCATTTTCAAGTATTCATAGTGACCTTGGAATGTACTGAACCCGGTGAGGGGTGTCTTTTCCCTTCATGTCTATCTGCTGATAGGCTTCTGCAAAATCCCTCAGCTATAACCCTGGATTAAATTTTGTCAGAGGGTAGTTAAGATCTTGATGAACTCTATGGCACTGAATGTTAATATAAGAGTATTTCCCTACTAATTGACGATGTACTAGTGTAGTTAGGAACCCCCCGAATATTGAACAGGCAATACTGTAGGAGTTGGAGTACCGGTCCCAACCAGTAATTTTTTTCAACAATGAGGGAAAAAATGTGAAACGGCATGGGCGTGCCCATGCCTTTTTCAAAGGGATAGTTGATTAAGTAACTTGAAAAATATTTTCTTATTTGTTTTAGTTGGGCTTTGTTTTGGGAAGATTGTTCTGGAAAAGTTGTGGCACTTGGTATGCCCAAAACTTTTTGGAAGTGGGATATTATTCAACAAATCCCCATCCAAATTACATTGAAACTCCGTCGATTCCCGGCCAACTAATTCATGAACGAAGAAATAAAATCAAATATCATTCCATAACGAGCAGCGGTCAACATTAAAAATTAATGAATGGAAACACTCCTAACTTAATAATTATTTTGGTCCAGACAGCACCGGTTGCGATTTTTACAGTGTTAAGATATACTCCAAATGCTGGGAGCATTGGCTTAGGCACGTAAACGCAACTCAGCAAAAAACTCTGTGAGAACTTCTGAAGTTACTCAAGGCCATTGTTGGTATAGGCGGTACAAATATTATCGATAGTACTAGAAACAATAAATCATGGAAGGAATCGAAGAATGAGGGACGATTTTGGTGGTTGGGGCGGCCTTTCGATTCGAAACAAAGGATCAGAGGTCAGAGGATCTTGGTCATGGAAAATCGAAAATTAGTTAGATTTTTGCGTTCGAAGTTAAAACTTGGCTACTAAACGATTTTCTAACTCAATATTCACATTAATTTCTGGATTAACACCAAAGTTTCGAAACAAAATTCCAATTCAGTGATAATGTCAGAATTTTTAAGTTTTTTATGGTTGAACTTAGAAAAACAGCGTAAATCCCTTTAAAAAAAGTTGACGTAAGTCTTTAACAGGTGAAAAAAATTGGATAACCAGAATCAGTCATTTAATTCCTATCAATAAACCATTCATACCCTGTGTAAAGTAAGTTATGTTTTTTCATCAAATAAGAAAGTTACAGGGCCGCCAATACCTGTCTGAATCACGTGATATAGATTAAACTGTGTACTTTGATGTTTTTTTCACTAAAAAGTGCTCAATAATTTTTGTGGCCTTTTCTAACTCGATAAAAAATGTTGAAATACCTCATCATCTTGTAGTTTCTTTGGATGGTCTCCTGTAGCTTTGTGAGAGAAACTGCCCTTTTTGTAATCCTTCGATTTAATCAAACCACTCAATTGATTTGCTGAAAATAAGTTGAAATGTTAAGGTAGATACATCTCATTCACCATTAAAACATTCTCAGTTTTCTGTAATAATAGTAAGTAGCTTTTTAGAGTAATAATTTTTTTCTACATTCATGCAAAAAGCAAAACTTTATTGAACTATATTCAGTGGAAAAAGAAGTTCTTTATTGCACTAGTGCAATAAAGTTTTTATTGCACTCATCTGTCATTCTACTTCAACGTGCTGTCATCATGACAAACATAAACGTTTAAGCCTACTACATATTTAGCAGATATTCTGTGAGATTGGCAATAGGTACTTCACTACGAAATATTCATATTGAAAATTGCACCAATTGTTCATTCCCTTTCAACATTGAGGGTAAAAATAAAGTTTGAGTTAAATTGTTCGTAACGTATTAGTTCCTGTTTCAATGCAAATCGATATTAATAATAAAGTATTCAAGTTGCGCTTTTCATTTTCCTACACCTAGTGCCGCACCTCAATAAATCATTTTTTGCTTTTTGCAAGAACGTAGAAAAAATGTTGTATGCAACTCGTGCAAAAATTGTTTATTGCACTCGACGTGTTGTCCAACTCGGCCTAACGGCCTCGTCGGACAATTTCACGTCGAGTGCAATAAACATTCACTTTTTGCACTTGTTGCATAAATAACTATTAGTCGTTTCTAATTACTAACACATCAAGATTTTTTACTTTTTCAGGTATTCTGAAATTTTTTGTTCCATAGAAAGGTGCACCCTAAGCTTATTAAATCTGAAATTTTTAATGGGTTTACAATTTATACAATATTCTACAAGAATCACATTTGCAGCTTTGTCGTAAAAACAATTCAAAAAAAATCATACCTACCCCAATCATTCTTGAAATTCTATCAAACGCGCGTTTCCCCAACAAAGTTGCCATCAGAAGCTGTATTGTAGTATGTTTTCCAGGCTGACAGAACAAAATCTTTATCGTAAAAAATATTTATTTTGTCATTCCAAAATTCATTTAATTCTCTGTCACAGGTATTTATCCAGTCTCTAATACAGTAACTACTTAACAATCATTTCTGGATTTAGGGATCAAATATCATTATAATTCGGAGTAATCAACCTAATCAATAAACGAGCAGAATTGGAATGATGTATACTCTGTCCAAAAGTCTGATGTTAATGAACAAAGGAGACTCTCCTCTTCTCTCTTCGTTGAACCTCTTCATTCCCACCTAATCAATGTTTCCTCTTTATACAGTGCGCATCATAAGTGTTACCCCCCCTATCTAACTCGTTACTGGACTCTTGTTATGAAAATCGCCGAGACACGTCGATTTTTGATTTCTACATTGTACATTTTCGTATGAATAGTGCACCCCTAATTTCATCCCTGACTGGAGGGGAGCAACCCTGTCAAAAAATTTAAATAGCATGGGGTGGTGAGCGATAGCTTATTTGAAAGGGGGTTTTATTCTCTATTCAACCGTGTAAAGAATTACACCACAAACAGGAAGGCAACTAAGCTAACACTAGCTGTTTCTGTTATTACAGTAAATGTCCAAAATGTTCCCCGTTGACCTCCTGGCAAAAATAGAGTCTATTTTGAGTTTCAGTCCTGACATTTTGCAAGGTATCGCGAGTAATTGTTGCACGCACTTCCCTAATCCGCGCACGCAACTCCTGAATATAGTGACACTGAGTCTCGTAGACTTTAGATTTAAAGTAACCCCATAGGAAGAAATCTAAAGGAGTTAGATCTGGTGATCTTGGAGGCCATTCCACAGATCCACAAATATGTCCTCACAGCAACTGCAAAATGAGGAGGGGCTCCATCTTGTTGCAGTATAATGTCCATGTAAAATTCGTCTGGATTATATTCGACAGTTGCCACTTTCAGTGGATCTATCACTGTTTCCAGCATTTCCAAATAGAGCGCACCCGTCAGATTTTCCTCAATGAATACCGGACCTATAATATGGTCACCCAGTATTCCTGCCCACACATTAACTTTTTGAGGAAACTGGGTATGAGCTTCGCGAAAAAGCCGAGGATTTTCATCGGACCAGTAGGTACCTCACATTTTGTCTATGCACCGTTTAAAAAAAAGGTAGCCTCATCACTGAAACAAATACGTTTCAAATAGCTGGAATTTTACAAAATATTGTTAGAGACTATTTCACAATATTCTAGACGGCGGTCTGGATTATCGTTCGTCAGTTAGTGCACCATTTTTATTTTGTAGGGATAAATTTTTTTTTTAGAACTCTCAATATCGTCATCTGCGAAAACTCACAATTCACGGCAACAGTTCTACTCGATGAGGACTGATTATTCACTAACTCGCTCATAATGTCCACTTGTTTATCTTCTCCTGTAGTTGATCGCCCAGAACGTGGTTTATTTTGCACACTGCCGTTCTCATAAAAAAATTCCGTTTGAAATAATTTCTATCAATACGGCGATCTGGAGCACGTTCATTGAACATTAGAGTTTGGAATAGTTTCTGATCAACATAAGCTTGCATTAAAAAGTAGATCCTGAATTTTTTGATAATCATCAGCTTATAAGTATTTTACCTAGTTTCTCTAAATTATTCGACAAGCTTTGTTTGAAAAAATTGTCAGCTTATTTGTGAAATGTAGTATTTTCAGTAGCAATCAACATGGATATTGAAACAAAAGATCTAATGAGCACAGCTACTTTTCAGTTCACCCATAATATTCATATTTCATCAGGAATAATAAAAAAAATGTAGGAATATCAAGGAATGGAAGCATCAATGATTACTATTATAAGAATCAAATTGCAAAAAATATTCCTACATTGAAAAACAAGTACATTAAACAAAGAATAGAAAATCTTCAAAAAATTGAGGTTGGATGATTTGTATCTGGATGCACACAAGTATTTTAGCTACCGACGATGTTTAGTTTGTTGACGAAACGCGCGTCGAATGAACTTGATGTAGTTTTATGGCTTGGGTAGTTTTCTGTTTTTTAAACCCTGCAGAAATGGTGGTATAAGCTGATTCTTTCCTAGGATTGATATGCTATTTTCTATTATTATTTCAACATATTGTCAATAGTGACAGTGTGACAATTAAATTTCTTTTGAATGTGGTAAATTGGTGGTCTTTTTGAAACAACTTTCTCAAGAAGAATTTCCTTATGCATCTGCAAATATCCATCTTCATTGAAGATATTTTCCAATAAAGAAAAGTGAAAAATTTCAAGATCAATTCTTGATTGATTCAATTTAATTTCTCAGATGCGTGAGTTTTGAATAAATGTATTTAGATTTTTACTGGAGTAACCGAATATAACTTACCAGTTTTTCGATCTATTTTCTTTGGCAGCTGCCAAGTTCCCAAATAATTTCCCCAGGGCCGTACGATTGATTTATTTGCTTTGCTCAGTAAGTGTCCCCTATCATTTGCTATGATCCTGGTATTGCCTGTCCTTTTTTGTGGGTATTCACAATTCAGTTTTGGCACTTCCCAATTCCGAAGCAATTTTGGTTTATATGCTGACTCAAACTAAACAGAAAAATCTCTTGTAATTTATTTTGTAAGAAAATTGTAAATCGTCCAGTTGAAAAAAGCCTGCTACCATTATATTCAATTCATCACTAATTAAAATGCAGATTCAACATCATATCAACTTTATTAAAAAATAATTAAACAGCCTATTGTATAGATATTTGAATTTTGTCTACTTTTTAGATATATGTTCTAGCCTCTTCTTGACATGTTTTTTCATTTTATTTTTCCTTTTTTCTGCTTGTGCTTCCTTCACCATTTTCTTCCTCACTTTCTTTTCATCTAAGGTCTCATGTTTGGGCCTTGACGAATCCTTATATTTACTGACTCCTTCCTTTGATATTTCTTCATCATCACTGCTATCATCTTCGGACTGTTCTTCACTTCCATCCAATATTTCTGGCCGTTGAATGGTCCCACTTAAATCAGACTTCAGACCTACTATTGTTTTGTATAACAAATCATCTGCATTTCCGGATTTTGCCTGATTTATGTCTCTCTCAAAATCTATGACTTCTGTTAGTCGCTTTGGAAAGTATGCTTGCTTGAAAACTTCTTCGTCAACCTGAAATATTTATTTATTTAATAATAATAATAATTGGTTTTATTGATAGAAATGCATACAAAAAAATTAGGCAAAAGGCAGAATTAAATTTCAGATTTCATCAAGAGAATTGATCTTCAATTTATACTGATTACAAACAAACTATTTATGTCACAATTTTTACTCGGGTTTGAAGGCCGTCGTTTTTTTGCCATAAAGAAGTTGGCTATCAGCCCAGTGATAGCCAACTTCTTTATGGAACATTTTGAAGAGAAAGCAGTTGATGCTTTTGATTCAAAACCGACCATGTGGCTACGTTACGTGGATGACACCTTCGTCATTTGGAGACATGGAAGGGACACACTGAACAGGAACAGCGGATAGCATTTCTAGATGTACTCATCGAAAGATGTAGCGCAAGACTGACCCATAAAGTATTCCGAAAACCTACACACGGATAGGTATCTGCATGCTCTATCAAACCACCATCCTAGTAAGAAGCGAGGAATTATCTCCACACTAGCAGAACGTGGGCTCAGATAGTTACACGTGCATATCTTCCATATATTCCTAAGGTTACAGACAGAATAGGAAAACTCTTGGGGCAACACAACATAAAAACGGTCTTCAAATCCACCAAGAAAATACAACAAAGCCTTAGGTCGGCAAAAGACGAAAGAGACCCACTATCTGCAGCGGGAGTATATCGCATACCATGCACTTGCGGAAAGGTATACATCGGAACCACAAAAAGATTAATGGGAACAAGGCTGAAGGAACATCAGAGGAACTGCAGATTAGGCCAAACGGACAAGTCGGCAGTAGCAGAACACGCGCTCAGTGAAGGAAACCACAAGATTCTGTTTGAGGACGTAAAACTTCTTGCCCCCAACCAGGGATACCATAGCCGATTTGTACGGAAGGCAATAAAGATCCAAAGATCCACAAACACACGGAGAATTTCAACAGAAAAGAAGAAGCTGTTAACCTCAACCGAATATGGAATCCCATTCTTAGAAATTCCAAAATAACAAAAGAAAACTATGACATTAAGACAGCAGGCAAAAAGGTGTCAATTAATGTTATCGAAAATATGCTCTACCCAGTTACGGTAATAAGCAACATTAAGCCAGCAGGTAGAAAGGGGTCAATTAGTGTTAGTGAGAATGTACGAAATCCAGATACGGTAATTAAAGCACAAGACTACCTAAATCAGAATAAATACAATTTTCGCAGACGGAATCTCCAGTCATCTGAGATTATTCATGATGTATAAGCCTCTGAAGAAGCTAGCCACTCGCGCTAGCGAAACGTTAGGTCGATATTCAAAAAAACCACGGTCTTCAACCCGAGTAAAAATTGTGACACTGAAACTTCGGCCGCGAAAAGCCTTAACCATTTTGTCAGACTATCTATGTCTAATACAACAGTTGGAGGAATAAAAACATACAGAGAAAACATACAGCTGGACTATTATGGGCCCAAGTTATACAACTGCTTCCAATACAACTCAAGAAAATAAATACATTGAACTACTACTAACATGCTATCAGGGACGAAATAAAAATATGTATGATACAATATAGTAATTACATGAAGGGTGTACATCTGGTCTATAATCTTAAATCATTTCAAAAGTTAAATCATCTACATTTTTGAGAAATTTTATTTTCTAAAAAATAGAAATGACTGTAAGCAAGTAGGTATGAATTACCATGTATTGAAGAAAATCCGAAGATATGAAATCGCAATACAAGTTGTTGAAGCTTGGGTGATGTTGATGTCATCTAGTTTTCTGTATCTTATATTATTTCATTTTATTATTTATAGTTGCATATGTCCAAAAATATATGAATGAATTTGAATTTTTTATCCTAATTCGAGCATATGATAGAATTTTATGACAAACAAGTGCACAAATAAGCCTTTATGGCACGAGCTAAGAGTGCTTTAAAGGCACTTGCACAAGAGGTGTATCATATGATATTTTTTATTAAGCCCTCATTGTGATTTTAAAAACAGTGCTAGAATAATATATTCTGTAACAAGGATGAAATGAAAATTCTATGCTGGTGGAAAGTTATAAGTAAATAAATAAACCATTATCTTTTCGAATTATTAAAATGTTTGATTGATGGTATAAACCACTCCTAGACAACATCACTTCACACAACAAAATTCACAATTGTCCTACTTGAAGTAACAGTGATCTAAAACAAACAAACAAAGACAGCTATTAGAATCCTGGCAAATGCCAACTATTGTGATACTAGCAGACCATTGTTTAAATCGCTGAAAATTATGACACTCCCATCTTTGTTTATTTTGAGTACTTTACTTGAGATCCATAAGAATTTACCAAACTTAATTATTCAATCTGCTATTCATGAGCATGATACAAGAGGATCACATAAAATCAGAGTACATAGATATAGACTCACAAAGTCCATGAATAACTCTGTGAATTGCCATCTCTACAATATTCTACCTGAATCATTGAATACATTAACCATGTTGTGCTTCCAGAAAGCTATGAAATCATTTCTGTTGAACAATTATTTCTACTCCATAGAGGAATATCAGAAATATGACGAAGAAGGTGGTTTGACTTCTCATTCTCAATCATTTTTAATTTGTTGACTATTTTAATTGTTTTATTTATACAAACTTTTTATTATAATTACTGTGTGCATTGTTATTTGTATCCTAAATTCTAACTATACAGTGCAGCTTTTTTAAGCCCCCCCCCCCCTGTTAACTTTTGAACGGTTCGACGTACAAACATGAAAAAAAAAAAACGTTTGGAGGGTTTCACCACTACTACTTTTTGAAACAAAAAATATGGGGATTGCTCCACAGGGGGCGCGGGGGGACACATCAACTCAAATTTTTTAAATTGCATGGTGGGTCGAGTGTCACATCGTTGAAAAGAGAATTCAATTCTCTTTACAACCATCTAAATATTTTTGAATTTAGTTGAGGATTTTTTTCCCAATTTCGATTTTTATGCCTACTGAAATTTTCTAGTTGATGTGCACCCAGCGCCATCTGTAGTGTAATTGCAATATTTCTTCTCTCAAAAAGTAGTATCGATAATACCCTTCGCAATGTTTTTGGTTTCATTATTCCACAACAAACCGTTCAAATTTATCAAGCTATGACTAGTTTTCAGATCCGCATTTATATTTGATATTTCGAATTTGAATTGCAAAAAAAATATTAACGAAATTCAAAAAAAATTAGATAGTTGTAAAAAGAATTGCATTCTCTTTTCAACGATGTGACACTCGACCCCCCCATGCCATTTAAAAATTTTGAATTGATGTGCCCCCCCCCCCCCCCCGCGCCCCCTGTCGAGCAATCACCATATTTTTTGTTTCAAAAAGTAGTTTCGGTGAAACCCTCCAAACAGTTTTTTATTCATGTTTGTACGTCGAAGCATTCAAAAGTTAACAGGGGGGGGGGGACTAAAAAAAGCAGAACTGTATACAATTTTTTGTGACATGCTATTGATAATAATAATAATACTTCATTTGCTCAAATAACTAAAGATGTTTTAGCATCAAAAATGGGGGTGATAAAATAGTTGATTACAAATACATAAATAAATACAATTAAATAATGGATTAAAATACATTTGTTCCTCAAGATATGTAAAGGTACAGAGATTAAAATATCATAGCTGCATATTTATTAAAGAGGAAACATCAGCATCAAAGAATTTTTGTATGTTGTAAACATTGAATGTAAGAAGCAGTTTTTTAATTTCTCCTTTGAATTTTGCTATTGGAAGATCTTTCATATAATATAATATATCCAAATACAAATATTCTATTCTATATGTTACCCACACAAATTATACAAGAACTGTATAATTATTGTATATTTCACAGAAATAAACTATTTTTTCTTTTTTGTTTTTTATATCAAAGCATTTATAATATGAAATGCCTATTTTTTCAAAGGAATTGTTTTCATTTGCTTACTGAACCATTTTATTAAAAAAAATTATATTTCTTGTTGCTTCAATTTTGACCATTTAAGTGCTTGAAGTCTCGAAAAATCCCAATATTTTTAGCCAGACTTGTAAACAAATCCCTGATGATGAAAGGTTGATAGCAATAAGAGCATAGAACCTAGTTTTTACCACAATGAGAATAAATATAGTTGTTACAGACTCACTAAAATAATACAATAATATTTATTGTTACCTGTTCAATAGATGTTGTTTCCGGTTTTTCAGCTGCTCTGTCTGCCAAAGCATCCAAGCACTCTTCCATATTATTTTCGGTTATACTAGGATCTGTAATGAAATCAACCAAATCCTTAATCCCCATGGTCGCCACCTCCTTTTTTGAAAAAAAGTCTGTAATATTGGTACAATCTTTCCTGAGAAAATCAAGAGCATGATGATGGTCATGTTCAACTGATTGTGAAACGTCTATTATATAAATTTGGCCACTGTGGTAGAGCATATTATATTCTGAAAGATCAGCGTGGACCAGTTTACACAAATTATACATCTTCCACATCATCACAACTATGTCCCTGTAGATTTCTCTGGCTTTAGACTGACTGAGTTCCACATCTTTCAGCTTTGGGGCAGGCCAACCTTCAAAAAAATTAGTTAATGAATTCAGAATTACCAATAGCAAATCAATCATATCTTGACCTTCAAAGAGCTTTTGAAACTGTGGATCGAGATAGGATGATTAAAAAATTGTGTTGGTATCGAGGCATTGAAATGGCTAGCTAATTATCTGGATAACAGAAAACAGAAACTGAGGTTTAATAATGAACTCTCTGAGGAAATAGAAAATGGCTATGGGGTGCCACAGGGAAGTGTTCTTAGGCCTTTATTATTCTTGGGATTTTTGAACCAGCAGGAAATCGTGAATACATTTGTTGCTGATGAAACTATTTATTTCTCTACATCATACCCAGTACTTTTGGTACAAGCTCTTAACAATTTGATATATCAAAACAAGAATGGTTCAGTGAAATTCTGCTAAAAATTAATGGTAATAAAACTAAATTCATGCTCATTGCTAATTGCTAATGAAAGCGATTTTCTCATAAAGATCATGGTAATAAAGATTGGTAATGGAATAATCAAGCGGGTAAAAAAAATTCAAATATCTTGGTATTATAGTTCATTATAGAATAACTTTCAAAGAACAGAAAAGAAGACTATTTATTAAAAACAATATCTTTTAAAGTAAATTATCTATATAGATGTTCAAGATATCTCAATCAAATCAATGGACCAAAAGGATTATTTACAACACTATTATAATTTCCCATTTCACTTACTGCTCAACTATTTTGTATTTACTGAATCAAAATCAAATATATAGATTTCAAATATTGCAAAACCGATCAATGCGAACAATTCTCTTGTGCAATATACGTAATCCTATTACAAAAATGTTGATCTGACTAGAGTGGTTGTCAGTAAAATTTTTATTGTATCAGGCACTCATTTTTGCATTTATAATAAGAAATGGAAGTGTACCAAACTACTTGAAAGATAAAGTAAACTATAATTTTGAATATCACCACTATGGAACGAGAGCTAGAAGAGATTTCCACATTCCTCAATTTCATAAAAGATTTATTCAAAATTCCATTTTTATCAAAGGTTTAAGAGCATTCAACGAGTTACCATCTGAAATAAAAATTGTACACTCTCTCAATTCTTTCAAAATTACTCTGAAAAAACATTTGTTGGAAGGAAGCAATCCCTAATATATTTTTTAAAATAATTTTATATCTTTATACACAACAGCAATATTTTTATACATATTTTTTTTAAGAACTGTGCATTGTTGATTATATTTATTGGATGTAATGGTGCTGTTTTGACATATTTTTGTTTTGTAAGTACAATGTATTAGTTTTTAAAACTAAATAAACGAATATACATAAATATATATCTTACCTTCCTTTCCAATAAATGTCATGAGTAGGACATGCGATCTGAGTAAAATTGGTTTAGGAACATTTAAACCATTAGAGTGCATACGGACCAAGTTTCTCATTTCTTTTTCTGCCCAGGTCTGTACCATTTTCCTCGGATTATGTTTAGAGTAACCATGCCTGAATCTGAATTCACCACTAACATACTTATCTCTATCCTTGAATACCAAGATGGATGTTTTATAAATTTTAATTGCATAGTCTTGACCACTTTTAGATGAGGCTTGATAAACATTTGCTTCTTTGCCTGTTGATATACATCCGTTGATTTCTGATATGAAATTATTGTTCAGCAGTTTGAATAAAATCATTTTGGTTCGAGGGTCCATGACTTGTTCCGTTGTGGCTCGATCATGCTTGTCCTTGGTGCGGTTCTTATTGTTCTCCATGCGCTTTTGGTTTTCAATGAGCAAGTTCGTAGTGTGCCCAGGCAGGTTAGCAACTTCATATTGATCAATATTTATTTTGTTTGTATATTTCCTGAATAAATTGTCACTATGATGATGAGAGCTCTCTTTGTTGGAAGATTGTTGTTGACAGGAACGGCTTCGATAGCCAGCATCGTATTCGCAATATTCATCTGAGTAATAGTCATCTTCTTCATCTTGCAACTCTAGATCTAAAAGTTTTTCTGTTTCATCCTCAATGTCACAATATAATTGGTCCTCAGTCAGGGACGATTTAATTTTATTTGCAGCCATTTCTGTAATTTAGAAATAGTTAAATTCTTCGGTATCAGTCAAACACTTCCAAATCCAATACAATCAAAATAAGCGAAGGAATTAATTGCGATAGTATAATGGCATTGATGTCCCATAAGCCAGACAATGGCCAGACACAGTGCGTGATTTGAGGTTAGGTGGTTGATTTCACAAAAATAAATTAAACAATGCATACTCCAGTGCCGCCAACAAAAACTGTTCAAAAAGATCACTGGACAGGAAAATCCGTGCATTTTACTCCCAATGCATTGATTAATCCTCACAAAATCTGCGCAAGATTTTTCCAGAATCTGACTCGACAATGATTAGCTCTGATAATAGTTAGAGAATTTTCAACTCAGTTTACCTTCTTCTTGTCTGGTCATTTAAACTTACCGCCAGTACAGTGACCAATCACACAGCGCTCATGCCGTGCATTTTATTGTCGTCTGTCAAATCTTCAGAACATTCCCGAATGATCAGTGGCGTCTTTCCACCCAGTTCG
Source organism: Chrysolina oricalcia (assembly GCA_944452925.2). Classification (NCBI taxonomy): domain Eukaryota; kingdom Metazoa; phylum Arthropoda; class Insecta; order Coleoptera; family Chrysomelidae; genus Chrysolina; species Chrysolina oricalcia. Next base: position 16,706,080 of record OX101819.2, read on the forward strand.
GGTACTGTAATTTCTTTATTAATTCTGAAATTTATGAAATAATAGAGTTGCTGGATAATACATATACAATGATATTTATTTCAAAGTTGTGCATTACTTGAAAGCGACTGAAAATCATGAAATTGAACTGGTGGGTTGTAAAAGGATAAAAATTAAAATGTATTTTTCTACGACAGTGCGTGAACTAAGTTGTTACGCACTGCTGACAGTGCATAAAGTAATACTTTTTCGCACTAGAGCGTAAAAAAATCACTTGTGCGTAAAGTAATTTTTTACACACTGTTCATACATTTATGCATTTTTGAAAAATACAGTGTTTTGCGTCAAATATAACTCGGAAGTCTTTGTTTGATAATACGACGACAATTCCTATCATTAAACATTCAAATTAATGATATAATTGCTGCGCCTCATTTAACAAACTTCACTCTCACACAAAATAGTCCCACTTTACGAACTTGTATCATAAATAGCTATTATGCACTAGCGGGCGGTAAAGTACACTTTACCGCCCGGTTCGCCAGGCGTAAAGTGGCACTTTACCGCCCGTGGGCGCATTATGGCCCGGCGGGCCGTAAAGTAGACAAAATTCTCAAATTGTCTATACTCACACATCATTTCATGCAATTCCTAACACGAATTAGAATCATTTCAGTTCAATAGAGCAATACTCTTTCTAACATTTGTTCATAATCGTTGGCAATTTTTTCGGTGATGATCTATTTATTGTAACGTTATTTTTTTAATTATTAACTAATCAGGGTATATCGAAATTTTTAATCATATTTTACATGCATTTTACCACTATTTGCCTTCTGCATTTATTTCATAATGTTCAAACACTAATAATACCTATATGCTATCACAATATAATAGATTCTCCAATATAGCACTCATCAGCTACTATAGTTTCACATTCCTCACATTATGTTACCCTTAATTGTTGTATGCATAACGTATGAAACGTGTAGACCATTGCAATTCAAGTCAGTATTTGTGATTCGCGCTATAAAACCGCTACTATGCATAAAATTTTGTATGTATCACGTGCATAAAATGCGTTTAAGGCCTTCGGCGTGTGATGGCCCTCGGCTAACGCCATCGGGCCATCATCCACGCCGCAGGCCATAAACGCCTATACTTTACGCACTTGATACATAAATAACTATTATGTCCCGATGGTCGTATACGGATCGATATAACTTGTTGATGAAAAATTACATTTAGAATCACACGTTGTGTAGAAGAAATTATTCTTTGTGGAATTTCTCCGTGGCTTCCACACTGAAAAATAAAATATCTAGGAAAATAATTTTCGACCACTTCTCCAAAAAGACTGCCGAAACGCTTTCGGATCGGGTGTATTATTTTCCTTTTCTCCTGTACAACAATAACTCCTTGCAAATTTCTCTGATGGTTCATACGGGAGTTCTACAAAAAATTCGAAATTAGTGATTGTCTACCCCTGGAACAACAATAACCTTTCCAGTCACGAAAAAAATTAGGAAAACTCGCAAAACGGAAATCGAAAAAAATCCGTAAAAATAGTGAAAATTATCTGACGTTTGAATGACACGGTTTCAAAAAAATGTACCCCTCTTCCCCCCCTCGAAAGATAGATATAGAACGCGTAGAAATTTGGGAAAATCTCGAACGGTTTCAACATGGAAAATTATGACAAAAAATATGTCTGAAATTTCCAGCAAAATATGGTCACGGTACTTCTGAACGAAGAATGTTGCCAATTATATTATGCTGGGCTTGCACAGTACAGAAAATGCAGGGTAGTACTGTTGACCATGCCGTTGTCTATCCAGGCCCAAAGCTCTTCGCTGCTGGCCAAGCATACAGGGTGGGCCAATGGAAACTTCCATCCTAATTTATATAGGATTTAAAATCAAAATTTTGGGTAAAACGCTCGAACACATCGATTTTTCACCCCCCATAGCTTTAACCCTGTAACTGGGAGTGAACAACCCTCAAAATTTGGATAGGGAAAAAGGGGCCGTGCCATACCTCTTTTTGAAGGTCTCATATTGAGTTCTTCATGACCCCTATAATTTTGCCTTATTATTTCCCCATCGATAACGAAATGACAGGTTGTCAAAATCTTGGAAATAGACTATTGTTTTCGTAATAAAAATACCGAATAAACCGGGGTGATTTTATTATGGCACGAATGTTCATGGCTGACATTTTGAACAGCAGATAAATTTGACGTGTACACCTGATCATTAAACTTGAAACTTCAATTATTTGGTATTTTTATTACGAAAACAATGATCTATTTCCAAGATTTTGACAACCTGTCATTTCGATATCGATGAAAATAATAAGACAAAATCATAGGGTCATAAAGAACTCAATGAGACCTTCAAAAAGAGGTATGGCACGACCACTTTTCCCTATTCAAATTTTGAGGGTTGTTCACCCCCCAGCTCCGATTGTTCATAATGATATATTATATTATTACAATTGCACAATCTCTTTATTTTTCCTGTAGTGTTCAATTAAAATAAAACTTGATAGAAATCGCAGTTGTTGGAATGGTTGGTTGCTATGGAAATGTCCATAATAATTATAGTTTGACAATTCATGAAATTTCTGACAGTTGTGCGAAAAAATATCGGTATATTTAAATTATTATATAATGGACAGTGATAGCGACCTGGAAGTACTTACTCCTCCAGAAATAAGGGAGGTGGCAAAAAATATAGAGTTGAATTTGTTGCCGGAGAAGTCTCGGATGAAATATGAAGGAAATTATAAACGATTTATGGATTATTGCATGGAGAAAAATGTGAAGACTTTTTGGGAGAATGTATTACTTTTGCTTATTTTGCTGGATTATCTCAAACAATGAAGAGTTCTACCCTTTGGTCTGTATATTCCATGTTGAAGACAACTATGAATGTTAAAAATGGCGTAGATATAGGAAGATACTTGAAGTTGCGGCAGCAAAGTAATCACTTTGTTGCCTAGGCAGCAAAGTACCCCATTTGCTGCCTAGGCAGGAAAAGTAATACTTTGCTGATTGATATGTGTCAGCAAAATTAATATTTGCTGCCAATCGGAGAAAAAAGTTTTTATTTAAATGCACCAAAAAGAAGAAAATAAATGTCCATCCTCATACGAGCCAGAGCATCGCATTCAAACATTACGTGGGAGGCTGTTTCGTCCTCATCATCACAAAATCTGCATTGTGTGGAATCTTGATGTATCCCCAACAGTTGCAGGTATTTTCTCAGGTGGCAGTGGCCTGTCATCAGTCCTACAACCTTCCTGAGAGAGTCTCGGCTTAGTTCAAGAAGGTGTCTTGATAGCCGGTCGGTTGGCCCCATCATCATCTTTTTTTCGTGAGTATTGCTGAGGCTCTCTCCCAGAGAGATTGATGATGGGTTTTAACCCATTTCCGGGGGTTAGCTCCGGTTGGCTAACCCCCTAAAACCGCCTAAAAACAATACCCTATGTCTAACCGAAGCTAACCTCTAAAAAAAAATGTATATGATGACGTTGGAACGGCTATCTATGTTTATGTCTGAAGACGAGTCCCTTACCTTTTAACGAGTTATGCTAAGCATGAGACCGGTGTTCGAGCTGGGTTGAGACGAGTCCCTTACCTTTTAACGAGTTATGCTAAGCATGAAACCGGTGTTCGAGCTGGGTTGAAAAAAATACAGGAAAATATCAACTTTGATATACATTTCGAAGACTTTTCTATTGACATCCATCAAAATTAGATACCAACTTGTGGTATTGAAGGTGTCGCATAGGAGAATTGCAGTAAAATTCAAGCAGAAAACTAATAAAATTTTACATACAAAAAAAAACAGGTGGGAAGTTGTAATTCATCAGATCGCTTCCAATTAAACAACTTTTGTGCAGTGTTTCAGAAAAGCGAGCACGTTTGTGAGGAATCATCGACGAGAGAACTCACTCTTTACCACGTCATCCAAAACAATATTTACGGACATAATGTTGGACAATACCAAAAATTGTTGTTTGAATTGTGATACAACCGACGAAGTAATCTATTTAACGGTGTATTTTTAAATACTGAAACAAACACTCGGTATGTTATTTCAGGCTTACTGTGAATTATGAGCTATGATAAACTAAAATTGAAAATCGTTTATCATCCCTACGATGAAATAATAATAATAATAATAATATGTGACTTTAATTTCATGAAAAATACATTAAAATACATTTTATATCGTAGGGGCGGTATTCAACATAGTTGCTCTTCCATACAACCCATACAAGCAGGCAATATGAGAATAATGAAATTAAACAATAATTCACACAGCTTTCCATTTTATTTCAAATTGTAAACATATGTGTTGGTACAAGTCTAAAATTTTTCATATTTTAAAAATAGTACAAAAAAAGATAATTTAGGTAGTGATTTCATCTATTCGAAAAATGACATGACTCATATTAGTGGCAATGAAAAATTGCTTTTGTTCTTTGTCGTCAAAATTCACCAAATTCAATTTGATGCAAATTAACATGAATTTTTTCACTTGACCAAATACCAAGAATCATAAAATCATCAATTCTATTAGAATTCAAATGCTACAATTTGTTGATAATGATATTGTGGTGTTGTTGCCAGGTGTAACCAGAAGAAACATAGTCATTTTGTCTCCCTCAAAGTCACCTAACCACTTCATATAAAAAATTTTCTTAAGTTCTGTGCTCCGTGTTGATTTATTTCTTTTTATCAGTTTGAAAGTATGGATGAATGCTTTCTCGACGGTAATTATTCGAAAAATAACACTGATATTTTGTCGATACCTTGAAATTCAGACTATTTGCGTTTCAAACCAGTTTGAAAGCATACAGTTCAATGACTTTGAAAGGTTATTATTTCATGAATCTGAGTATTTGCAATAAAGAGATAATTTTTTGACTACCCGTTGGGAATTTCAAATCCAACAAGTTTTTTACAAAATTAACATTTTTTTTTAATTTTTCGTACTGCTTTTGAGCACAACATTTCGAAATTAAAATCGGTAGTTCTAATCATGATCGAACTTGATTGAATAACATTTTATTGTACGCGATTATATGAGTATAAAAAGTGAAAATAGGCTCAAAGCTGTTGATATTACTTATGGAAGATAACAATAAAATTTCAGTGCACTGAGTTGGGACATTTGTTGAGCTATGAATTATTATATTGGCAGTTGTTATAATGAAAATGAGTTGGAATTGTGTTAACCAAAAGAAAAAAGAGTATAATGAGGGTTATGATGTTTGCATTCATTGAAAGACTTTTGATCATATCTCAATTTTATGAAAAAATTATAATGAAATATTTATACCAAGTGACATTATTCAAAAATAGGAAATTTTCAAAGGTTTTGACGACAATGACGATTTGTGCGAATAAAATAATTTTGTATAAAATTTTTTCTTCATCGTCCTGCTTCCTCTTGATCAGCCTCTTTTTATCGGTGTGAAGGTACACTGATATTTATTTGAACTAGTTTGCGCAGTGTAGTTTTAACAACATTCCATTTGTACTGAAATAATCCTACCATATCCATGTTACCGAGTTTGTGCTGTGCAGTTTCGACCAGATTACACTTGAGCTGAGATAATCAAAAATATATTTTTGAGTCTGTTTGCTCAGTGCAGTTCCAGTTATATCATATTTGAACAAAATCGGAATAAAAATAATTAATATTTTTTTCCATTGACAATTTTGCATCAGTTTGCTCATTACTACCAATTGATGAAAATATTTCTGAAATTGTTATAATTATAAATGAATTGTATGAAACCCATCATTTTGTTACATTATAAAATTTTAAATGATATAAAAACTTGTCGCAAGAATAAATCTTGAGATAATTTTAAATTTAATTTACAACAAGAAATACATAGATACTTCTCGCGACGAGCTTTTATATCATTTAAAATTGTATAGTGTAACAAAATGATGGGTTTAATTCACTTTAAATTTTTTTTCTTCTTTTTATTGTATATTTAAATGAAAGCTTTTCTCTAAAAAGTTTTTTTAAGTTTATTATTTATATGTATGTGTTACATAATACATTTCAATAGAAAATTATTCTAGGAATATTTCATTATTGCCCTTCATATAGGGTACATTTGCATGTATAAATATATCGCAGAATAAAAAGACAAACATGTCAAATCTAATTCTACATGATATATTTCACACGGATTACACAAATGTAAACAACAATCGAAAAAACACATGCCATTCCAAACTGCCCTTCAAGAACGAGACTCCGTGTAATAATTTTTTAGGTGGTTGCAAGGGGACGGACAACACGTGCGAAATTCAATTGTGCAAGGGTGTCATTACATGATAGAGCTCCCTCGACAAATTGACACCGAAATCATTAAGTGAGGAGTAATCGAATTGGAAATAGATCGAAATAAATTAGAGGATGAGTTTCTATCGGAGTATTTTCAACCGAGGGTTCGTGTGGAAGAGACCCGGCTTACAGAATAATAATATAAACTTTGTTCAGAACATAAAATAGTAAGTACTAATACAAGGTTCAGTCCTTGGACCAGTATTATTCCTAATATTTATTAAGTACAAACTTGAAAGGGTAAATCTTCGGCTAATTTTAAGATAAAATGTTCAAATGTAAATGTGTCAGCAAATGTTTCGTTTTGGAGATGCAGGGTGTTGAGTTGAAATTTTATTTTCAATTATTTTGAATAACTTTTGCAAAAAGTTTGGTATTCCTCTCATATCGATTCTAGGAATAAATAACTATATTATATATCCAAGTTTGATTGCAGATTGGTTGCATATTATTTCGCCAATATTGAAAAAATCGTTTCAACTTATTTTGGGTCAATATTGGTTTAATAATATTTACCAATATTAGGCCAGTAGAGATAGACATTAAAAATGGAAAATTTAACAATAATTCCAAAAGTTTTCAGACTTTGGTCAAGTGAATGGTATATCGAGAAAGCAATAGTTTGCAACCTGTTCTGAAACCCGGAACATTGTAAAAATTGCAATTATCGTGAATTTTGCTGTATACTCGTTGAAAAAATTGCAAAAGTTTGCAAACTTGGAGAAGTAGGTATTAAATATATTATTTCAAATCACCAATCAAGTTTGAAAACAATTTAAGTTTACGGAAAATTTTCTTTCATTAAAAACCAATGTTTTTCCTTGAAATACCACAAGAAAAAATTCCAAAAATCCTGCAAACTTGACAGATACATCGAAAAATATTCTAGTTGTAGATACAGATTTTCAAACTTTTACGTTGAACGGAACAAGTTTATTTATATATTTTTTTAATTCGTAGTCATTTTTTGATCAAGGTGGTCTCGGAATAATTACAAAAGTTTTGAAACTTTGCTTCAAATTTTAAAAACATCTATTCTGATGCATTCACGCAACCTTGTACACGATCCCGAACTTCATGCAATTTGGAAAAATCAATTTTTTAAAAATGTATCCTCACTTTTGGTTATAAATCGTCTTGTCAATAAGAATATTTTTTCTTCGACAATATAGTTATTTAATGAACTAGTTTACATATATATCAATGAAGGCGATTAATGATCGAGATATTTTAACGCATGAGCGAAGCAAGCGCGTTAATTTTCGAGATCATTAATCGCATTTTAATATAAGAGTTGATTACAATATTTTTCCGTCTACCTCAGTCTTGTTGAAATAAAGGAGTTCTAATTTTTTTCTGACAATAAAGTTGAAGATGCTAATTCAGCAGTTTCCGCAACTTTTCAGACAACATAAATTTATCGTCAATATCTATTTTAGCGTCCCTAACATCTGAATGGACCTTTCCACGAGATATGAGAAAACACTGTAATGATAAAGTTCATACGCTAATATCACTCGGGAATCTCAAATTATCTTCAAATATAATGTGTCGTATGACAGTTGTCATTTGATTTTATACCAAATGGGTTCATTCGTCTATATATAATAATAATCGTTTGTCTCTGTTTAACTCGTTTGATACAAGTGAAGTAGTTCCATCAAATTTCTATGCTGCACAAGAACAGGCCCAACGTGATTTCTTATTTGAGGTTAGGTGTTTCAAAGTTTCGAAAGTTTTTGTTATTTGTATTCTACAATTTTTTTAAATTCCTTTGTCTGTATCCCTGCAATAACTGAGAACATGTCGAAATAGTGCTTTGTACTCGGTTGTCTGAACACCAGTGAAAAAATAAACATTTTTTCGTACACCTAAAGATGAAGCACGTCGTAAAATGTGTGCAGTAAATGAACCCTGTGTAAAAAGCGGAAATATGATATTGTGAAGAACATTTCCAAGTGAGTAATTTACGTTGTGTTATTATTGTATTCAAAGCAGAGTTCAAAAAAAGATTTAAAATTTCAGTCATTCCACAAAAGACCTTGAACTATCTAAAAATTTTAGGTACTAAGTGGTAAAGATTCAGAAAAATATACTTGAAAAACCAAATTCAAAGAAATCCTTAGACATTGCTTCATCTGATTTGATATCACCCGATGAATAATGAGCACGTTATTACGACTTGCGGTATTGCCAATGCTCGTTTTTCATTAAAAGGAAGGTCCGTTCAGAAAATTTGAAAGCTATATTATTATAATAAAAATAGGTAATATGTGGATTTTTTGTCTCTGAGTTGATCAAGTGACAAAGTTTTAATTATTTCTCAATGGCTTATATCAAGCTAGAAGCTATATTTTCAAGGAGAACGGTATTGCCTGTTTCGGAACGTGGATTATGGTGGGGGGGTGTATCCGATGAACGTGACGTCAGCGGCACACTTTCAAATGTGATATATTTTCAAAATGAAAAAAATATAGTGGAACCCTTTGTTAAATGGACGTTTCAGACTAGAAACTATCGATTTAAACGAGTTTTGCAATTTATTTTTCGTATATGTAAAGGTCCATTCGTTTATGTTTGGTTGTCTATGCAAGATTCATGCATTTATGGAGAAATCGACAATTAATGACAAATCGTTCATTGATAGGGGACATTGATGGACGATTTCTCGAAATCATGTATTAATAACAGATCGTTCAATAATAGTGGCCATTAATAGTCGATTTCATTTGCATTGAAGAACATTAAACAGACATGTTAATACGAGGTAGGTGGAAAAGTATATTGATTGATTCATTGCCCGGTGTATAAAGTTGAAATATCTGCAAAAAACACTTGTTTCGATTAAAAGGAACATTAACGATATATACAAAATTCAAATAAAACATTATGATAACTATACCTACCTAATAATAATATGGGCTTTCTGGTAATGGTATGAAAATTCAATAACTGTATTAATGATAATATACTTCATATAAGTAGTGAATAAATAAATTTAAAAAATAAGTTTGTACATTAAATTATGTGAGGGTTTTCAGGGATCATTGATTATTCTCTATCGAATCAATAAAGAATTGTCTACCATTTTGCAGAACAAATTTTTTCAATTGCTTTTTGAATGCTCGATATGACGACCATCCTATTGAATGCAGAGCCTCTCTCTGTTTGAAATAATTCTCAACATTTAATAATATTTGAGGGAGTCACTGTTCGGAAAGCAGCCCTTTTGCTCTCCTTCATATTTTCTGGTGTGGTTGGAGGAGTGTCGTAAACCTCGTTCTTCAAGTATCCCAACAGGAAAAAATTGAGGCAAGTCAAATTTGGTGATCTCGCTGGCCAATTTTGTGGTCGTCCCCTACCCATCCATTTATTCGGAAAGCATATATTCAAAAACTGTATGTCACTGAATTTAAAATGTGCCGGAGCTCCATCCAATTGTAACTACATCCGTTGTCTGATATAGTAGTACATTATCCAGAAGCTCAAGCAAATCATCTCGTATAAATTTAAAAAGAAATTGACCATTCAAGTGTCCATAAAAATTGTATGGTTGTATAACTTGTTTACTTATAATTCATCCCCATACGATAACAGACCATCTACTTTGGTGATCCAGAGAGCGGAAAAAATGATTCACATCACTAGGATAATGGAAGCTGTGTCTGTTCACCAAGCCATGAAAAGTAGATACATCAGAAAACAAAACGGAATCAAAAAAATGTTCGTCCTCACTAAACTTGTCCAGAATCCATAGACAAAACTTGATTCTTCGATGGAAGTCTATTTCATATAGTTCCTGTGCATACGGTATGGGTGGAATTGTATTTTTTTATTACCTTAAAAATGCTCCGTCTACATATCCCTGTATGTTTCTCCATCTTACGTTGACTCGTATATGAGGGTTTTCTATGATAGATCTCATAATAAGAAATTCAATCTCTTCAGTTCTAATGGTAGGATTTGGTCTATTTGCTTTTCCATGAGCTACACTTCCATTCCTACCAAATTCATGTAGCAATCATTTGAATGATATTTTTAAATAGACAATTCTTTTCACACTCTCCAATCGCTAAAATCATATCTATCCGCTCTTGAAGGGGATATATGTTCATTTTCGACAGTAATTATTCAGTGAATGTTTTGAATAACGTAAAACACAATAACTGTCAATAAGGATTCATTCAACAAGTTAAATAAATGTCGTGTCAAAGCTATCTTGATTCAAAGAATGCATTGAAATAAGAACAACTATTTAAAAAATCCAATATCTCAAAAACTATGAGGGTTAGGTATAGAGAACCCCAATATGAAATGAATGATAATTGAATTTTCTATTACTCAGACCAAAATAATGAAAGGGGTCTAATTTGAAATGACAAAGTTATCTTTGCTCGAAATTATAAAAAAGCAATGATTTTTGAACATTCTGTTTAATTTTGAGAAACGGGTTGTATCGAAATCCATAGCCCAAAACCTCTTTGATGCATGGTCAGATTTCGAAGGGTTGATTTCTACAGTGTGTCCCACGTACCATGCTCACCATAGGTATTTTTTTAATGGTAAGAGATACGAGGTCGGTTAAATGACAACAAATGTGGAGTTTATCAAGGCCAACTAAAATGTAAAAAAATATTTTGATAAAATCTTTTCGTTTTTGTTTTATACGCAAATAACAAATTTTGATCATTTTCATGTCTCTTGCAAGTGAATTTTGACCCACTTCTGGCGGTCCTGATAACTTGAAATTTGGCAAATGTTCATAATTCCGGTGACGATGCACTATGGAATTTTTATTGAAATAAAAAATAAAAAATGGCGGCTCCTCCAATATGGCGGACGAGATTTGTGATTATGGTCCGATTCCATTCAAAATTGGTATGTGGGGGTTTTTGAGATCGGAGATCATGATTTTTTTGTTAAAATTTATAAATTAAAGATGGCGACTTCAAAATAGTTCTTGTTTTTGTATAAATGACGATAACCCCATTGTTATCAGCCAAAAACTATTAATGTGACATATCATCTGTAAGAGAAAAAAAAGTTATTCATAACTAAGTTATAGTGAGCTATGACCTACATTTGAAAAATTAAAGTTGGTACTGATATCTCAAATTCTAGAAGAGTTGGTATGAATTTCATATTTTTTTCGAAATCTCATTGAAAAACTGCTATAAGAATGTGAAATTCCCATTCGAATATTTTCATAAATAAAGAAGTTACGGAGGAGACATGAAAATGATCAAAATCTGTTTTTGCGTATAAAACAAAAACGAATAGATTTTATCAAATTATTTTTTCACATTATAGTTGGCCTTGATAAACTTCACATTTGGTGTCATTTAACCGACCTCGTATCTCTCACCATTAAAAAGATACCCATGGTGAGCAAGGTAAGTGGGACACACTGTATAAATTTCGATGTTATTTAGTTTTCAATTGAACCTAGCAATTTCAATAAAAAAATCAATAACTGGAGAACGGTTCGAGTTGGGTACATGGTACCTTATATGAAATCATATTATTTTTCCTGGCCCTTTCAAAAGTGTAATGAAATACAGGGTGTTCCATTTGAAAAAATACAATTTTGATATGTCACACTTTTTTAGCCATCCTGTAGACTCCAAAATAATTTCCTGTTGTAGCCATAATCAATATACATATTGTATATAATGAAACGGAGAGATTCTCGAAAAAATAAATGGTTTGGCTTACAGGGACCGTGACGTATGGAGTGCTCCACCCTGTATACCTAAAATAGCAGAAGAGGAGTGATTTTTTTTTCTTTGGTGTCTTGGCATCGACTGCTATGGTCATTAGCCACGTGTTCTGAATAGGCCTTGTTACTAACTCCATGCGCCACCTTAGGAGCAGCACTGTTAATGGGAACGCAACAGTGAATCGTGCAGGACTCACCCCAGTCCAGCCACGAGATTTGAATAATTTAATCGGTCAAATTAAATTAAAAAATCCCAGCCGCAACTGGGGCTCGAACTCCGGACCTTTCGACCCAAAGTCGGACGCTCTAACCACTGCGCCACGCCCCGACATAGGAGTGATTTTTTATAGTCATTTTATTCACTAAAAGTAGTTTAAGAGATTTCTTTACCTAGATAAACTACAAAATTATGAAATTAACTCCGTTGTGTTTATATTTTTCTATCATAGAGTTTTGCAATTTACATGTAATCTGCAGTTAATGGCATTCCATTTTTCAGTGTGTTCAAAACCCGTACACAGTTAAGGGTGTTAGTAATTGGGCATGCGACATCCCTTCATTGTTAAAGTGTCTAGTGGTATTTAAGGGATTATCTCAATGTGATTTGTAGACTTCCCTTCTAGGGTGACACCAACAAACTAACAGGTGTTGTTGATACTTGGGCAAAGCGGACAAGCGTTTGGAACGATCAGTTTTTTGAGGGGTGCATTCGGAACTTGAAAAGTTATACATTTTGGAGTTGTAGGATCTGTACATTACTCATTTACGAGTCAGTCATTTGAGTTATATATATGGTATTTTCATTCAATGGGCGAAATTTTTCATTTGTGAAACATTTAGAAAATTAAAAACGAAAGAATGTTTGCATCTAGAGTGCGTTGGACCCACTTCAACCAATGTGATGGACATGAACGATGAGTGAAAAATACAGTTTTTTCTGCCTTGTTGATCATTTATGGCGGTTTGAAATTTCTAACACCCCTAACTGTTGAAAAAGTCAATTTTTCCAAATGGAAACATCTTTTAGACATGAATTTCTTAGATTCTATCGAAAATAGGAACGATAACAATCCTAATACACTAATAAATTATTTGTTGAGAAATCACGAGGAAATTGGCTTTATTGGCTAAATTGAGTAATTTGCTTTTATCACTGTGAAAGCAAAATTGAACGAAACCAGATTCATAACTTCAATTTTACGATCAAAACAAAAAGTTTACATAAGACTGAATGAATTATTAAATCAGTCAAACATTTCGAAGGCACCTTATTCGCTAATAACTGAATCAAACTTTGAAATTCTTGATGAAACACTCTGTATAATCCGCAAAGAAATCTTGACAAGAAAGAAATCAGTGTACATCAATAACTCAATAAATGTGTATTCCTAGTGTACTTTAAAGCAATACCTTTTTCAACAACAGAGATTAAAAAGTGGATATGCTATTACCTAATGTATGGCAAATGCAAGAAAAATTCGGGAACGCAGCAATTTTGTATGTCGAAAGGTAACCCGACAGATATATCATCTATATTTTTAATATTTCCCCTTTGTGGAGAAACAACTAAGACCTGAGATTTCCAACCACGAAACTTTTATCATTGCCGAGGTGATGGAAATCAATGTTTCATCATTTGTAGAAGGGAATCCTAATGCTTCTACTTGGAAAATTAGATATCAGTTACAAATTAGTCATGAGTCAGCAAGAAAGATTTTGAGAAAGAATAGGTACAGATCGTTCAAGTATTCAAGTATAAGTTATGAAAGCGAAGATTACTTAATTGCGACTGGTTACTTCAGAATACTGCGAATCCCAATTTTATTTATTGGATATTGTTTTCCGACGAGTCAAGATTCACGAACAAAGGAATGTTTAACAGACAAAACTGCAGATATTGGGCACAACAAAATCTGTATTTGAAAGCAGGTTATTTACAGGAAAGATTCGGAGTAAAAGTATGGTTTGGTATTATCGGAAGTGAAACAATTTGATCAATTTTGTTCCAAGGACAGTTGATAGACATCAGGTATTAAGAATTCCCTCAGAGTGGTATTGAAGAAATGGTAATGAACTTACCTCTTGCATTACCAAGATGGAGCTCCGCCCCATAACGCCGCCCAAGTCATGACTAATCAATAGTTTGTACAAAAATTTAGATGAAGGAAAAATGGCTTTGAGAATTTTCTTAGACCTGAATAAAGCTATTGATCTGATTGATCATGAAATTCTGTCGTGAAACCTCAAATATAAATCACCATGTAGAAGTGAATGGTAAAAAGTCAGTATTTAGACCTTCTTTTATTGGGGTACCGCAAGGTTCTATTTTGGATTAACTCTTGTATATAATATATATATATATATATATATATATAAGTGAAAATAGAGTATATTTCGTTTTAACTCCGAGAGCTCTAACCTTTGACAGCTGTTTCGTGCTAACGCACTCATCAGAAAGGATTTATGGAGCTCTCGAAATCAAAACGAAATATACTCTATTTTCACTTAGATTCTGCTTGCGTTCCTCATAACGTATTAGAAGCTTGATTGAACCTTGGGTTGGTCAGAACAACGAATTGTTGGCTACCTGTCAATTTGTGGACAAACCTCTACTTTTGGATTCCTTGGTTCGTGTCAAATTAAGTTTCAACTAGTGACTGTAGATGTCATGAATAACTTCCTGTTATATATATATATATATATATATATATATATATATATATATATATATACATATATGTCAATGACTTCTATAGTGGCCGCATTGTAATGTATGCCGATGACACACCACTGTTAATATCTCCCCAATAGTTAATAAAGCATCTGACGAAATTAAGAAAGCCCAAAAATGTTTCTCAGATAATGGCCTAGTATTTAATGACAAGAAAACTTCGATTTTAAGTTTCAATCATTCAAGGACTAATTTCGATTACAGCTTGCAGGTGAAATGTGTAAGTGGATGAATTCAACAACAGAAGGAGGCAACATTTCGGTAATGACAATGGGAAAACTTGAAATGGAACAATCATATAAATATGGCTCGTAAAAAAGTTGCTCCAATATCTTATTGCTCTAGGACTAAAAATATTTTAGATAGAACAGACACTATCGATTATGACAGCAACCCAAATTTCAGGTTTCTAATCCAACTGTAAGTTGAAAAACTTTTAATGCACGGCATACGTTAGTTACCCCGTATATATGTTTTTGGTTGGTATGAATTCATAAGCTGCATGACAACCCAGCTAGCGCAAATATCCCTGGAAGGTATTGAGATGTTTTTTGAAACGTAATAAGTACTTCCCAAAGAGGTCTCTGAAGGATTTTCAATGTTTTGTTTTGTTCAAGTCAATATGTTATATTCAGTAAACAAGTTGATCACGGACTCCAAATATATAACCTCAAAAACAATTACTGGTTATTATGTATCTATAAGTTTTAGGATTCAAAATGTATTGGCAAATAAAAATTATAGGAGATAATACCATGAGTGCTTTAAAAATTCTGAAAAAACTGCAAGAGTTTATTTTTTTCCTTGTTTCATTCTTTGAAACAACGAAAAAAATAAAGGAGTGCAATTTTTTTAAAAAACACTTTTTTTCAGAATTATTTGGTTAATTTTCAAAGCACGAATAGTATTCGGTAGAAAATTTGTACCTCCTCCTGGCGCGCATGGTTGTAGATTTTCATTGCCAAGCATTTTTTCAACGATAGCCTGATGGTGTTCTTCATCTATCTGTAGATAGCTCGCAATAGATTTAGAGTTGGCATGTATCAGCGATAATTTCATACCTCTTAAGGACATTTTAGCACATTAGTGAAATTTTCAGTATAAGACATGGGAGAAGGCAAAACAACATACAATGGAAAATGTATACAAGAAAATTTCTGAGAGTTCTCCAGTTCCATGAGGATGTTTTTGTGATATTTACATTATTGAAATATTATACAATTTATACAGGGTGTATCTAAATAACACCGAAAAAATTAAAGGGGTGATTCTGTGATGAAAATTAATGTGAGTGTTTGGTATAAAAATTTTTGAAAAAACCCTCCCCGGAAAAGTAACACCCCTTCGAAAATTAAAAAAAAATGGTTTTTCTTTTTTATTTTCCCTGTATATCAATCTAAAGACACGAAACTTGGTAAACATTATCTGTCAATAAGAGTACACTTTTTGAAATTTTTTCAACCCTGAAGTATCCTTAGAAGGGGTTGATTATTTCAACCCCTAAGATATTTTTTCTTACAACTTTTTTTTAGACAAAAATTTTTTCTTTAAAAAAGTATGACTGAAAAGCCCAATTCATTGACTAACTTTTTTAACTCCACAAGTTTTTTTCGAAAACTTAAGCATTTATGAGAAAAAAATAAATAAGCTCATGTAAAATAGCATTTTATTAAACAACAGCCAACCAAATTATGATTATGATTATGAGACTTCTACAACTAAAAACAAAAGTGAACAAACAATGAACAAAAACCTGTCGAATATCGACAATACAATTATAATAAATGTTGAAAATGACCGCCTTCAGCTTCAATACAAGCATCTACCCTTTTCCTCATAGAATTGCGTATACGATGAAATATTATTGGAGAATTTCTTATAGTTTCACACCCTGCTACAATGCGGTTTCGCAGATCATCGATATTTTCAACTGGGTTTGTGTATATCAAAGATTTCAGATATCCCCATATGAAAAAATCCAAAGGATTAAGGTCAGGGGAGCGGGCTGGCCAGTTTACAGGTCCTCCTCGACCTATCCATTGATTGGCATACACCTCATCCAGGTGAGTTCTTGCACGTATACTAAAATGAGCTGGTGCACCATCGTGCATAAATCATGAATGTTGCCTAATTTGAATGGGAACCTCTTCAAGAAGAACAGGTAATTCTTCCAATTAAATGATTATCAATAATTCCGAGCCACACGTTTAATGAAATGAAAATTGATACTGATGATTTTCTTCAAAAAAGCCATGAGGATTTTCGTCAGCCCAAAGGTGATTGTTGTGAAAATTTCTGATACAGTCTCTTGAGAAACTCGCCTCGTCAGTAAATAAAATATTACCTAAGAACTGTGGTGCTTGGCCAATCATATTAATAAGCCACTGACAAAAAATCACATGGGGTAAAAAATATCGAATCATTAACGCCTGCACCCGTTGAAGATGATAGGGATACAACATTTGTTCTTTTAAAATTCTAAAAACAACGGAATGGCTTACATGTAGGATACGAGCTATTCTCCTGGTACTAGTTTCTGAGAATTCTTCAACTGAATTAAGTACGGCTTCTTCTACAGCTGCAGTTCTAACTTCTCTAGTACGACCAGAATCATAACTTCTTTTTTCAAAATTACCACGTTCCCGCAAGCGTCGGTGAATAGTTGTGAACGTAGTATGATGGGGTAGTCTACGCTGTGGGTACTGTTCAGCATAAAGTCTTTGCGCTTCCAATGAATTACCGTTAGCACGACCGTATGTAAAATGCATATCTGCCATTTCCAAATTCGAATGTGCATTCATATTTTCAATCAACTAATATTTCCTACAATACACAATCATAAAACTTGTGAAACAATAAGATGGGTGACAGAAAATGACACTACACAATCCTAGTGTCAGTATTAATGTTTTTATTCAAAGCACAGGCCACTAGACTTGACGCAAAATACACTCGCGTTAGCTCATCTTTTTGAAAATGCATTGCATTAGATTTTTTTTCTCGTAAATGCTCAAGTTTTAGAAAAAACTTGTAGAGTTAAAAAAGTTAGTCAATGAATTGGGCTTTTCAGTAATACTTTTTTAAAGAAAAAATTTTCATCTAAAAAAAAGTTGTAAGAAAAAATATCTTAGGGGTTGAAATAATCAACCCCTTCTAAGCATACTTCAGGGTTGAAAAAATTTCAAAAAGTGTACTCTTATTGACAGATAATGTTTACCAAGTTTTGTGTCTTTAGCTTGATATACAGGGAAAATAAAAAAGAAAAACCATTTTTTTTTTAATTTTCGAAGGGGTGTAACTTTTCCGGGGAGGATTTTTTCAAAAAATTTTATTCCAAACACTCACATTAATTTTCATCACAGAATCACCCCTTTAATTTTTTCGGTGTTATTTAGATACACCCTGTATATGCAGATAGTATTTTATTAAATTTGTGTTCTTTCATGATTTTTTGAGTTCCTTTAAAATAAGTTTCATCGATGATTTTTTTTTAAATCGCGTCAGAGTCCTCTGACTCCTCTGCATATTTTGACTAGGAATTTTTAATTTGTACAATCAGTGACAAAAAAAATTAGAAAAAAATTCATTTTGTAATATCCCAGGAACATCTCTAACAATGTTTTATGAACAGTTATACATAATGTAGGCGAGAAGTTTTGAAAATGTTACGTTGTGTCTCTAGAAAGGCTTTGAAAAGAACGAGAAAACAGTGTGTACATACACGCTCTAGGTATCCATGTATGAACAGAACATCCCAATTGAGGTTTTTGATGTCTCAAAAACTCTTACTTTCAACATCTCTGAGATGTATTTGTGGGAATGCTTTATATAGCGCAATTTTTGTTTTTGCACTATTATTGTTGTTTGAATTATTATTTCCGTCAACCGATTGCACCCCTACGCGCAACCCTCAGAAGTCATCGAGAGACTTGTGTGAGCTAGACGCAGCCCTCGACCAGCACGGCCACCACGGCCCATATTAAGTATACCTTTTGTATTAACTTATTCAATATAATCCTTGATGATCTTACTGAATAAATTCATTATTGTGAAGGAAGTAGTCCATCCTTGAAGTGGAGTTTCAGAATATAGAGGCTAAGTAAAACTCGAAGTCGTCTCCACAATATATATTTGACCCCTAAGGTAGGAAAGGGTGGGATGTTGACGATGTTGTCAACACAGCTTCGGCAATTAATTGTCAAAAGTGTGGTTGTATCAACATGTTACCATCATGTTGCTATCATGTTGATACAACCACACTTTTGACAATTTATTGCCGAAGCTGTGTTGACAACAGCCCACCCTTTCCTACCTTAGGGGTCAAATATATATTGTGGAGACGACTTCGAGTTTTACTTATCATTATTCTTATTATTATTAATGGCATCACCGGCTATGAGAAAATCGGGCCGTCAACTCGACTCAAATCAATTTTAAAATAAACATGACAATACTAAAGGCACCATCAACTGGACGACACAATCACCAACAACTACAATTATACTAACCCTTCATACGTGGCCTCCACAAAGAAGGAAGTCACCCCTTGGCATCCTTCGCTTTCTTTAAAACCGCCGCGAATACAATCATTAAAAACCAAAAATGTTGATTGATTAAAATTGCGACGACAGGTTGCGGTGGGTCCGTTTAAAATAAACTTATTCGGGGTTCCGAGCCCACTCGATTGATGCAGACTCTTTGAAAAGCGGTGAAAAACTGACTGCGGTTTATCGAACTATATGGCTCGGGATTGTAATTTGTGGAATGATTGATTCGGTCGTTTAATATCATATAATATACGACCAAATAACTAGGTTACCGGCTTACACGCACGCTAGGACGGCATTATCGATGAAATGTGCAAGGAGTATTTTCGACCGTCGTTTGTCTTTTTCTTTTTTGCTTGGGAACCATCACAAAGAGAAACACGTGAAAATTCGAATTTACGAGTGGTGATCGATATGGCATTACACAACAATATTAGTAAAATTTACAGTGACCTGCAGAAAATGTTGTTCCTTGTTCCTCAGAAAATCCTCTGCATGCCTTCCAACGTAATAAGATCCAAACTTTGTTAAAAATGAAAAAATATCAAAACAGCTCAACAGTTGGAGTACCATTATTTTTTCCGGTCGTTGCTCAGTGATAATCTTTACGCAGAAGATACACACAATAGGGAATTACACAAGTGATTTTTAATTTTTTTCCAAAGATTTACAAGTCAGACTGTGTAAAATTTTTCTTTTATTACCTTTTATTATCTTTTATTATCTAAATTTGCGCGAAATATTACCGGTATTTGATTGGACGAATACAAGTGACGTCAAAGTCCCCTGACGTCAAGATCTCCATCAATCTCTCTCAATTTGGAACAGTTTTGAAGTGGATTGTAGTCGATATGTGTAGTGAATTTTCCATTCAGTACAATCTGTAATAGTTCACCCTTTATATAGTGTTCATTTATCATTTCATTTTGACTTACTTCAGTACATGTCAAATTAATGTCAGTCACGCATGTCAAGCATCTCTTATATTTTTCACGTTCAATAAAAGTATTCATCAAAACGTACTGTTCATCAACTACTCAGTTCAAGTATTCGGCCCCTTTTGTCACAACAATTTGGCGACGAGGATGAACAGTGACATCAATGTTTAGGAGCCAGAACTCATTTTGTCGGCGTTTTCCAAGTCAATTTTTTAACGTTTTTTGATCCTGTTTTCGACATTTCCACCGTAATTATCATGGATGAGGAGCAGTTTAGGAAATTCATGTCACTTTTTACAGCAGCTCTTGGAAACCAATCAACTCCAGCACCACAAATCATACCATTTGAGAACTATGATGCCAAAAATGAAAAATTTTCATCTTATTTGGAAAGGTTTAGCAATTATTGTGATCTCAAAAACGTCATTGATGAGAAGAAAAAAGCTCAACTCTTGTGTTCATCAATAGGTAAGGATCATTACAACAATCTAGCCGCACTGTTAGGTCCAGACAAGCCTATAAAAGACATCAGTTTTACGACTCTGATAGATCACTTTACAAAAATGCTATCCCCTGCAGTCTCTACCGTTGTTTCGCAACACTATTTTCTCAGTGTCACTCAGCAGTCACACCAGTCCATCTCAGATTTTGTCGCATCATTAAAGGGAAATTTAAAAAACTGTGATTTTTATGCTACCTGCACCTGCAATCTGAAAATTCCCATAGCTGATATTTTCCTTCGTGCTCAATTCATCAGAGGTCTTAAAGATAATTGGATACGGGAGCAGCTCCTACAAGACACATCCCTCAAAGATTTCGATGGTCTCCTCTTGAAGGCAACTGCGCTAGAGGCATCCCGTTATGAATCAGGTCAGTTATGCAAACTCCCTGACAAGTCATCAGAAGGACTCACTGACACTTACAAACTATGTGGACGTTCTAGATCTCAGAAACACAATCGTTACAGTCATAAACAATACAAGTCAAATGGCAATAGTCGTCAGTCTAGTCCGCATCAACGTCAGTATTCCCAGTCCCGAAGACACGGCCATGTCGATTATAAGTCATTAGGATTAGATGGCCTATGCCTGAATTGTGGCCGTTCAAATCATGTGTCACGTGAGTGCAGAACTAATCGTAATTCTCTGAAGTGCACCTCCTGTGGCAAAACCGGTCACGTGACCAAAGTCTGCATAACCACTCTTTTGCAGAAATCCAAAACTCATAATATTTCGTTCCAACACCTTCAAGATGAGAATAGTCATTCGGACCATGAGTACGGTATCGGTCGGATTGAACACACTGAAGATTTGTATGAAGTTGGACCAGACAACGATAAGTATGTTGTTACAGTCACTCTCAACAACAAGCCACAATCTTTTGAAGTTGATTCAGGCGCACGTTTTACCCTGCTTTCAGAAACAGATTTCAACAAGCTCAGCCTCAATTTACCTCTTCAACCAACCTCAGTCTCATTCCGTTCTTACTCAGCTCATGTCATAAAGCCCAAGGGTAAAGTCACTGTCTCTGTCGTTTATTGAAAAAAGTCAATGGATGCTGATCTATTTATAGTACCTTCCGGACATAATGCATTGCTTGGCCGGATGTGGATTCGTGGACTCGGGATAAGCCTTAATGAAATAGATAGTCACAAGCCTCCAGCTCTCAACCCAATTGCTGTCAACTCTGTTTTTTCACTTGAAGACATTTTCCAGAAATACTCAACTATTTTTGAAGAAAGGATTGGATGTGTTCCAAATGTAGAAGTCAAGTTGCAACTCAGAGAAGGTGTGAAGCCAGTATTTATCCATGAACGCGATGTTCCTTTTGCATTGAGAGAACGAGTCGAAAAAGAGCTTGCTTCATTGGAGTCTCAAGGAGTCATCAGTCCTACAGCATCGAGCGATTGGGGCTCACCACTAGTAGTTATATCAAAGCCTGATGGTGGTGTAAGGTTATGTGTTGATTATAAATGTGGCGTAAATCAAAAACTTGTCGCAGCTAATCACCCTATCCGCCGTATAGACGAAGTTCTTCATAGTCTCCGAGGTTCTAAATTATTTTGCAAGTTGGATCTCCACAAAGCCTATTTGCATTTCAAGGTGGATGAAGAAGGAAGTAAGATACAGACAATAACAACTCATAAAGGCACGTTCCGGATGAATCGTCTCAGTTTCGGAATAAAGACTGCACCATCAGAATTCAATCGTATTTTGTCACAATTGTTGAATGGCTTGCACAATGTCGAAGCTTACTTCGATGACATAATTTGCCATGGCGCTACTCTTGATGAGTGTACCAGGAATCTTATAGCATGTTTGGAACGCCTCAAAGATAATGACCTTCATCTAAACAGGGCCAAATGCTTTTTTTTCAAGGAAAGCATAAATTACCTTGGACATGTTGTGTCTTTCAATCAAATCAAGAAGTGTCCAACAAAGGTCCAAGCGGTTTCCCAGATGCCTCGACCCAGGAATGTGGATGAATTGAGACGCTTCTTAGGCCTAGTTACGTATTATGCAAAATTTATACCTGACTTTTCCTCAAAATCCTGGCCATTACGTCGCTTGCTCCGAACCGGTCAAAGATTCTTTTGGTCAGCTGCCACTGAAGCCTCCTTTTTGGATCTCAAGTCAGAATTATGTAGTGACAGGGTGCTCATTCCCTTCGACCCATCGTTACCTGTAATTCTCACCACTGATGCCAGCCCCACTGGAATAGCTGCAGTCCTCAGTCATGAAGTAAATGGACATGAAAGACCAGTGGCATATGCCTCGCGAGCTCTGACCCAGGCTGAATCTAACTACAGTCAGCTGGACAGAGAGGCTCTCGCCATTATTTACGCAGCTACACATTTCTTCAATTATGTTCTTGGAAAAAGGTTTGTTCTTGTCACGGATAATGAGCCACTGTCTCGCATTTTTAAACCTGATCGTCCGCTGCCGCAGATGACGTCAGCACGTTTACTGAGATATGCCTCTTTCCTCAGTGGACTCGACTACACAGTACGTTGCAAGAAGGGCAAAGATAACGAGAACGTTGATTGTCTATCCCGTGCCCCAGTCACCACAACAAACAAACCTCCAGTGATACAAATAGATGACGAAATCAATGCACTGTATGCAGAAACCCTGTTCCATATCTCCAGCACGGCAGTCACAGCAGATACCGTTGCCGAAGAAACTGCAAGAGACCCAGAGTTACAAGCCCTGCTGCACGAGCTCAAGAACAGCCGCAAAGATAGCCCTTTCACTGTTTCTGGCAATATTCTTTTCCGATTGGATCGAGCTGTGATTCCGAAAACCCTTCAAACCCCAATCCTAGATGAGCTTCATGCGTCGCACTTAGGTGTTATAAAAATGAAACAACTTGCTAGGAGATACGTATATTGGGAAGGTATTGACAGGGACATAGAGCAACTAGTCAGAAGCTGTGAACCCTGTGCAAAGGTTCGTCACACTCCTCCGAAAGCACCAACCCATCCGTGGGATCAGCCTGAAGAGAACTGGGAGAGGGTGCATATTGATTATGCCGGTCCTTTCGACAGCCACTTCTTTCTCATGTGTGTGGATGCAAAATCCAAGTGGGCAGAAGTTCGCATACTGCGTGATGCCCCGTCCTCTGCTACAACCATATCTCTGCTGGAAAACATTTTTTCAGTCCATGGATACCCCTCCGTTCTGGTTTCGGACAATGCCACCATCTTCAAGAGCGATGAATTTCAGAACCATTGCAAGGAGCGAGGAATTTTTCAGAAATTCAGTGCACCAAACCACCCTGCTACAAACGGCCTTGCGGAGCGCAGCATTCAAACCCTGAAGAGACGACTCAAAGCTGCTGAAAACGATACAGCTCCTTTGTCTTCCAAAGTACAGATCATAATGTTTCGCTACCGAGCAACACCTTTAGCATCAGGTCAGTCTCCTGCAGAGCTATACTTGAAGAGAAAGCTTCAAATTCGCCTCGATGCTCTCCTTCCTAACAGCAAGGCACTGGTTCCATCAACCCCAAACAACTCTCGTGTCAGAACTATTCAAGTGGGAGAGAGAGTCCAGGCTAAAGTTCACCAGGGAAACCATGATGTCTGGCAGTTTGGTACCGTAACGAGGAAGCTTGGCCAATGTCATTATATAGTTGAATTGGACTCGGGGCGCAGCTTGAAACGCCACATCAACCAACTCATCGCTACTCTGGTACCAAAGAAGCGAGTAACTTTTGCTCTGCCTGAGGTTCGATATCGGGGATATGGAATCCCAGTTGAGGCCGATCACCCTCGAATTGCTACCAGGGCATCATCTCAATCCACTCCAGTGCCAAGTGACAGTTCGTCTAGTGATGGGCCCAGCCAGCATGAACCACCAATGAACCAGTCCGGTCAGCCAACTCCTCCGGACACAAGCAGGCCATCCAGACAGCATAGGAAGCCATCCTACCTAAGAGACTACATTCTCTAGCATGTTTGCAGAGTTTTTCATCAAGTGGGGAAGAATGTAGTGAATTTTCCATTCAGTACAATCTGTAATAGTTCACCCTTTATATAGTGTTCATTTATCATTTCATTTTGACTTACTTCAGTACATGTCAAATTAATGTCAGTCACGCATGTCAAGCATCTCTTATATTTTTCACGTTCAATAAAAGTATTCATCAAAACGTACTGTTCATCAACTACTCAGTTCAAGTATTCGGCCCCTTTTGTCACAACAATATGAAATGAATAAATATGTTCGTGAAATGATTTTAAATGCATCATATGTACATATACCGGAAACTGCGGCCGCACGTAATGTGAAAAGTGTTGCCAGGTTGGAATCTGAAAAATCCTAGTGACCAAGCATAAAATTCCCCACTTTCGAAGAAGAAACCCCACTCTTTTCAAAATCACCTCTATTCTTATTTCATCACTAGGATCGAGTCAATTAGTCATACTTTTAACGTAACGACTCATATACTTGATGAGGAATCTCGATCTCAATGATATTAGTAAAAAAAAAAAAATTGGCAAGAAATTCGAATTGTGGAAAAATTCAACTAAGTATCATTGACAACTTACTCATCAGTCAGCGATATTAACGGAAACAAAAATGAAACATTCCATAAAAACTCATCTCTATAAGTAAACATAAATTAATAAAAGTATGTCGATAAATAAATATGAATCCTAATCATCAAAAACATATGTTTGCCAAGCTGTACATGATACGGTAACAGGCACGCCCCTAAGCGTACCACCGGACAATCCCACATCTCTCTAGCTCTGTTGCTCGACTGGACAAAACTATGACTTTCACCTCTGATGTATCGGAGATGTCACGATCTTGAAGGATTGTACCATGGGTACCGGCTTCCGCCAGTTACCCAGAATGGTCGCGGTTCGTCTCAGCTTTCGCTTGACAGCCTCCCAAGCATACTGCTGCATCAAGGCCAATGTGTTGCCCAGGAACATGGGGTAGCAAATGCCCTTGGGGACTTCAAAGGGTAAACGCCGCGTAGTTTAACGTTTACCCGCTATTTGATGGTCAGAGAATACCTTAGACAAGTGGCGGTTTATCACCCTATTCATCCGCTCCACTATTCCATCGAACTGTAGGTTTAGGGCTGTGGTTCGGGTCTTCCGGATGTTCAGCAGTTTACACATTTCTTGGAACAGGTTGAACTCAAAATTTCTGACTTGGTCTGAATGCAGCTCCAATGGAACACCGATTCGGCATATCCACTACTTAACAAGACATCGGTCACTGTGAGGGTTTCCTGGTTGGGCTTCTACCCATTTACTGAAGTAGTCCGTTGCCACAAGGATGTATTTATTCCCATGGTCGGATTCGGGAAACGGGCCAGCAATATCAATGGCGATTTTCTCAAATGCCTACGTTGTAGTGACGTATCGGGGCCTTGGGACGTATTCGATGTCCGTTGCTGTCGTCGCAAACAGCACATTTCCTGCACAAGTCCTTGATATCAGTTTGGCAAGTGACCCAGTAAAACCGTTGCCTTACTTTCTGCAGGGTCTTCGTCACTCCCAGATGTCGTTCAGCGACCCCATCAGTGATTTCTCGATGTACTTTCTGTCTAATGCTCCTAGGTGCAACTATGTCCTCTCTCTCCTCTCTCCTCTCCACCATCCTCGGACTCCAGTACCCCATTATCCAGAACAAGAGAATTACTCTGAGCCCAGTAGAATTTAACCGCTGTCGAATAACCTGCGATTTCCTGCCGTGAAGACTAAACCAAAATCTAGATCTCGTTGTCATTCCATTTCATTGCCGTGGTTGTACAAATTGTCGCTTCTTTTTCTTCTGCTTGTCGGCAATGTGAGCAGTCATCTGGGCATGGTCTCCGCGACAGGGCCACCGACTTAACCTTTAAACTAGACTGCCAATACCATATTATTGAAATTGATCCAATTACGAAATTGACTGGTGGCCTTAGGACATGCGCATTGTGTCTGTTATCTGTCAGAATAACATTGGCGTACTTCAGGAAAAATTAATAGGTCTAGTACAAAAGCAAGTGGAATGTTGAAAAATTGAGTTTTCATTTGATGACGAGAATATTTCATAACTGTACATCCATACTTCAACAAGGCACATTTCAGTAGTTGTTGAGTAGGGATTTTTACACCAAGTCCAAAACACTTCATTTTAACAATATCTATTTACTCAAGGTAACGCCAATGACCTAATAAATGGCTCCCCAGATTGTCAAATATCAATTCTTTGGTGGCTCTTGCGCATTGCGCAGACACGATTTCAGGATGTTCAATTGGATGAGTTTTTCGAGTGGTGGGCATATGAGTACTAGCAGTCTAGTTTAAAGGTTAAGTCGGTGGACAGGGCATCTGTATTCTTATGGCTGGTCCCCGCTCGATGTTCGATCTCGAAGTCAATCTCTTGGAGTCTCTAGATCCAAATTCTTCCTGACGCCCCTTGGGATTTTCAAACTGTAAAAGTCATTTAAGAGCTGCATGGTCTGTTATAATTCAAGCTGTTCTGGCCTCAGAAATTGCCAATAAAACTAATTTTTTGTCTCAGCGTTTTAATTGACTTTTTTCTTTTTAACAACTTGACAGTCAACAACATTCTCTTTTTTTAAATATACAAAAGGAAACAAAATATTCAATAAGGTAAAATATCAAAACATTAAAAACTCCAATAGGTTTTAACATGGTCAGTTCTCAACAGGAATCTTCTCTGAAACATACTTGTAAAAGTCCTCCACACCGTTTCCGTCTCGTGACGGAGTAATTGCGTTCTGGTTGACTAAGGGTCTTAGATAGATATAATGAGGTATGTGGGCTTCTCAATCGGGCCCGTTATGCACCCACCACTGCTGGGAAATGGTTCAGTTTTGAAGGTAGCCTATCTCGCGAGCGAAAGAGTCCAGCCTTCTGACCGATACCACCCTCACACTCTCCGGGTTCAGTACGATGCTCCCGAGGTGTGCTTCCCATATTGCTGCCACTGCCGGGCATTCCGTGAGGATGTGAGTGGCTAACTCCTCATCCTCCAAGCACCACCTGCATTCGGTATCATCCGTAATACCTAAAATGTTGAGGTGCTTGTTAAGATGGCAGTGTCCCGTCAGGAGCCCTGTCACTAATCTGATTTCCTTTCTGCTCAGTGTGAGCAGAGTCTTGGTCCTCCCAGCAGAAGGGCCTTTGATGTGGAGTTTCGATTGCCTCATGCCCGGTGCATCTTTCCATGTATCCTGGAATTTTATTTCCAAGATTTCCTTCATGGTTGAGACGCACCATGATTTAGAAACTCCTAGGATAGGTTCTGGACCAATCGTTGAGTTTTTCTCACCTTGTCTGGCCAAATAATCAGCCTGTTCGTTTCCAGGTACTCCGGTATGACCAGGGACCCAAAGGAGCTTTACTTTATTGGCGGCAGATAGCCTTTGCAGATCATCGATGCATTCAGACACCAGCAACGAAGGGACTCCTATATGATGTGAGAGCCTTGATCGCCGCTTGGCTGTCGCGGTAGCCTCTGCTGAGATTTTCTCTAACACAGGCGAGTATGGTAAAAATTTCTGCCTAAAATACTGTAGCAAAAGTTCCTAGAGCGTAACAGAGGTCCGCTTTCGGAGATTGCCCGTTTACCCCGGCGCCGGCTGACTTACCCATCCTGGAGCCATCTGTGTGCCAGATGATCTCCTCAGTGGGAATCAAGAGGTGCCCGATCCACTCCCAGATCTCACTTTTGGGAATGACTGACTGCGGCCTTTACTGAATCGTATGGCAGGTAACGAACTGTCACCCGGCATTTCAAGAAGGGGATAATTCCTTACCGTCTGAATCCATAATCAATGTCCATAAATTCCCTCGCTAAGGGTCTTACTGAAGTAACTAATAACTTTCTTCCGTCCCCCCTGGATCTGAGACTGGACAGCTCCAAGTGCCACATTGCTAGCGTCCGTGTCCAAAATGAATTTTCTGTTCGGCAGGCGATAGCTCAGAACAGGCGCAAAGATCAAAGTTACTTTCAGCTTTCTGAATATGTCTTGGCATTTCTCGTACCAATGGAACTGTGTAGCCCTTCCGTGATTCTGGTGAGTACACTACATATCGGCGATATGATGTATATCTTTTGGAATGGGCTACTCCTTTACTGCTTTGATCTCCTGTTACTCATTCGCCAGAAGATATCAGACTTCTTTCTGAAATAGATGGCATTTCTTGGGGTTCAATTACAATACGGAGATTCTCAGTAGCAGAAATACTTTCTTCAGGTTTTTCCGTGATCTTCGAACGTTCTGCCAACCATAATATGGAAGTGGAATGATGAAAGTTGAATCATGTACGTTCATTTTGACTCTCAGAAGGAAACTATCGTTAAGTTCAATTGTTGAATGGAAGTCGTACATTTCTGATTTCACAAACATTATGACCCGGTCGTTTTACTCAATGGTACAGAATTATAAAGTGTTATTTTTTACGACAGTGCGTAAACTAAGGTTTTGGATTATTCAAGTTTTCAAAAATATTGTCAATTTTCCGCATAGCATGTTCTACAGTAATAACATGGTAAATGCATTTTCTCCAATTGTCGCTGGTCACTTCACTAACCGCACATTCAAGCAATAACTGAACATCTTCCATTTTGAAGGTCATAATATTCCAAGCATGCGTTCTCGATTGACTCTGGTATCACCGAAAAGTTAACCGCAGTTAAACCAACCGTTCTCGATTCATTATCAATGACGTCACGAATATAACCCGGTCCTGATTCAGTTGAACCAGCTGCAGAAGTATTTCTAATGAGCGGTATACTCTTTCTCTCTCTGATTTGTTGTTTCTTTTTGAGCCTATTATGAATGTGAAATTGAAACTAATGAACTTTTTTGGGATTTGTTGTGGAAGAGAAATCAGCTATAAATTTATTTCATCAATGGAAAATTGAAATCTTTTGAGGGAAAAATAGATGAATGCTCACTTTTATTAACAGGTGTATGAAACACATCTGCCATTATTTCTTATTTAGACTATATGGAAAGTCTGTTATTATGTCAAAAATATTTTATTACTTTACAACAATAACAAATTAAAAAATAAGATAATTATAGTTGGCGCTCTGGGTCAGCTTAAATAAATTCGGTGGAGCATTCGCTTTCACAGCTGTAGGAAAACTCGGAAAAACCTGCAACACACATCATCTGAAGAGTTGGAATGTACATTATGGTTGAAAAATTCCCAAGAGGTCCGGAGAATTGTGAAAATCTGCTCTACTGTAAAATAGGATGTATGGTATCTCCAAAGGTTCATCCCAAAAGGGTCAGTTCGAAAGAAGATATACTGTTTACGCAACTATCATCAAATTTATATACCAGTCCGTTCTGTCTCTGGCTGGTGTAGTAGTGACCAGAATCAACCACAGTGAAATGATGACTAAGTAAAGGTCGTGACGGTAGTCGGCTAGATTGGGGTGTTCTTCCAGCTTGATACATTGAAATAGTTTAATAATACATCTTTGAGATGCTGAGTCATAGTTGAAGGGCACCAGAGTTATCAGATTTTAAGGTGCTTGAATACTCGTTACTTCATGGCTGTTTTGGAGCAGTTTCGACATTACAGTAGGTGTTCGCAGATGATGATAGGTTCTGCTTCTGCACGAACTGGATTTCCGAAAGAAGTGGAAACGCGAGCTTTAATTTCAAAAAGTCACTGAAATTATTTAATATATTTGCAATTGGAACTGAAATAAGCTCATTTTTCATGGTAGGTTTTTATATTTAGATGACGACTCTGCACTTGATTATTTCACAAGATCTGTATAAGTATTTAGGATCTCTAGAGCGATATATGAAGGAAACTTGAACTACTCCAACACTTTTTCTTCTTTTAGAGCCCAAACACGTAATTCTAGATGAAAATTCTAGAGAAAGAGTGTAATTACGATACACAAGACTCATTTGCTCTTAAAGAATGAATATAGTATTTGAGTATTAAATAGGTTATGATGAATTCTGTTAACCGCAACCGACTAACCTATCCATTCGTTTCAGTGTTCACCATGACATCACTAATTGAATCAGAAACTGAACCGCTGTCAAAAATTCTGTCATTTTAACGTCAACCGCTACCAGAACCGATCGCCAATCGAGAACGCCTATTGTTTTTCACTGGAGCCCATATGGGATCCAGCTAGCATTGAAACGCCGGAGGAAGGCGAAGTACTGGTTTACCACGTGAAGCGGCTAGTTGGTCAACGATGTACTTTTCATACTTGTTTTTGTAGATTTGAGCGATAGTATAAAGTTATTTTTTAGTGGATCAGTGGGAAAAACAATGTATTTTGAGCTAAGCCACTCCAATAGTTTTCCTTTAGTCCAATTGCTAGTGGGTAAATGTTCTTGTATTTCTAGAATGGTAACTCGCGTTTCGTAAGTCGATCATCTGTTCAAACCATTCTTCAAAACCGTCACTATTCGTTTATTTTCAATTATTGAATCCCAAACAGTTTATATCTCGTTTTTTTGGGCTTTCATTACATTTTTTCGAAGCAATCGACTATTGTATCGGATAAGTAGTGAAACACCCTGTATTGATGTGATTGAAATAATTACTAATAGATTCGAATAAAAATAAACGTTCTTACCTAACAATCGATCCACAATATCAATAAGCTGCACCTTTGATGTTCTAAATGGATTTAATTATTGGATTCAACTGTATCTGAATATTGGTTGTAAATGTAACACATTCGATTGCATAAAGAGTTACATAATTTTTTCACGACTTTATTTGATAGCCCACTGCCATAGGCGTGGCAGTCTAGATTCCAGACGATGCTCTACTTATTTCTTTGTATATAAATGTTCAGATCATTCTCAGGATCAATCAGAATCAACAGTGATCATCGTCTGAACATAAGATGGCATTCAGTAAGGTAAGTATTTTGGGTATGATTTACAATTAGTTTAGAATTTGGATTTGTATTATTTATTTCATAAGTTTGACACAACTAATTCATTACTGAGGTTTTCAATAAAGTTAGTTCGCTTAGCTCCTTCTAGAATATCATTTAAATTTCATTATCGTTTTTGTAAAAAACTTATGGTCTTCAATATTACAAAATTTATTCACTATTCATTACTTTTGAAAATTAATTTTAAAAAATAATTTTCTTTGTGTTACGATCGTAAGTGGTAGGTACCTCATATAGATATTACAAAAGTAATGACTTAATGGAAAATTCTCTAAATGGATCACTCCTATATAACTTTTGAATGGGTAAACAAATTTATTTCTAAAATCTAAATTCAAATAGATTAATTAATTGTCAAATGTCACTTTAGACGTCGCTTCTACTTGTTTTCATTACATTTGCTAAGGCTTCGTCGAAATCATTCTAACTGAAACACGATAATTTAATATAAAGTGTAGATGGTGGATAGGGTAATATACTTATTCAATCACCAGTGATGTAGTATCTCAAGTGTTGTAGTTTTACCAATTTTCGTATCAGTGA
Source organism: Chrysolina oricalcia (assembly GCA_944452925.2). Taxonomy (NCBI): domain Eukaryota; kingdom Metazoa; phylum Arthropoda; class Insecta; order Coleoptera; family Chrysomelidae; genus Chrysolina; species Chrysolina oricalcia. Next base: position 16,738,343 of record OX101819.2, read on the forward strand.
ACAGAAATCAACTCAGTCCTGTTTGGTTAAGAAAGGAAAAAGAAATATAATTTTAATTCAAAGAAAATAATGGATATTATAGGTGAAGGTATTCGGTTATCAATCTGTCAACACTTTCGAATGTTCTTAGAACTTATTGTCGCCCGGTATATTATCCGGAAGAAAATTTATTTTAAGAAATACTTGGGTAATTTTTGTCAACTCCGTTGTAACGAGAGATATGTGATTTTTCCAAGTGAAATTTTTTGGCTTGAATTGCAACAGTAATTTTTCTTGTATTTCTCAGAAGAAATTTTGGATAAACGTTGAACTGGGATGTTTCTCATGCTATCCAGTCTGTACTAAGGACTATTATATAAAATAAACAGTTATGAACCAAACACCGATCGCTGTGGTGCAAAGCTTGTTCCTGAGAAAATCATAGAAAACATATTTTTCGATTTTTGCTGACAATTATTGAGAAGTCAATCGGTCGGTAATTATTTCGACACTAATTTTTGTGCAGAAATGAATTGTCATTTCTATTTGCTTCAATCTCATTTGTAATTTCATTCTTATTTTAGATGCTGAAAAATGTTAACTACTTTTTTACGCTCATTTATTTCTTGTGCGGGTTTTCAAGTATCACTGATATTCCTTTTATTTATTTTATTCCGTGTCAGGAATTTTCAGTTATCATGAGGAGGATACTGACATATTGGGACTTTTTCTGAAGACTGTTGAACTTTGCTATTTCTTTCATACTTTTAATAAAACCAGCTGACAATCATTGCTTCTGTTTTTTTAACGGAATTCTTTATTACTTTTGTAATTTTAAAGAATCTGTTCATGAAAACCTTCGACAATCTTACATATATATCCTCCACGATTACCCAACTTTTTCAGTTGTAGCTTCATATATTCATTTTGAACATTGAACCATGCGAAGTGGCAGGCTATTACATTTTATTTATTGCTTTGGAATATCGAAACTGTACATATGACTTCACAAGCTTATGGCCTATTGTTATTTCATTTACCAATGTAACGTAAAAACTGAAAATAGGAATATTGGTTTAATTTTTTTTCTAGCGTTATTTGACAAGATATACCAAAACCGAAAACTCATTTTTACTATACCTATCTGAAAACGCTATATTTACATGCTTATTTAGCATACTGAAAAAAGTTTTTTTTCCATGCGCTGGTGTCATTATAGCTGCCTATTTAAATGTCGAAATTAATTAATATGTTGTTGACAGTTCTCTAGAAATCGCAAATTGTTTGAATATTTCTTTACCAACAGGGTAAATAACGCTTGTTTTGTGGCAATTTCTAGATATTTTTGTACCATAAATATTTCAATTAATAATACATGTTTTTGTTCATTCGCCTCCCACGGGAACATGTCGCGCTCGCACGGAAAAAGCCTATTTTCTGAAATCGTAATGAAATATACTATTTCATTGCTACTTTTTTTCAGCTACACGTTAGCATTTTCAGATTAACTATCTATTTTGACGTTTCGTCTTTTAGCAATCATCACAAACTTTTATTTTTATAAATAGCCTATTGTTTTTTCACACAGAAAAATAGTGATTCTCATTTTGATTTTATTGATTTATATAATTTTTTATAATTTGCCCTTCTGAAACCACAGATATTCAAAAAAACAAAAATGATCTCAGATGGTCATGATTCCATTAAATAATTTAGTTAATTAAACACGAAAATCATAAGCACGATGAAACATAATTCGAAATCATGAGGTGTAAAAAATGCATAAAAATATTCGAAATTATGGATTCCTGTTGAAATTATTTTCGCAATCGTATACAAAATGTACTTATTGACCAATATAAAAGTTACGAAAAAGTATTAACATTTCCGTTTTGGCACCAATTCTTTATTTGATTTGTGTGAATAGCATTATGAATATCAACCTAATTGGTACGCATTTTTCTTTTGCAGATGAAACTGTTTCACACATCTAAACATATCCAAACCTTAAAAACAAATTTGGAAAAAGATATTAAAACAATTGAAGTATGGTTGAATGAACTTAATTTGAATATTAATTCAGGAAAAACTGTCTATATGATATTTAATCAAAAGAATATGGAACACGTCAAATTAAACATTATAATTAGAAACAGAGGTATTGCTGAAGCTGATAAACACAAGTATTTGGGTCTGATGATTGACAAAATTTTATCATATAGAATAAATCAAAAATTCCATTAGTCCCCTGATGGCTCCTTCAGTGGAAAACAATTTTTGAGAATAAATACTCAATTGTTTATACATTTCGTACATATCATCTCTCAAATCAGATATATGATCACAGTGTAGTCATCATGCAGTGAAAAACAAAAAGAAATAAATGATTTATTGATTGATGAATAGTTACATTCCTGTAACAGGAGAGTCAGTCAAGTTATAGTTGAAAGTTGCAATTGTCATCTTTCGTATCAACAGCAGTATGTATAAAATAATCTTATCGGGCTTAACTTCCTTCTATAAATTATTGAGTCGATCAAAGTGAATAAAAATACAGTAATCAAATAACCCATGAATTTCAATGGCACCAAGAACAAACCCGCTTTCTGAAAATTTAATCTACCATTTCAATCAGAAGAGATATCTGTAATATTTATTTTTCCAGGTCATCTCTTTAGCTCTGCTAGTGGCAGTCGTCAATGCAGGAATCCTTCCTGCAGCGCCAGTCCAATATGCCTCCCCTGTACAATATTCTGCTGCCCCGGTTCAATACTCCTCCGGCCCAGTCCACCAGTACGAAACAGCTTCTACATACGCCAAATTTGCCGCTCCAGTTCAGTATGCCGCTCCAGCTCAGTATGCCGCTCCAGTTCAGTATGCCGCTCCAGCTCAATATGCCGCTCCAGTTCAGTATGCCGCTCCTAGTTACGCCAAAATCGCTGCTCCCGTCCAATATTCAGTAGCTCCTGCATACGCCAAAGTCGCCGTCAATGAAGACTACGACCCCAATCCTCAATACAAGTACGGATACGAGGTCCAGGACGATCTGACTGGAGACAGCAAAAGTCAAACCGAGGAAAGGCAAGGAGACTCCGTTCACGGCAGCTACTCTCTTGTGGATCCAGATGGCCACAGAAGGACCGTAGACTACACCGCTGATCCCGTCAACGGATTCAATGCCGTTGTTCGCAGGGAACCTATTCATGTCCATGCCAAAGTAGCTGTTCCTGCTACCAAAATTGCGTATGCTGCTCCTGCTGCTTATGCTGCTCCTGCTGCTTATGCTGCTCCTGCTGCTTATGCTGCTCCTAGTCAATACACTCAAGCTTATGCTCCCAATGCGTACACTCAAGCGTATGCTGCTCCTCAATACCACCATTAAATTATTCCATAAATTGTAGCTGTGATAAGATATAATTATATTGTTTTTGGTTAAGTTGTCATTTTACTATTTTCCTAATGGGTGGTATTCGATCTTGATTTTGATGAAAAAGTTACCACGAAATAACGAAAAGTTGTTGCTTAGTAGACTAGTTCTTATGCTGGGTAAAAAAATGAGGGATCTTCGCGGGAACTTCGCGCGTAGCTCTATGATTCGCGCCTCGCGCGAACACTTCGCGAGAAGCTCGGAAGTTGAGGGGCCTAGAAGTTGTTGGGATTTTTTTGATACCACGACTTCAATGCGTTTAAAACTGTATATGAACGCCAATAATATGAATAAAAGACTTTGAGATAGCTAGAGGTTTTCACGAATGGATTTCTTTTGAAAAACTGTATTCAACCGTTACCTCCATACCCCTCCCCACCTATCCCCTCCGCCGTCCCCTTCCCGAAAAATTGCTAAGTCGAGAACGGTAAGAGCTAGAGGGATGGGTTTTTTATTGAAAATACGCATTCGACCAGTATATGAACATCATGTTTCACTATTTGGGAGAAAATTTAAGAGAAAAAAAAAAGAAAATCCGGCTCGAAGGACCAAAATCCTCCCCTGAAGGACCAAAAAAGTTGCTATCCCGAGAACGGTAAGTGCTAGAGGGATGGGTTTTTTACCGTGGGGCTTCTTCTGAAAATACGCATTCAACGTCATGTTTTATCGATAAAGAAAAAAAGTTATGAATGATTTTTCACTTTTTTGAGGATATATCGAGAACGGAGACACTTAGGAGGATGGGACATTGGGTTCTTAATGAGTAATTACACCACCGACAAGAAGAGATTCTCATGAGATCGGAGGGAGTCCGATCTGAATGTGTCCAGAATACTGTTCTCGACCTCCTCTATCGATTCTTCATACTCCCTAAAACATCTTATTTTAAGGCTCAACCAACGAAAATAAAAATTATTCCGTATCATAAAATTATCACCAAATCTAACCTCCCTAACTTGATCTGAAAACACTAAAACTCGAGAAAAAAAAACACAAAAATGGGACATGAAAAAATTTCAAAAAAAAAAAAATTGTACTTAGATCAGTTTGATGACAATAAAACTTTCACACACATTTTTTCGAAATCTTGTTTTGTTTTCGAGTTATTGGTGTTTTTGGAAAAATATTGTACATTTTTTTCCAAGTTCATGAATTTACGATTTTTGAAATATTTCCTGGACCATTGTAGGTTTTCAAAAGGCGATCAAAAAAATATGTCGCCATCTTTGAGTTTTTGGTGGTTTCATTAAAAAAAAACTTCAATATTCCGTTTTTTTCCAAGACATGAAAAAAATTCAAAATAACTTTTTATATACCTTTTCAAGAACAATGGAACTGTTTATAAAGTGCGGCTTTTTTTAGTCCCCCCCCCCTGTTAACTTTTGAACGGTTCGACGTACAAACATGAAAAAAAAAATCGTTTGAAGGACTGATCCTTTGTTTGTTGATGTCAAATAATATGAGGACTATACAGAGTCGTAAGTTTCAGGTATTAATATCTGATGTATGATTATGTGGTAAAAAAATGTAAGAGTAAATTTTGCTAAGATTATCAATGTCAGTTTTTTTGTTCATATTATCAGTTTGTAAACTTATTTCAGCCATTTCCAAAAAAGGTCTTTTGTTGAAATTTTTTTTCCACATGTAATATTTTTGTATCATCATAGTTCATGATATGATCATTATCTAATACATGTTTGGTTAAGGCACAAGAGTTTTCTTTCATAGTTCTACAATTGCTTTTGTGCAAAGCTATTCGTGATTTTAAATTATTTTTTGTTTGACCCAAATATTTTTTGTTACAATCAAGACAGGGAATTTCATAAACTACATTGGACTTTTCTGTTATAGGATCTTTTTGTTTCAATTTAGTAAACAAGTTTTCCAATGGTTTGATTTTCTTTTGTGCAATTTTGATATTTTTTTCGTGCTTGAAAACATTTATAATTTTGCTGGAGAGTTCAGGAATGTACGGTATAGAAGCATATTTAATAATTTGTGGAACTTCAATTTGATGGTGATCTGTATTTGTTTCATTAGTACTAGAAGTAGTATTGTATAATAATTTTTTCAAGAAATGAGATGGATAAGAATTATTCAATAGTATTTCATATAATAATTTGATATTCTTGTCTCTCAAAGTCGGATGTGCTAATTTCTCAATTCTGTTCTTAAGAGCTAGTACTAAGTTAAATTTAATTTTTTTTGGGTGGCTGGAAAGGTAGTTCATGTATCTTCCTGAACTAGTAGGCTTTATGTACCAATCCAGTATTATAGTGTTATCAGATGTTCTGATGAGTCGAGTATCTAGGAAAGGTACAGAGTTATTATTCTCCTTCTCAACAGTAAACAGTATAAATGGATTATAACTGTTGAAAGTAGATTGAATATCATCTATACAGTCAACTGGTACTGCACAAATTATGTCATCAACATACTTTTTTATAAAAGGAAGCCTAAACTTTAATTTGGGTATACTGAAGTCTAACAAATCATCCATTACATACTGGGCTACAATTGGAGAAAGATTAGCGCCCATTGGAGTTCCATGTATTTGTTTATAATATGTGTTATCAAACACGAAAAAAGTGGTATCAAAAATGAATTCTATAAGTTCCATGAAAATAGATTTTGTTAATTTGGTATGAATACTTTTATATCTACCCAATGTTTATCAATACTTGACTTTATCAAATTCAGTGGAATGTTACTGAAAAGCGAAATAACGTCTAGACTTATAATGACAAAGCCTTTGGGTAGTTGAATTTGTTGTATATAATTTGAAAATTCGAAAGAGTCTTTAACATAATATTCATTATCACTATTGTAGGAAAAAGTCAAGATATTTGTGACTAACTGTGAAATTTTACTATTAGGGGCATCAATGGAGGAAATGATTGGTCTCAAACTTAGCGTAGGTTTGTGAGTTTTTGGTAAGCCATAGAATTTTGGAGTGATTGAATTGTATATTGTGAATTCTTTTTTGTCAGAAAGACTAATGTGCTTTTTATCATAAATTTTTTTAATGAGCGCATTTGACTTTTGTTGGATGGTTGAAGTTGGATTACGGTTCAATTTTGTATAGTATGTTTCGTTGTTCAACTGTTCTAATGATAAATCCAAATATTGTGCTTTAGACATGATAACAGTGATATTGCCCTTATCAGATTTCGTAATGATCATTTCAGGATGATAATTGATGAAGTGCCTAGTTTTTTTGTAAATGTATGGGACGAATTCAAAAACCGACAACAAGTTAAGTATAACCGTTTATTTTTTCTCATAAAAAAACGTAACATTAATAAATTCAACAATTTGAAAAATGAGAAGAAAGATAAATTAAAGGTAGTAGATAATTGGATAAAAAATCTAACTGATGTTGATATTCCTAGCGATATCTTGGCATTTTTGTCTCTTGGACACAAATTTACTATTCAACCAGAAACGAAGGAGATCAAAATTACTCATTTATTGGCAGACATAGAAAATCTGATAGCAAATGTGGACGATAACAAAAGATATATATTCAGGGCCCAAATCACAAATATTTTGACAAATTTTCTTCATAAACCTAAAATTAACAGTTACTTTTCATACATTTACAAAAAAAACTAGGCACTTCATCAATAATCATCCAGAAATGATCATTACGAAATCTGATAAGGGCAATATCACTGTTATCATGTCTAAAGCACAATATTTGGATTTATCATTAGAACAGTTGAACAACGAAACATACTATACAAAATTGAACCGTAATCCAACTTCAACCATCCAACAAAAGTCAAATGCGCTAATTAAAAAAATTTATGATAAAAAGCACATTAGTCTTTCTGACAAAAAAGAATTCACAATATACAATTCAATCACTCCAAAATTCTATGGCTTACCAAAAACTCACAAACCTACGCTAAGTTTGAGACCAATCATTTCCTCCATTGATGCCCCTAATAGTAAAATTTCACAGTTAGTCACAAATATCTTGACTTTTTCCTACAATAGTGATAATGAATATTATGTTAAAGACTCTTTCGAATTTTCAAATTATATACAACAAATTCAACTACCCAAAGGCTTTGTCATTATAAGTCTAGACGTTATTTCGCTTTTCAGTAACATTCTACTGAATTTGATAAAGTCAAGTATTGATAAACATTGGGTATAAGTATTCATACCAAATTAACAAAATCTATTTTCATGGAACTTATAGAATTCATTTTTGATACCACTTTTTTCGTGTTTGAAAAAATATGGCGATTGCTCGACAGGGGGCGCGGGGAGACACATCAACTCAAAATTTTTAAATGACATGGGGAGTCGAGTGTCACATCGTTGAAAAGAGAATTCAATTTTCTTTACAACCATCTAAATATTTTTGAATTTAGTTGAGGAGTTTTTTCCCAATTTCGATTTTTATGCCTATCGAAATTTTCTAGTTGATGTGCCCCCAGCGCCATCTGTACTGTAATTGCAATATTTCTTCTCTCAAAAAGTAGTATCGGTAATACCCTTCGCAATGTTTTTGGTTTCATTATTCCACAACAAACCGTTCAAATTTATGACTAGTTTTCAGATCCGCATTTATATTTGATATTTCGAATTTGAATTGCAAAAAATATTAACGAAATTCAAAAAAACTTAGATAGTTGTAAAGAGAATTGAATTCTCTTTTCAACGATGTGACACTCGACCCCCCATGCCATTTAAAAATTTTTAATTGATGTATCTCCCTGCGCTCCCTGTCGAGCAATCACCATATTTTTTATTTCAAAAAGTAGTATCGGTGAAACCCTCCAAACGGTGTTTTATTCATGTTTGTACGTCGAACCGTTCAAAAGTTAACAGGGGGGGGGGGGGACTAAAAAAAGCCGCACTGTATAAATTTTTTCGATATCTCGTTTCATTTTCGAGGTTTTGGTGCTTTAAAAAAATAGTCCACATCTCAATTCTTTTTTTGAGAAAATTTCTTGAAAACTTTTTGTAAATATGTTTGAGGAAAATTAAACTTTTCATGTAGATACATTTTTGCGACACCTCGTTTCATTTTCGAGTTTAAGCTTAAAAAAAAATTTTTTTTTGCAAGTCCGATACTACTTTTTAAAATGAAAGACATTGTTATTGCTTGATATATAGAGGGGGCGAGGGGGCACATCAATTTAAAAATTTCGAATTGTCTAGGGGGTCAAGTGACAAATCATTGAAAAGAGATTCAAATCTAGTTTCAACCATCTAAACCTTTTCGGATTTCATTAATATTTTTTATACTATGTTCACTAGAAATATCAATTATAAGTGCGGATCTGAATGGTACCCTCATCTCGATAAATTTGGACAGTTTGAAATGGAGCAATGGGACAAAAGTATTTTGAATGATATAACCGATACTACTTTTTGAGAGAAGATGCATTGCAATTACTTAACATATGGCACTGGGGGTACATTAACTTGAAAATTTCGAAAGAAAAAAGATCAAAATTTCAAAAATACACATTGACAAAAATTTAAAAAAATGGTTGAAGAGTGAATTTTTCCCATTGGAGCCAGATTGCCGTATTAGTATTTAAATAATTATAAAAAATAAATAAATGACTACGGACTGACTTCCAGTGATGGCACAGTCGGTTTCCTAGTAGTATTTTTGTTACAAAATAATCCTCCATTCGTTGGCCTATATCTATTAATTCCAAACTATGATATTGGTGTAAAACTACTTATACTAAATCAAATGGCTTTCATTGTAGAATGTTACAAGTATTATTCTTCTCGACTTCGACCTTTTCACTTTTCTTGTTTTTACCACTAAAAATACCGTTTCCAATTTTCACTGTAAGTAGGTACCAAAATAATAAAACTTGGACGTTTGCTTTCAAAACGTAAAATAGGGTATTTTTATATTGAAAAACCACAGTATTGGAAAAATATCTCTCGAATGACTCAAAAGTACTGCCACTTTTCTGCACTTGCGAAGTTTCTCATAACTCGCCTACGGCTCGTTATGAATACTTCTCGCGCATACAAAAAGATTCGATTTATATTATTGATACATAAATAATTATTTTCCCATCAACTTATTACCTTTTTTCCGTATAAGTACATATTTCTAAAAAGTGTTAAGCAAGAAATTGTCGAAATACTACCTTGAACAGTAATTTTTTTTTTAACCACTGGCACACTTTTCACAAAATTACACTTCACGCACTGTTGCTAAAACTACTCAATGCAGATAATAATCAAAGCCTGAAAATTACCCAATAATATCCTTGAATAATATATTTTTTCTACGTTCATGCTAAAAACAAAACTTTATTGAACTGTTTTTAGTGGAAAAACTGGTTATTTATTGCACTGAGTGCAATACAGTCTTTATTGCACTCATCTGTCATTCTGCTACAGCGTTCTGTCATCATGACAAACATGAAAGTCAAATCGACGCCATATTTAGCCCATTTTCTATGAGATTGTTTTACGTTTTAATAAAAATAAAATTTGTTTCTTTGAATATCATTATATTACTTTTAGCAACTAGATTTGAACAAAGAATGTCTTCTTTACACTTTAGTATAACCTTAATGAAAAAGTTTTTGGTTTTTGTATAAACGTAGAAAAAATATGGTATGCAACTAGTGCAAACATTGTTTATTGCACTCGACGTGTGGTCCAACTCGGCCTGACGGCCTCGTCGGACAATTTCACGTCGAGTACAATAAACACTTATTCTTTGCACTTGTTGCATAAATAACTATTAAATAATTCATCTTCCACAAAAAAACTTAGCACGTACCCTTGGTTCGCCGTATTTCTTCAATTATGTATCAAAATGATCCACGATTGTGGAAATCACCCTGTTTATCGTGAAACTAAAAGAACTACTGAATTTGCATTGAACATGCGCATTCTCACTAATACAGTCTTACCTGATTTGCATTATAGTTCAAAGCCATTTGTACATGTAATTACTTCCTGTTGTCCGAAACATTTCACCACAAAATAACGCGACTAACACCATAAATAATTTTCAGTCAGGATCTGATCAATAATCAAGAAGCAATTTCGAACATTCCACTATAACCGAGTATATTTCAGAGGTTTCTAAGGTAAATATTTATTTTCCAAGACAACCCACGTTTCGTGAGCGGAACAAAAGGAAGAATGGACCATTACGTTGGTTCAAATTATCACCGATGGCTTTATCTATTAATTCAATCTTGATGTTGGCGGTTCGCCAAAATGGCAATAGTTACCATAGGATGTCACATAAATTTCTCGAAAATTCGTTGGTGACATCCTCTTCACTTTATGATAAAATTTTCATTTTGACCCTTAACCCACTTGACACTTATAATTTTTAACTGATAAATATAACACAGGGTAACCCAGAATAAAGGGTACGAACTCCGTTGGTAGAACCCTCAGTTAATTCTGAGGCCATAAGTTCTGATAGGATGAGTATCAACTGAGTTATAGTTATACGAACTCAGAAAACAGCAGAAAAACTGAAATTCTACTTATAATCTAAGATCCGAACCTAAATCGATAATAAATTTCGTATATTAGAAAATATATTAAAAATTGGTTGCCTAAACAAATCCTGGACAGAACAATTTTAATTATTTTTTGAAAAACGAATTATCTTAAAATTTTGAAACATCAAGATAATAAGAAAATTTTATACTGGACTAAGTATGAAACATGTAGAATATAGACATTGGGTTGTCTATTATTTACCTGGAGAACTACTGGGTTGCCAGGTATGTCGATACCAGTTACTTTCACTTGATGTGATGATAGAAAAAAAATTTATATCAGCATCATTGTGAACACGTTGATATAGGGTTGTCTGCGAAAAATTTGATCCTAATAGAGGTTTGCGAATTTCAAAGATATAAATTTCAACGCGTGTGGAAATGAGTAACAGAGAGATCCCAGGTATGAAGAATTATAATTATTTTTCCTGGACATGGAGCTTTCAAAGTACCTACACTTGCTTTTATCTACCCAACCGAATTCGACGACAGCATGGGTATCAAACCACATCTCGTCAAGATATATTATGCCTCTATTCTCATGTCGATATTCTTTTATTTTTCTTGAGAACGATTTGTGCTGACTCCATTATAACTATGCGTTTATCCAATTTTTTTTTACATTTGTAACAGCAATCAAGTGAAATGTTTAGCAAAGTATCTTACGATTGGATATTCACGTGATTTATCATCAATCATTACTAATGTCGGAACCTTATTTTCGTGATGAAACTCATACACACATCTGCGAATGTGTTCTTTGAAAGCTGAATCAAGGTTCTTGAGTTTCTGTCCGTCTCATAATTTGATTGTCTGAAGAACTAATACTATGCTCATACTTCAATCGCGAATACATATTCAAAATTACCCTTTGAGTTTGAATTGTAAGGATTTATTGAATAATTCTCTATATAGTGGCTCTGGATCAGCTTCCTCTTGGAGACCTTCTGGATTAATTTCCACTTGGAGCGGCCTCGAATTAGCATCAAAATCTTCTGTTTCAACTACATCAACGTCGAAAGGTCTCCAGAATGCTATATCGAACAGATAATATAATTAAGACAATAAAAAACGATATATGTGAATATGTGTCTCTGTCTAGCTGCACCACACTGTCTGATTGATAAATCTCGCAAAAAAAGGGATTCAGCGGCATGTCAAAGACTTTCGGTGTCTGACCAATTAGAATTCGACAGCGGCCAATCAGAGGCTTTCGTTTTTCATTACGCTCAGAAGAAATCCAGTCCACGTGGACTGCAATCGAGTTGAGACGAGGACTCGTTAGAGAATAACGTGTTATTTATGCCTATGAAAATTATCAGCGGCAATTTGTATATTGATATAACCTCGCATGATTGCTTGATTGTGTGCTGTCTCAATTGAGTTCGTATAGACTATACAGGGTGTTGAAAGTGTTAAAAAAATATGTCTTCCAGAATAACTCCGTAACGGCTCTACATTTCTCCATGTAATTCGGTATGTCATCTAATAGTATTCAATTCAAAATGTCAGTGCTATTGACGTGTTTGTAACTTAAAACAATGGCTTACGGCAGATGGATGCCTCTAATTGCCTCTACTGAGTTGATACATATATTGTCATCTTATTTTCAGTCAATATTTTCTATACAAAAAAGGGATAGGTTAACAAAAATGTCACCAGATTTCAGGATATTATTAGGTTGAATAAATAACCGCGTACGTGAGTGATACAGATAATAGGGACTTTCATCTAGTCATTTTAAATTTTTTTTCAAAATATTTACAAGTCAAACTGGGTAAAAAAGGAATTTTCATTTCTTTTCGATTGGTTTTTAATCCAGAAAAAAAATAATGAGTAGAATTCAAATACTACCTAAATTCGCGCGTAATAGGCATAACCGGTATTTCATTGGACGAATACAAGTAACGTCAAATTCTCCTGTCATCAAGCTCTCCATACTCCATATATTGCCTATTTGCCTGTATGTTGTCAAAACGAATTATAAACGCTTAAAATGAGAGGAAAAGTAACAGACAAGGACCAGGTGAAGAATTGTGTTGAGGTTCCAAGTTTAAAGAAGAAAAAAATTTAAATACGAAAACACTCAAAATGGTGAAATAGGGATGCAGTTTAGAGGTTGAAAACGTTTTTTTGCGATTTGCGGCGAAACGTAACCTCCTAGCGAAATATGTTCGATGAAAAGGTTACAGATAATAAAAAACTCGAAAACTTCTTTTTCCAACACTTTTTGACATAACCTCAAATTAACCGTCAAAACTGGAAAAAATTCGAATTTTTAGTATTTTTCTTCTCGCGTATAAACGACTGAGTTCAGATGGAAATTTGTAGATATATTCCTTTTTTTTTTTGTTGATTAAGCATGATTTTTTCGCAAATGGGACTTCTAGTTTTCGAGTTACTTATATTTTTCGAAAAAAGTCCCCTTACCTTCCACGAACAATTGTCTTGATATCTTTTTGTATTTCGAACCATTTTGATTTTTGAAATATCTACTTTGAAGAGGCCTATGTTTATTGGTTTATTGATCTAAACCTCTTAAAACTCAACAAAATGTCTCTCTGAATCATAATTTTCTCAATATTTTCAATTATTTTCGTCTTTCTTCATTATTTTTATAACAAAAGTAGTTTATATTAATTTTTTTCCGAAACTCCCAGGTTTTCGGAGAAAACCCCTCAAAAGCAGAGCTTGTGCGAGCAGGGAGATTCGGGACCTACAGTTTAAACAAAGTGGAATCCGAACCACTTCAGCTCAGTGACACGCATTCATAATAAATATTGGAATACATAATTACCCTACAAAATTAATTTAATAGTATCAATTTTAGTATTTTTTACAACTATTGAAAATCATTGAAAATATTGAAAAAATCATGATTCAGAAAAACTTGTTGTCGGTTCTTCTCAATTTTAAGCGGTTTAACGATCAATAAACCATCAAGTTACATAGACCATTTGAAAGTAAACATTTCAACAATTAAAATGATCACTTTTATACCTTCGGAATACAAAAAAACACCAGAACAATTGTTCGTGGAATAAGGGCACTTTTTTCGAAAAATGTACCTAACTCGAAAACCAGTTGTCTCCTGAATTACGGAAAAATTATGCTTATTCGACACCAAAATTGACATATTTCTATAATTTTTCATCTGAATTAAATCATATATACTTGAGAAAAAAATTAAATACTGAAAAATGGGTTTTTCGCCATTTTGACAGTTAATTTGAGGTTTTGCCGGAAAGTGTTGGAAACAAAAGTTTTTGATTTTTTCATTATCTACAACTTTTCCATTAAACATTTTCCGCTAAGAGGTCACGCTTCGCCGCAAATCGCAAAAAACCGTTTTCAACCCCTAAACTGCATCCCCATATCACCATTTTGAGTGTTTTCGTGTTTAGAGTTTTTTCCCTTAAAGTTAGAATCTCAACAACATTTTCCACCTTGCCTATTACTTTTTTCTTTTTCATAAAAATTATAGGCACCAGTCTATTTCCATTAAATTCGACTGATAGTATGGAAAGAAGATTAATCCGGTGTACACTGTGATTTAAACTGGGAACATTTCTTCCTTCAACAGAAACCATTCTCGAGGACCCAAGGACGTTTAGAATAATACAAGTGACGTCAGCCCTCGAAAATGTTGCATTTCAATCACTCTCAGTTTTGGAGTGGATTGTAATCGATATGAAATAAATAAATACGTCCGTGAAATGATTTAACATGCATCATAATATACAGGGTGTTTCTAAATTCAATACAAATATTTCAAGGGCGTATTCCTGGGGTCAAAACAAGACTTTTTTTTTCTACATTCATGTGTCCTAAAAGTCACCCCCTCCAAGCTACAGACATCGCAAGTTGCCATAAAAAATCGTAAATTTTAAATGGCGTCTACAATTATACATCAAATGTTCGGAAAATTAACAGACTCTTGTTTTTTTGGACGCTTTATTCATTTCTTGCTTCAAAAATAAAATAACTCTGATTTGAAGAGGTGAATGAGGGTTGCCTATAGTTTTTATTGCCAAAATTTTTTATTTCCGCCCAAAACATTCAAATTCAAATTTTTTTGAATCAGCTAATAGTTTTCTAGAAAATCGCTAGTACCTGAATGAAAGGGTAATAAGTAACAAACTAAAATACTTAGTGGGCTATGAGTTTTTAATTTGTTTCCCATTTTGACGCTTTTGACATTTAAAATGCAAAATAGCACTTTGCATGATTTACTTGCTAGTTTGACCTTTGTTGAACGGTTGAATTACCTACTGTTTTTTTCAAGTAACTTGCTATGTCTGTTGTAGCTTGGAGGGGGTGGATTTAAGGAAACATATTTATGGAATAAAAAGTCTTATTTTGACCCCAGTAATACGCCCTTGAAATGTTTGTATTGAATTTAGAAACACCCTATATACTTACAGATAAGATCATTTGTTATAAATATAATTTAATTTTTTATTTTAGTGTAATTCCCTATTACTGTTTTAAAATATCAACAAATAATGTTTCTTCATTAATATAGACAAATACAACACTTTAGAATGATACATCGTAAATAAACATAAAACTCCGCCTCCAAATCTGATAAACGACACTTTGACAATGGCAATTATTGATTTGAGGCGTTGCTAACGGGGTTTCGAGCTTTTATTGGTTCAAGGGTGGTCCAGGATACGAAAGGGATGCTGCGAAATATCATTTTATCTGATTCAGTTGATGAGTTCCTGCTGAATACATCGCACGTGTTTTCGAAAAGGGTGTTTTGGTTTTGTTTTCAGGAAGTCAGGTGAGTCTCAATTGGTGTTTTTTTTTTTCAATCTCTATGATGCTTATACAGGGAGTCCAAGATAAGGTTGTCCACCACGGGGATATATGAATAGATACAGTTTTGGTCGAAAGAGAAAAAAGTTGCGTATCAGACGACCATCTTCATGGAAGTATGAAAGGACCCCGCACATTTCTTATGGGAAATGGCTTTCCGTGAATTTGGCTGAATTATTATATTATAGTTCTTGATGAGCTGATCAAAAGTGTCTATAGCCACAAAGCTCAAAAATGGACAGTTTTCGAGATATGGAGATTTGAAAATGGATTTTATCCATTTTTTGTAGTATTTGGTCATCAATCCGATAGCTCTTATTTCTTGATGGGATGGCATTTGAATGTTCGGCGCCCCCAATCCGACTGAGAAATAGTCTTTCTCAGTTATGTCATGCACCGCCATCAAACAAATTTCATACACTGCTCCACACTGGTTATGAAATCAGGTACTTATTTCCAAGATCTTCCATACATCTTTTTATGCTACAAGATAGCGCCAGTATAATTTTAATTGTCAAAAAACGACATATGTTGGGTATTTTTTGAAGAGAGACCATAATAACTGATACTGAATATATCTAATGTCCAATAATATCGTGCATGTTTTCCAAAATGTTCATAACGAGGCTCAGCGAGCTTCGATGGAAAAAATGGACAAATCATAACACTGTGTTCACAGAGACAACGAATGTGATCACTATAGATGTCATTTACATGAGATTACGTGATTTATTTCTCGCAAATCTCGATAATCTGATAATGGTGTGCCAAGACATTTTCCTCAGGGTGGCTAGTAATGGATGAACGCATCTCACAGCCGAAGAAATCCGTGAAAATGTCTGCATCTTTGATACTTTGTAGTACTTTCCAGGTAGAACAAGGAAGTTTAGATGATGGAAGCAAACTATGAATAGAACTTCCGACATTTGCCCCCGAACTCTTGAAACTACTATAATTTTTTTATAAATGTCGCATCAAAGTTGGTAGCAAAATATAAATGGAACTTTCGATATTTAAAATACAATTTTTTTTATAAATGTTGCATATTAGAGTTTACACTTATAATTGAGTATCTACTCATGATCGTTTGCAAAATGAATGGATAGATCATTCAAAAACAATGTAATAGTAGGAGTAAAAGTCATAATATTAATGATATTAAATAAAAAACAATAATAGTCTATCTTGGCAGTCTCAAAAAATCATTTGAAATATTATAAGCGAAGCGGATTTATTTTTTCTTTATATTCTTGAAATGATTTATGACTGTGTTAGGTTCGTTGATATAATTATAGTTATATGTTACCAGTAAATCACTTTACCCATGATCTGACTCATAATATTTTAAATGATTTCTTGAGGTTGCTAAGATAGTTTATTAATTTTTTATATAATATAATTATTATTATTAGTATTATTATGAATGCTACTTTTACTATTATAATGTTTTTGAATAATCTACTCATTCATTTTACCAAAAATCATATGAACAGATAGAATTCATTTATTTGTATAAACTTTGATTTATAAAAAATTATAGTAGTTTCAAGAGTTCGGGGGCAAATATCGGAAGTTCCATTCATAGTTTGCTTCCATCATCTAAACTTCCTTATTCTACCTGGAAAGTACTACAAGGTATCAAAGATGCAGACACTTTCACGGATTCGTTTGGATGTGACATGCTATCCATTTAGAGCCAGCCTGAGAAAAATGTCTTGGCACACCATTGTCTGATTATCGAGATTTGTGTGGAATAAATGACATATTATATGTAAATGACATTAATAGTGATCAGAATTATTATCTCTGACGATACATGATTATGATTTTTCCGATTTCCCCCATTAAAGCTCTCTGAGACTCGTTACGAAAATTTTGGAAAGCATATTTGATATTACTGGACATAAGATATATCTACAATCAGTTATTCCAGAGAATACCTAACACATGTTGTTTTTTTGAAAATATGAATCATTCTGGCGTTATCTTGTAGCATGAAAAGTTGGATAGAAGATCTTGGAATTAGTACCTCATTTCATGTCCAGTGTGGAGCAGTGTATGAAAAATTATTGATGGCGGTGCCAAATGTAACTGAGAAATACCATTCCTCAGTCGGGTTCTGGGCGCCGAACATTTAAATTCCATCCCAACAACAAATGAAAGCTTCCCGATTGATATGCATATACTACAAAAAAAATTAAAAAATCTATTTTGAAAGCTCCATATCTCGAAAACTGTCCATTGTTGAGGTTTGTGGCTATGAACACTTTTGATCAGCTCATCAAGAACTACAGCATACCAAAAATTCAGCCAAATTCACGGAAAGCCATTTCCCATAAAAAATGTGAGGGATCCTTTCCAAAAATATTTCCAATTATTTTTAAAAAATAAAAAAATTCGATTATTTACTTTCTTCACAGACCTAGAACAAAACCAGGAATATTTTGTCGGAAAAGCACAACTTCAGATGAAAAATTAGTATTATCATTATTACAGTCATTTGCACCATCAAGAATTGACGGCATAGTGACCAAAATTATTTTCTCATATGGCAGCATCGTTCTGAATATGTTTCATGCTGGGTCAAATGACCCCCCAAAATTGTTATATGGGCTTGTAGTTTATTATTATTCTGCACTGCCAGGTTGTTGAACTGTCACCAAAATAATAGTCTACAATTTTTCCGAAGCCACCTAAGCTGTTATTTGTTTCATGCAGGTATTTTTAAATGGCAATACACCATATACAAATTAATTTAAAAAAAAAAACCTTCCACCTCCTTTAGTGGAGATAACTTAGGTTATAACTGTAAGATAAATTTGTTTTAAAAATTTTTACTAATTTCATTAAACTAAAATCAGTGGAACATTGTTATTTTCACAATAATATTTAGATACTTCGTACCTGCAATTATAACATTTGAATTATATAAAAAAGTAGGGTCTACCTGTTTTATTATGCAAAACTTTATTAATAATAATAACATCAAACAATTATTAGAACCGTATTAAGGTATTTAGGTATACCATATTACTAATTTCAATTATCACCTTTTCCGACTTTTTATTGGTAATATCAAAAATGAAATTATTATTAATATTTGTTGGATGATTTGAACCTCCAGACATGTTTTCTTTAAGTTCAACTGATTTATGAAAAACGTTTGTCGAGTTACTTCTCACGGACTCACTTATATTTTGATGATGTTCAGAGTCCAATGGAGATATGCTTATTTGATTGCCACTCACCAACTGCTATTTTAGCTGAGTTAGAAACTGCTGTAGCTCTTGCTGAATGATTTGTCACTTTATTTCTCATTATGTCGATAACAATATTAAATGCTGCCGACTGAAACCAAGTCTTACCGGAAAATTCTTGTACCATCCCTTAGAGTCAGGTTGATTCCATGTTGTTTTTATGTTGTTAGCTCTTTTTTACTAGTCTTGTGAATAAGCCAACGGGGCAACTTTCTGGGTTGTTATTGTTTGTAACTAGCCACTTACTATCAGTTAATTTTTTTGAATCCCCTGCTTGAGCTGTTTTCGAAAAACTGTATTACATTCTATCGTTCCACTTACTTTACCCTCATTATTAATTTCCTCTATCAAATACTATGGATACAAACCGATGACCCTTTCTCTCCACTCCAGGTTAGCTCAACGAAAGCGACATAAAACTTCGTTGAAGACCACCTGGATAATCTTCATCGCAAGTTTCTAAATTCTTCGTTAGATAGTGCCAGAGAACTTTATTTTCTTTTTAAAGAGTAACTATGAAATTTTCTTCGCATTGCATCATGCTCTGATCTGGCAAGTGCAAATATGGGATAGGAAAATGGATCAAATTTGATATTAGAATTATTAAAAAATATTTCGTGTGCTATTCCACATAACTTTTACAATACCCTCCTGAGCTCTTTTTCTTCATGTTGAATGTATAGAGTTCTAAAATTTTACTATGTGCTTCAATCGAAACAGATGCATGGATTGTTAATATCATAAGATGGTTCAAAGCAAAACTGCAAAAAAATTCTCCACAAACTCTCTTTAATCCTCTTTGTATGTTGTGGCACGAACTTTTCAACTTCTTTTCTAATATTCTCTTGATTTTTATTTCCAAATCGCGACATATTTACTCACTCGACCTCAAAAAATGACAAAAAAAATTACATGGTACGATTTTTGACATACCAACAAACACTCTTGTCCAAATAGCATTTCCTTCTTCATGTCCTCGTCAAATAAGAATTATTTACTCACAAATTTTCGGCTGTGAAATTTTCTTTTCGGCAACCATCCGGGAAGTGTTCACTTCCCGGACACTTTTTCTTTGGGAAAGTAGCACTTCCCGGCCTAGTCCGGGAAGTACGTACTTCCCGGACTAGGCCGGGAAGTGCTCGAATTTTGATACAAATAATAATACAAATAAGAATTAGAATGTTTCTGTTGGTACCTATCTTCTGTTCGAATTTCAAGATATAATACTAATAAGAACTGAAATGTTCGAAATATTCAAATTTGGAATTGTTTCATCCGGTTAACAGATGGGTGAAAGTCGACCTATCTTCGTCTCTTAGACTAAATGCGTCTCATTGATTTGTTATTCTACATGATTGCCGAAAAAATAGTGTACGCAACACGTCCGAAAACAGTTTTTTTGCAATAAAGTCTTTTTCTATTTGGAGTCTAAAATGAAGAAATTTCTATACGCATTTTAAATTTTTTCTAGATTGGTAATAATGGTAACGTCAACTGTCAGATGAACGTCAGACAAGAGGAATGACATTTTCAGATATTAAACAAAGAAGAATAATAACATTCGAATGTTGTGGTGTTATTTGTTGCCTTGGATGGAGCAGTTATTATAAACTTTAATTGTTACATGACTGGTTTCTCGGGCGTTTATAACTAAATTAGCTGGTGTAGTTTGGACTTGGTTTACAAAATTATGCTCAGAGTGGTCTGATTGTTTGAAAAGTAATTTTGACTCCAATGGGAGTGTGGTGAGGCATCGTATACTCCGAAATTGTGAAATTCCTTTCGGTAACCTGAACGAGATTTTTTGAGCAACAAATCATTCACAGCCGTTTGAGCAATTACAATTCAGGAGGGGTGCAACTTGAGTTTTCTTCATCAGTCATTTTATTTATTAATTATTTATTAATTTTCTCATATTTGCATTCAAAATTTAAATAATTTATGTAAACAAATTTTAAATATTTGATCATTGTTACCAACCCGATATCTCTGATATTATTTATTGATATTAAATCATCAAATAGTAGGTATATGAAACACGTTTTATAATTATAAGACACATTGTAGCACTTGTTCCCTTGGAGCAATCCTCGCTTCGCTCTTCGTACTCCAAACAACGCGTGCGACGAAATGGTGTCTTATAAAACTTGTATCATAATATACTACTATTGCACTCATATGTCATTCTGCTACAGCGTTCTGTCATCATGACAAACATAAAAGTCAAATCGACGCCATATTTACTCCATTTTCTATGATATTGTATAACGTTTTAAACAGTTTCATAATTTATATTATTGCAATTTAATGAAAATTTAATTTGTTTTTTGAATATTATCATATTATAAAGAGAAACATTCTCAATTGAAAATTGAATCAATACATGACTCCTCTGGAAATGGAAAAACCCTACGATAAAATTGAAGTTACTTTTTTGTAATATCTAACAGAAAACAACTACTTCCCTGGCAAAAGCCACGCTGGACATTGAACTACATCTATCAGATGTTTCTGTTTAAAACATGAATCCCTTCCAAGAGAGGTTATCTTGTACGATGGAAAACAGCGACTAAATTCCAACTTTCAGTCGCAGATGATTCCACAACTGACTTTGTGAACATCCTGTTCATATTTTCAATGAAATCATTATTATATTACTTTTAGCAGCTAGATTTGAACAAAGAATGTTTTCCTCTCTCACACTTTAGTACCACTTAAATGAAACAGTTTTTGGTTTTTGCTCAAGCGTAGAAAAATTATGGTATGCAACTCGTGCAAAAATTATTTATTGCACTCGACGTGTTGTCCAACTCGGCCTGACGGCCTCGTCGGACAAGTTCACGTCGAGTGAATAATAATAATAATATATAATAATAATGTTTATTTAGCTCCAGTAATATTCAATAAATACAATTCAAAATATAATGTAGACTAGAGTAAATAATACAAAGAGAGAACCATATATCTATTAAGTACAAATATTGATAACACGCCATAAGACGCAATGTAATCAAATTGAAGGAAAAAATATCATCTTACCTTTTCTTAAACGGTCGCTGGGAAACTATTGCGCATGGCGAATGCTGAATCATGAGAAATGCCATACATTTTTAAGGTTATGCTTCTTTTGACATTTTCAACCGTCCCATATTGAAAATGGGCTAACATATTTATAATGTGGATAAATGAAGAATGAGAATTATGCAAGACGGTCAATTAAACTTCGTGTCATTAAAAAAACGATTCACTGATCCGTTTGTAACACAATGTCTGTCACCTGCTACTAGTGTTTCATCAATAAATTTTCTGCCAAAAGCGGATAAAAACTCACTAAACTTGAAGAAATATGAATTGGGTATGTGACAGACAGTTGTTTGAAAAGGTTAATCTCGTTCCACATCGGCCTCATAACCGCCGATAAAAATTGTTTGATGGTACTGATGTATTTTTTGCCTCCTGAACACGAACTCCAAGTAAAACGCGGTGATCTTAAATTCCTTCGGGCATGAATCTAGAAATGTAGAAATTTATATGTGTCATATTCTCAGGAATAAAACCCACATAGTGCCGCCCTCTTATAATTATCACAATCTACACTTCTCTACACTTCTCTGTAAACTTATCCATATTATGAGGTTGTGTTGGAAAGATTTGCTACTCATATCTTCGATAATTGTTGCTGTCGAATCATGCACGCTAGAAAGAGATGAAAAAACAAAATCGTGTCTTTGAATAGGAATTTCTGGCGCAAGCGCATTAATTCAACAGCTTCCAATTCGAAGTCGATGCTCATTTTTTTTGGCATCACATAGGCTATCCTTATTAATTATTATTAATAGATATATGGAGAGAACCCATTAAAACCGATTGGTCGTGCATGGGTGCAGGTACTTGTCCTAATATTTTATAACTTTGATCGTTTATCGTACACATATATTTTAGTTTTTGTATCAGAAATAATCTTAAACAAATTTAAGCCAAATGAAAACGCAATAATTTTACAAGTTGGTCGAATAATCATTAAATTAAATCAAATTAAATTAAATTAGGTGTGTTAGTTCATCCCAGACATTATATAATGATTAGTAGTGAACAACAATAGTATATCTGAATTAAGTATAGTTACAAAAGGGAGAAAAACATATATACATGCATATACACACTTTTATTGATACTTCTATTTACGTAAGTATATAGAATGGTATCAATGACAAACACATTTAATTTTGTTGTCATACGGCATCGTTAGAAGAATAGAGAAATTACAGTAAATAATAGTATGTCTTGAAAACAATTTTTTGCGGTGGCTTTGAACGATTTTGCTGCACGGGGTGGGTTTTCTTTGGGTGGCTTTTTCGTTCCGGTTTCTTCTGCCGGATGTAGAGCTTCCTTGTAATATATCGATGGCGACGTTATTCGCTGCTTCTTTTTCTTTCAATATGGTATTAATTATTTCTTCGTTTTCCGACAGTTCCTCTAAACTGTACTTTTTGTTATCTATTTTCAGTTTACTTTGACGAATTGTTGCTTTCACCTTTGTTTTTGATAATATTGAGGTAATGTCTGAGTTCTTTATGCACTTGCTGTTCTTCTCGACTCAAGTCAAGAATAAACACCTACTTTTTGCACTTGTATAAATAACTATCGTGTACTCAAACGAAACCGCTAACAATCCAAGCACTATGGAGATTACAAGTGAAAATTGAACTACCATACCGATTAATTCGAAGTCAGAAGCGCCACAATTCTGATGTTGACAAATGTACCACGTAGTTTGTCATCCCCTAAAATCATGATTACTCAAATGATAATAAGCGTTACAATTTCTCGGACGGTGGTTCTCAGTAAGCGTGTGAATCTAATCCGATTACATTTTGTTTATATGATTGATAATGGGATAATTCGAGGGCGATAACTAAAGCCACGTGCGCGAAAGAAATCCCAACAGAGCCGGTATTGCTCCCTCGAGATGCGGCACGAATTGCCCATTTCTCAGGAATTTTCGTATGTTCGACATTTTCCCCCTTTCTATGTTTATAAATGATAGAATAAATAAAAATACATGTGTCACTGTTTATGAAAATATTGACTGTTTTGATGAAATATTCAGAAGATTTGGGTTATTTCAAGACGTGCTGATGTGAATAATATGAAGCATTTAAGCATATCTTTTTCTATCATAACTTGAGGCAATTTTGATGAATAAAAATAAAACAAAAGCGTTCAATACGAAAGTCAATTTTTCTTATTTAGCGATTGCTATATTTTCCAGAAAACGCTTAAAGTGAAGTGGATCATCTGTACCTTACCTAAAATTAATGGCATTTGCTTAATATTCTTTATATATGCTTGATTCAAATTAAGAAGTTAACAGATATGGTTGCTTTTCTAAACGATCTTAAAGTTAAAGAATATCGGGAAAGAGTTGTCCATCCATAAATTAGATAGATAGATAGAAAGACATATTGGACAACTTTACATTTACATGTTTGCTACAAGTCAGGCGTTTAAGAAAAAAATATACAAAATTTAAAAATATATAAAAAATTATATAGTTATATAAAATATAGAACACATACACACACATATAGATAGATAGATAGCTTTATTTCCCAACTAGGAACATAGTTTGTGTTCGTAAATTATTATAATCTTACAATCTAATGCTTGATATTAATACCTATTGCCAATGGCTTTGGGAAAGCGTTGACCAATAACGATTTTTAAAATTAAAATGCTGTATGAGAGATTAAATACATTGAGTAAAAAATAGAACAAAACAAAAATATATATATATATAAAAATTAGGAATACTGGTTTAGCAAAGTTCATTGGAAGTTGATTGAGAAAAATTCATCAAGATCATAAAAAAACATGTTGTAGTAATTTTTTAAGTAAATTGATGGATGTAGCCGTTACTACGTGGTACAAAATCATCACGAAAAATGAGAAATAAAACTTTTTATGTTTTTATAACACTTCTATTTGTAACCAACGTTACTGCAGTTTCGTCCTATATGGACATTATCAAACAATACAATAATCTGAAATAATAAATAACACTTCTTAAATACCCTTAATTCTACCCTAGGCCTGTCTTAATGACTAACGGTCATTAATGACTTTTACCTGGACCTTGTTTATTTGCGACAATGTGACTGCGCTGCCTTAAAAACCGGCGAATAGATCAAATCCAGTTGATCATTCAGTAGGTTACATCCACAATATTTGTGTTTATAAATTTCTAGGGATTCTAAATAATTCAGTTTCCAACACTTGCTTGCATAGTGCAAAATTTCCGTATCGTTCAGACTCGGAAACTTGTGGTTGCATTCCAAGGAATGGTTTGAAAACGTCGAATCATTTTTCCCCAGTCTGAAGGACCTTTCATGTTCAGCGTATATTTTTGAAAAATTACGTCCACATTGTCCCACATAAACACCGTTACACTCTGGACACTTAAGCTTATATTGTATAGAAGTAGCATACAGGCCGCATGCCAGGTTGTCTAATTTTCTTTTCAATGCCAAAGATAGAATAGCAAAAATGGAAAAATCTGGAGTTTATAAGCTTAAGTGTCCAGAGTGTAACGGTGTTTATGTGGGACAATGTACTACAAAATTTCATATACCTACTCGTGGGAAATGTATGTCATTTCATGCTCATTGTACAATATACTATACTGTCTTGTCTACTACATCATTTGTATCAATTTTGATGGTCCGTAAGGCATATATTGCTTTGCATAGTTTGGAATTCAGTTGGCTTATGTGACCTGTCCAAGTTAATTTACTGTCAATGAGGATACCTAGGAACTTTGTTGCATCTGATGGACCAATATGTTTACTGTCTACTATGAGGCCGATGTCCTGTATATCGAGGTTTCATAAGCAGTTTAGCATTTCTTGTTTGATAATGAAGTATATCCATTAGATGTTTAGGAAACTGCAATTTTCTATTACGAATTTCAAGAATGATAAAAGTAAAATTCTCATGATTTTGAAAAGTGGTTTGCAGTGTTCTCTGTACGTTTATTATTATATTCTCAGAGCCATTTTTGGTTATATAAAATTATACCGTAATTGATATGTGAATGGAACATAGCGAAATATGCACTTTTCAAAGCATGTAGATCCACTGCTTTTATGAGTTGCCTCAGAGAAAAAATGCCCATAGAGAGTTTATCATTGAACTTGTTTATACGATTTGCCCAAGATAAGATGCCATCAAAAATTATTCTGAGTAATTATGCATTTTCATTAATCGAGCTAGCAGAATTTACTGTGGACCATCCCGAAGCTAATTTCAATATTTTTCCCTTGTTAGGTATCTGATAATGTTTTTAAATTTTTGCTAGTTGACACTGAAGAAGTATCATCTGCAAAAAGAACACATTTATTCTGCATCATGAATTTGCTAAAGTAATTGACATATAAAAAATAACAATTGACCCAATACAGATCCTTTGGGAGCAAACACAATGTGATATATTTTTAACGCCACAAAATGAGTCATTCACACAAACCGACTGGGTTCTGTCCGTCAAATAGGATTTAAACAAATTTAACATCATAATATTCCAGCTTTTCAAAAAGAGAAAGATGAGAAACACAGTCGAACGCCTTGGAAATATTACAGTGTCACGATATCACTCCTTTCAAGGCCCCAACTATACAACTCATAACCTTCAAAAAAGCGTCAATTGTGAACTTTCCCGCTCTGCACCAATACTGGTCATTGCAGAGATTATTTCACTTATGCTAAAATAGCGTGTTATGATTGGTTGAAATCTTTGTGTTGATAAATGAAAACATCATGCTTTCGATTTTGTAGTTCGGCTCTTGATTGGCTACTGGATATGTATATGATGTGTTTTCGATTTTGCAGTTCGATTCCTGATTGGTTATTATCAAAACACAAACTTACCACTAGCAAGATGCTATAATGACACAACACCAAACTTTGTCCAAAACTAAATAAGCACTCACTATTAATTCATATCAACTTCACAATTTTCGACAAATTTTGCGTACTCGTTGATTAATCAAATCACTAAATCAAAATGTTATCAAAACATAACCTCGAGCGAGAAGCAGTAGACTAGACATGCAATGACGAAACTACGAATGACGCGCTCTGTCATTGGTAACTGAAATAGAGGGTAGATAGATAGATAGATATATATTTATTTCAGTAGAGTAGTCTACATACAACATACACAAAGCACATTCTATATTCACATAGTCTAAGAAATACGTCAAGTAAAAACAGTAAAAACAGTAAAAATATTTCGATAAAAATCAATATATATATATATATACATATACATAAAATACATCAATAATAGACACAATGGATCCAAAGTCAAGTATTACTCCTGCAGAAATTCTTCCAGCGTATAAGGCTCTGAGTTGCATAAAAAGGTTTTACAAGATATCAGGAAGGCACCCGCAGCTTCAATGCTCTTCACTTCATATGGAAGTTTATTATAGAATTTCATTGCTTTATAGTGTGTGTTCTTTTCATAAAATGCTTTTTTGTGTAGCGGATAATTAAAATCGTCTTTATGTCTGGTTTCGTATGTGTGATTTTTTTTAAAAGCTTCGAAAATCTTTGGTTGTTTAGTTAAAAATTGTATACATTCATAGATATAAATTCCAGGCACTGTCAGTAATTTATTAGCTCTAAAGACTCCTCTGCATGTGTCTGTCATTTTCATGTTGAAAATTATTTTAATAGATTTTTTTTGACATAAAAAAACTCTCTTTAAGTCCGAGCTGGAACCCCAAATGGATATTCCAAACTTAACGGCGGAGTAAAAGCTTCCATAATAAACCATCATAAGTACATCATGGTAAATATGATTTTTCAGAACTCTCAGTGCATATATTATTGATGACAATCTCTTACACAAATTGTCTATGTGTCCTGCCCAGTTCATCGTTTCGTTTACGTGTACTCCTAAAAATTTAACTGTGGATTCGCAGGCTATTTTGCTGTTACCGAAGTGTATGTTGTTGGGGGTCTCAATGCTATTATTTACCTTGAATAGTATACAATTTGTTTTGTCGTTGTTCAGAACAAGCTTATTTTCCTCAAAATAATTTTTTGTTCTTTCTAGCATTTGACTGCCTAATTCCATAATATCTTTAAAATCTGGGCCTGATATTAAAAAATTTGAATCATCCGCATAATTTATCAAATGAGTGGTAGTTTTATCAGTTACTGTGTTCTGTATATCATTCACAAATATAATGAAGAGTATGGGGCCAAGAATACTCCCCTGTGGAACCCCCACAGAAGTCTCCAAGACCTCCGACCTCACCGTACCATACTCATGCTTGAGTTCCACGAGTTGTTGCCTTTTTTTCAAATATGACTCTAACCAGTCACATCCCTTGCCTCGTACTCCATATTTATAGAGTTTATGTAATAGCAAATCATGATCAATGCAGTCAAAGGCCTTGGATAGGTCCAGAAACACTCCACATGACAAGTCTCCGGTCTCCAAAGCTTCTAGAACTAAGCTGTTGAAGTGAACCAGAGCTGTTTCAACTGATCTTTTTTTCATATATCCATGTTGATAAGCAGAAAACATGTTGAAGTTTTCGAAGAAGGATACTATCCTCCGAGCCATTGCAATTTCAAATATTTTTGAGAACCATTTTAATAGGCTTATGGGTCTGAAGTTTCCAAAGTCTACGAAGTTTCCTTTTTTGTGTAAAGGTTTAATCACAGCTAATTTAAGTTCATTTGGAAATGTTCCCTCTTCAAAGGACTTATTTATTAGGAAAGTCAAGATGCTAGCTACTTCATGGACACATGTTTTGAGCAATTTAATTGGAATTTCATCTATACCAGTGCTTCTTTTATTTTTCATACTTAATATGATAGAAATGATCTCTACTTCTGTTACAGGCGTTAAGAATAGGGTATGTTCGTGATATTCTATCAGTCTGTCATAATTATTTGTTTTTTTGATGTTCTGCTGTGTTGATAGTTTTAGTGCATAGTTAGTGAAGTGTTCGTTAAAATTATTTGCTTTTTCAAGTGGTGTATCTGTTAAGATTGTTTGGTTTCGAGTAGGCCCTGTAACTTCTTTCATCACATGCCACATTGTTTTTGTTTTATTATCTGACTGCAAGATTTTATTTCTATAGTGCTCCTTTTTTGTTTCATTAAGAAGATCCTTATATCTATTTTTATATTCGTTATACGCTTTTTTGTAGTCTGAGTTATTTTTTGATAAATTTTGAAGTAGTACCAGCTGTTCTTTCATTTGTGTTATTTTAGGTGAATTGAAGAGACTTGTATGAGTTTTTTTATTTGACTTAACTTCTGGAAAATTTAGGTTGAAAAAGTATCTAAAAGTGTCAGCGAAGTGATTAAAGGCTTCATTTAATCCTTTTGCACTATATGTCTCTAACCAGTCTTCTTTTTGCAGTTGTTTGCAGAAATTGGTCATATTATAACTATTGAATATTCTCTTTCGTGACATTGGAGAGTGGGTGGTAGTTTCCAGCTGACACAAGAGTAACTGAGCTGAGTGGTCTGAAAAGCCTGTATCCATAATTTTTCCCTCGGTTTCCCTGTTCAAGTTTGTGACAATGTTATCAAGACAAGATTGACTGTTCTGAGTGGTTCTTGTAGGTTCGGTTATAGTTAATGAAGCATTGAAAGTTGCTAGCAAATTCCTGAACTCCTTACACTCTATATTGTTTGAGGCAAGTGTATCTACATTGAAATCCCCTGCTATGAAATAAGTCAAGTTTTTTTCATGCAAAATTTCTAGCATAGTTTGAAATTTTTGTAGGAAAATTCTGAAATCACTGGTTGGTGTTCTGTATATACATACCACATTAAAACAAAAATTTCCAAATTTGCATACAGCACTGGAACATTCGAAAGTAAAATTTTCTGCTAAACTATTTATATCATGTAGTGGATGACTTGTAATTTCTGCAGAAGTGTAAATGACTGAACCTCCATGTTGTCCCGCCTCTCGGCAGTAGGTTGATACGAAATTAATATTTAATAATTTGAAACACTGTAATTTTGAGTAATCTTGCCAATGTTCCGTAATACAAACGACAGGACACTTCAGATCTTCTATTATTTTTTTAATCATGTTGTAGCAGTTCCCCATAGATTGAACATTTTGGTGGAATATGAAGTTTCTCATTGGGTTGTTTGGGTTGTTTTTTCGTCCTTTTCGGTTTCCGACATATTGGGTTACGTTTGTGGTGGAGGATCCATTGTATTTGCTGGCATCCTCTTCCTGGCAAAAAAAGGTGACACAAGGGCTCCGTTAGGCCATATTTCTCTCTTCCATGCATTTTTTGATTGTTCTTTATTCAAAGTAACCTTCATTGAGACATATATTTCAGGACGCTTGGATTGATGCACTTCGCATTTCACCCCAGGAAGATTTGGTTCTAAGATTTTCTCCAAGTCCTCTGGTTTTGTATTTGGTTTCAGTCTTGTTACGTGTATTGATACATACTTGGGAACAGTTTGAACCTCGGAGAATTGGTCGTTTTGTCCCACTAGGAATCTACGCTTTCTCTTATGTTGCACTCTCACTTTTTCCCAGCCTTCATCTTTTTCATTGTTCGATTCTTTCATATGGTTTGATTCTAGCTGTTGTAGGTTTCTCATAGTTTTCACTTGAGTTGCTTGTAACATTGCTGTATTTACTTGTGATGCAGAGACATATTTTTCCTGATTTTTATAGGTTGAGGTAGACGCAGTAGCTTGCACCGGCGGTGGGTCATTAGCCACAACCACTTTAGCGTAGGAATTTTCAATTTCTCGTCTTTAGATTTGAGCATTGTTTGTCTTCATGGTTCTTTTTGAGGTATTCGAGCAGCTTGATTCGTTTTGTATGGTATTTGCAGATGGAGAGAGTGTTTGATCACATTTTTCTTGGAGGAACTGAATTTTTTCATTTAGTCCTCGGATAATCTGGTTTTTATGTTTTAGTATTGTTTTTAGATACATGATTTCCTTCTTCAGCGGTTCTTCATCGAAATTTATTTGCTCTTCACTAAAAGACAATTCTAAACTTCCTTCTTGGTTGAGGTTATGTACGTCGTTCAAGTTATTTTGGCAGCAAATCATGCCATCGTCCCTGAATATGACATTTTTGAGTCTTTTTGAACAACTTGGATGAGCTACTGAGTTGCACTTGTTACATTTTATACCATTTTTCACTTTACTCGAAAAATATTTGCAGGTAACTACTAACACGTCCGCTCCGGACGCCGCCATTTTTACGGATAATACGGATAATACGGATGTTTGAAATATCAAGTAATCGTTTTGTTAGTTGCATAATTTCAGAACTAAATGCGGGATTAATGTTCCTAGTTAAATTGAATAGTAAATAAATAAAAATGGTTTCGATTTTATTCATGAAATAATCTTAACAAATACAACTCGTGTTATCGGCGATTATCGTTAATTCCTTCTCGGCCAAGCAACATAATTTGATTCTCAAATTCAAAGGAATTGTTATTTCGATAATCACCGATACACTTGTGGTATTACCTACGAAAATTATTTATAAAAAAATTAATGACCAATATGTTCTTAAGGGTGATTTCCAGAATCTTACCCAGAACCGGAATTATCGAAATTGGGAGATAATTGTGTGGTTGACAATTTTCACATAGTAGCAAAGCTTTCACAAATTTGAAGCAGTCAGAAAAACAACCTGTTGTTATGCATAAGTGAAGTGGTGAGTGGTTCGATGATAACATCGATGAACTCTTTCATTATTTCACTTGATAAGTCATATAAATCCAAACAATTTGATTTTTCAATGACCCAACTGCCTCGATTATCTCCGAAGGCAAAATGGGTAAAAAAAAAAAAGAATCACATGATGTTGAAAGAGAATCGAGTAAGTCAACCAAAGTCTCAGTCGCATAAAGAAGATATTGTCTGCCCCATTGGCAAAATAATTACTAAATCCTTTCATTTGGCACTTTAGACTTATCTGGATTTTTTGGATTTCTATTGAGTTCATCGCTTATTAACTGCCACCTACTTTTTTGCTTGTTTTCTAATTCCGTAATATGATTACTTGTTGTGTTTGATGCTGTTTTTGTGACAATTCAACCGATTTCTTTAATGATTACTGTATGTATATTCTGTTCTGGAGTTCTCTCTCGTAGTCACAAATAGCCTGTATCCAGGAAAACTTTTTCCTGATTTTACGGAGAGAATCATTAAACCACCGAACGGGAGGTTTCATACTTTTGTCTTTGGGAAACATTCTTTACCGAGAAAGAATCAAATAATTAAGATTTGAGTTCTTCCACAGTCATTTAGAGTCATAAAGAGTTGTTTTGGTTTCGAGAAGATATTGTACAGTGGTTAGCGAATTATTATTTAAATGAGGGTACTTGTAAAGCGTTCAGTTCTAGAGAAAAAATAATTGTCTTTTCAAGCTTTCAAGCGATCCTGGATACCAGAGAAGGATTGCACAAGATATGGGTGTCCATCGTACAACTATAACTGAAACAATTTTGAATTACAAGAAATTGTAGCAAAATATACGCAGTGGATAAAATTTCCAAGAGAAAGAGAATTGAAAATGAAAATGCTGCTTTTGAAGGGATCGTTACCGTATTCCTTGTGCATTAAGTAGTATCGATTTTACTCACGTACCAGTAAAGAAACCGTCTCGTTTTGGAGACGATTATTTGAACCTTAAAGGTTTTTTACTATTAATTTAGGGCTAATTTATGCAACATATCATTATCATAGTCATATAGAATCACTATCACAGTCCTAGTCTTAGCTTGAAAATAAAAAACTGACAGGTGACAACACTGCCATTATAGTCTTTTTATCCTAAAGGGAGACATTTTTCAATCATTTTAATAAGAGTACCCTGTTATACAATAACTATAACAAATAACAAGAATCGCAAGTCAAAAAAAAATATTCATGTCACTTTTCAAATAGGTATCGATGCACATGCGCTTTGTGCATGTCATCCTAACCATAAACATAAAAATTGAAAATTTCCAACTTTAAAGGCCAAACTCTTATGATTATGATTGAGACTAAAACTAAAGGAATTGCATAAATGCTCCTACGGAAATGTAGTTTCAATTTGATTTTATGATTGAGACAGTGACTGTGATTAGGACTATGATAATGACAATGATGCATAAATTGGCCCTTAAATGTCACCCACAATGCAATATTGGTTTTTACAAGTGTCGATGCGCAGTGACCCGGATCCGTACTGGACAGTTACCCTTTTAAGATTCTAGAAACTCCGTAAGATATTGCGCACAATACCTACTCTTCATGTCAAAGAGCTAGTTATTATTGAACAATGTTTCGGACAATTTAAAAAAGATCTCCTATTTTACAATATCCAATGAGAGTAGTTACATGAAGTTTCATCAGTAGTCATTGAGTGCTACATAGTATTTCAAAATACTTTCAATATGATATTGGGTCTGAGATTATCGTATATGGAAATATGCTAATGATGAAAAAGAAGTCGTTCAGGAAGTACAACAAACACGTGCAGGTCAAGAGAGAAGAAACGAAATAAAACATAATTTTCACCTTAAGACAATGATGCTGAAATGATTAACATAACAAAACATTGTAGAATTAATAAGAAATTCATATTTTGTATCAACAAAATAGCGTAATAAGTATTTAAAAGGAATAGTAATGGTTCTTGATATTAAGGGTCCATATATGTTAGTTCATTTTCTTCCGCTAGACTTTCATTTCTATAGCTTTCATTTTACCTGAAATGATGTTTCCTTTTTTAATCTGTATTCTCGACAATTTTAGTTGTCCAGTCAAAACCAGTCGCCAGTACTCAACTTTTTCGTTTCTTCTATTTCGTGTACATCGGTTTTTTCTTTTTTGGCTCCTCTAAAGTTGGATTGATGTTGATGGAGAGTCGCTTCTCAAAAATTAAGCTATTATCGTCTTTGATTTCATTCACGTTAGTAGGGAACCCAACTTCAACAGCTCCTGGAATTCAGTCCATAAGTTCAAGCTTTTTTTTTCCAATCCATTCCAATCCATTTTCAGCAGATACATTTTTGAATACCATCAACTCAACGCACGTTCACTACCTACGTCCTTGCTATATATTTTCTGAGCTGCAATACATTGACCAGAAATGCAATAAAATTCTGTTGCTACTTCCAAACACTTTTTCAGTCGATTAAAAAAACCGTTATCAACATAAATACGTGCAGGTATTTTGCTCTGATAAATTTATCATTAAAAGCATTTACTTCCATTCAATCCCTTGAATTGGAGCATTCACTAGGTACACATTTTTTGAGTAATAGCTTCAAAATATTAGCACAAGATTATTCACAATTGCGTATACTAATACTTAATGCTACAAGCAACTGCTAAAACTTTATTCACATCAGCCAAAGACCGAAAAATACAAAAATATAACAGACAATGCCTCTTTCTGTTTTCGATATAATGTCCACGTTATTCGTGATCAACACTTACAATTGTACCAACTTTCTCATTGTTACATATTACATTACAATACCTTTCATTCATTACAATTCTACAAACTTATGGAATGAGACCATATTCAGTGTCGTAATCCAACCGACGCGACGATTGAATTATATGGCCTCGAGAAATCCTAAAAAATTAACGTTATAAATTGAAACAAATAATGATAGTTATTATAAATAGTAGCTATACGAGGATATATTGAAAAATTCTTAGCCTACTATAGAACCAAACAAAATTTCAATGTCAAAATATTTTATTACTCAACATCTTCTCCTCTTAATTGGATACATTTATTACAGCGAACCTGCAACGTCTCTAGACCTTTCAAAAAAAATGTTTCTTCTTGCTCTGGAAACCAGACCTCCACAGCTTTTATTACCCCCTCGTTGGAAGAAAATTTACGACATTTCAAACTTTTTTCAGTTGAGGAAAGAGATGATAGTCGGACGGAGCCAAATCTGGGTGTTCTAGTAATTCAAACCCTTAATCACGAATTTTTTGCATGGCAACATGAGATTTGTGTGCAGGGGCGTTGTCCTGCAAAAACAAAACACCTTTGGATAGCTTTCCGCGACTTTTCTCTTTAATTTTTTCCCGTAGAGTGGTCAGTAATATCGAATAGTAATCTCCAGTTATTGTTCTACCCGAGGGGGAAGTAACTAGCCATTTTTTGTACACCTAATGAAAATAATGCAGTAATTAACTCTAATGAAAAATAATGAAAAAGTTTTAGGTGTTGATGAAAAATAATTACCATTAATGATGTTATACTATTCATCGGAAAATCACTGATTAAAATCCGCGTCTGCTCAGCGATCACCGAGGCGATCACTTACCGATTGTCAGACGGCATAAATTTGCCAACTTGGAACCGAAAAAAATCATATCACGGATCCCCAGAAACATAGATTTCGATTTTAAGTTGAATATGAAATGATTAATGAAGTAATGAAAATGTTATGATGTACACCTAATGAAAGAGTTACTTCCCCCTCGGTTCTACCCTTATCCAAAAAAATCAATCATGATTACTCCATGGCAATCCCAAAAAACTGAAGCAAGAACTTTTCCAGCAGATTTTTGGACACGAAACTTCTTAGGTCTTGGAGAACCGGAGTGTCGCCATTCCATCGATTGTTGCTTTGTTTCTGGATCGTAGAAATGTACCCAAGTCTCATCCATAGTAACAATTCGGTTTAAGAAGTCTACATCGTTTTCAAATCGAGCACAGATCGATTGCGATGCTACTACCCTTGCACGCTTTTGGTCAACATTCAAACATTTGGGGATCCATTTTGCAGCAATTTTTCTCATGTCCAAATTGACGCGAACTATATGATAACCGCGTTCGTATGAAATATTCAGTGCTTCAGATATCCGTTTTAGCCCAATTCGACGGTCTGTTAAAATCATGTCATGAACTGCATCGATATATTCGGGGACTGACACAAAAACTGGCCTTCCCATTCGGTCATCATCTTCAATGGAAAATTTACCTCTTTTGAAGCTTGCAATCCAATTTTTCACGGTCGCATACGAAGGACATTGATCACCAAGGGTATTAAGCATATCTTCGTAAATCTGCTTACCTCTTAACCCTTTTAAATACAGGTAATTGATGATGGCTCGATACTCCAATTTTTTGATTTTCACAATTTCGGTGGACATATTTTTTCTTTTAATTTATTGCGTAACACTGGTTTACATTTTTGACGTCATACTTTACACTGACACTTCTAATAAGTTATTGTTAGTTGCTATGGTAACGCAATATTTTGTTTATGCAGGGAACTGGTCTAGGCTAACTAGATATCAATACATCCTCGTATGTATAATTTTAACTAAATAGCTAATTCGTAATTCGTGAGCTTTCAGTTCTCTAAGAACTCAAATGAGATAAGAAAATTAATTTTTGAATAGGGATGTCTTGTGTTTAGGAATCGTTGAATTATCTTTTTGAAGTCTGCGCAAAATTTAAGTTTTTGGTATAAATAAATAGGAGTCCTAAGCTTGAAAACATTATGGAATAAGCAGCTACTATGAAGAAATCTCCGCTGCTTGATATTCAACCATTTCAGCTCGATATAAGTTTGTGTGAGATGTGTGACCGTCTTTTTACCTTGAAAATAAATCTAACGGATGAGTTCTGGATTTTCTGTACTCGATTCTCATTGTTTGGTAAAACATGAACCATTAGACACGAAATAAAGGTGTGATAATAATACGAGTGCTTCACATAGTATTGAAAATTCCCCTGTCTTATGAGCCTGGGGATTTCATTTTCCGTGTATCTGGTTTTATTTGAACATTCCGTGACTCGTAAATTTTGATTCATCGCAAAATAGAATGCTTCTGTGATATAAGGGTTATCTATGTCGTTCTCAAGAAGCCATTTGCATATTAGAATATTATCTCATGATAATTTTTGTAAAGGCGCTGATTTATCTGATATTTATTTATAGGGCTTGAACCCATGTTTTTCAGGATTTTTCGAGCTAATTCTTGTAATTCTTGTTCGATTTGTAGAAGAGAAATGGTGGGATCAGCATACACAAGAGCCAAAACATTGACTTCCATCTGTTCATCAATAATAAGCCGGTGTGGTTCATGAGAATTGATAGATTGTCCATCCTGAATTGCATTTCCAAACGTGCGAAATAGTTTCTACTTGGTTGGCGTTGTCTAAGAGGGAACCATTACCTGTATAGAATACAAGCTGCAGTTGCAATTTTTCTACACTCACCATAAATTAGCTCTAAATCCACTTTTTCATTTCGAGTAAATTTTTTATTTAAAGCCGCCTTCGTTGAAAAATTTTCAATTTTGAAAACACTTTGTTAATGAAATCTGATTGTATTTTCGGTTCCTTTAGAAATTCTCCAAAATTTTTCATGCAAGTAATGTGACAATTCATCATTTTGCAATATGACGAAGTGAAAAAAGCTTGTTTTCATGACCAACCTTGTTCGTTTGAAGAATCAACTGTATCTCTGTCATTTTTTAATAAATTTTTAATTTGAAAAATAAATTTGTCACAAATTCGACAAGAAATAATGCAACAAACTTTCGGAAATTCAAGTAACTATATTTGTTAAATAATTTATCAGAAAATTACTTTTACTTACAGAAAATCTATAGAGAACTAGAAGACTGGTATCACTCCTCACCTTGTGAGAATGCCATTATGACTACAGAAAATCGAGAGGTACTACAAACTATAACAGCTTGTAGCAACGTGGTATCCAAAAAGAGGTGAGTCTTGTTTTGAATACTTTTGGATACCTAAATTATTATTTTTCTATCTCTGATTCAGATAGTAGGAAAGCGTCCCAGAACTGAACACCATTAGTTATTAAAACTGTGGAAAGTACCAATTTTATCACTTCAAGAAGTCATAGCAGAATCTTCTCTACACAATTTTAGTATATATATAGTGTACGTACCGAAAATGAATGCTGGACCAAATTAGCTAATTTTTTTTTTCAATAGCCTGAATAAGGTTTTTGCGGAATGAAAAGTTACCATAACTCACGATTCGAACGATAGATTTGAATAATCCTTTTTTGTTTTGTGCGTACGGAAGAAACTGGAAAAATCATAATTTTTTTATGCACTCTTGATTGTAACTAACGATTGGTACGAATATTTGGTTAACTATTTTTTATTTTTCCCTGTAAAAAAATCTGGAAGATCTGGAGAAAGATCTGGAATTACGCTTTGCAGCCTCAATTAAAATGAAATATTTGTTTTTATTTTTTTGTTGTTTCGCAATCAGTTCAACAAATATAGTTATTTTATTTCTATTCCAATTCCAATTCAGTTGTTTATTTTCAGTTGAATTGTGATTCTGTTGTATTCATAGCAATCAATCATGAAATCTTTGTTTTGATTGTTTACTCGACGATGGATAATGCAATCAATATCAAAATGTAGATACAACACCTTGGGATTCATTGTGATTTCAAATTTAACGAAAGAAAATAAATGATTTGGTTTTCATAAAATTCTTACTCAATTCAATTGTGGCATCAACCACGAGGTGGTTGATGGAGTTTCATCCGACCTCAACCTAAAATGGCCGCTACGAGTAGTCACGTTGAGTAAATGTAACAAAAACGCAGTGAATTACCTGAAATGTGTTAAGTGCACAAACGTTTATCACCTGAGATGTGCCAAATCGGCAGAAAATGTCATAGTTCAAGATGATAAAGTTATAATGTGCTGTGGATATGAACATAGTGTAGACGACTCCAGCGAGATATTTCTCGACGCACTGGAAGGATATTCAAAAGATAAAAAGGTAGACATTGAAGTTTTTCGTTACACGATTAAGCAGAAGGACACGATAATTAGTGAATTACGTGACAAAATAAAAATCCTTCAAGAACACATCAACCTACTAAATTTAATCCACAATCATGAAGTTGACAAAAAACAACTCGATAAAAACCCAGAACGGAACACCGAGCCTGAACCAAAGAAAGGTAAAAAAATTGTAAACAAGGATTTGGAACAGTCTGTGGTGGCCCAGACAAAGGTCATTGACCCTGATAACAAGCAGATGTTTAATAACACAAAAATCTCGGCAAAAACAGTTTCGGCAGAAATAATGAAAGCCGAAACGGAAATTAAAATGAAAGAAATCATCGGGCTAACAAAAGACGAAAATACCGATACTGAGCCTGGACCATCGGGAAAAATCGGCGATTGGAGAACTGTTCACCACCGTAACAATTATCGCAAGAAACAGGTCGTCATAGGACAAAACTCCAAATTGTCCATCAAAGGAGTGCCAAAACTCGCAGTACTGCATGTATGCAGAGTTGGAAAGGAGACTACAGTTGAGGATTTGACGCTGATGCTAAAAGATAACTTTCCAGAAGTATCCTGCCAGTCTATAGCAGCTAAATTTCCCGAGAAATATTCGTCTTTCAAAGTGACAATCAACGAGAAAAACTTTGAAGCGGCAATGAATCCAAATATCTGGCCTGATGGAGCTTATGTCAGCAGGTTTTTTCATTGGAAACCGAGAGTGAAGACAGCTATGTAACCACTATCAACTCAGATAGGGAAAAAACTTCCAGTAAGGTAGGTGTGTTGCATTTAAATATTAGATGTTTGTCCAATAAAATTAATGCCCTTGATCATTTTTTATCTGATAATGATTATACCGTACTGTGTCTCAGTGAACATTGGCTAACAAACGAAAATCTGAATAGTCTCCAAATCCGACATTTTACCATGGCTGCCTCCTTTTGTAGAAGCACTAAAAAGCACGGCGGCGTGGCAATATTTCATAAATTACACATAATATCCAAAACTATTGAACTTAAAAATTTTTGTATGGAGTCACATGCTGAATTCTGTGGAATCGAAATTCCTGAATTGAAGTGTGCAATTATAACTACTTATAGATCACCGGTAGAAGGTGACATCCACATATACCTTGACAAATTGGAAGAACTACTTCACTTTCTCACATCCAAATATATCCACATAATTATCGTTGGCGATTTCAATGTTAATTTCAAAATAAACTCTCCAAGCATGACCGACCTGGTCCTACTTATCAAATCTTTCGGCTTAGAAGTTACAATTGATGATTACACAAGATTAGATATAAAAACTGGAAGGGGTACATGCATTGACAACATTATGACTAATTTCAACTCGGACACATATCAGACAGGTGTTATTGAAACGGGCTTATCAGATCACCGCGCACAGTATATTCTGATTGACAAATTGATCACTCATAAACCCAAAAAAATTATGCATAGAAGATTGACCTCCCACAAATTACATGAATTTAAAGAGGACATATCAACTCATAATTGGATTACAGCCAATCAATCTGATGATGTTGATCTACTAACTGAGACACTGACGGGTACTTTGAACTACTATGTAGACAAACACTTTCCCTTAAAAGCACAAGCAAGTCACCACCCTCGACACCTTGTGCAATTTTTCAACAATACACTAAGAGAAATGAGAGATACTCTCACCTCACTGAGAATAATCAGTGAAGTCTCAAAGAGCGATATAAATGAAAATAAATATAAAATTTACAAAAGGCAGTACAATTTCGTACTTAATGAGACCAAAAAAACAGCCTATAGTAAATTCATTGAAAGCTCCCAAAACAGGTGCCGAGATGCGTGGAAATTGATAAATTTCGAACGTAATAAAGGTTCTCAATCGACTGTCAATGAATGTAAATTAACAGCGGATGATTTCATGCTGCACTATTCGTCCGCTGTCAAATTTATCACTGAACACCTCAGTGCTACTGATAAGGATGCCAATGATTTCCTAAAGTCATTACCAAGTAATAAAAACTCATTTTACTTTTTTCCTATATGTAAGACCGAAGTCATTGAAGCAATAGACTCGTTAAAAAATACAAATTGCTACGACGTCAATAATCTGAATAGTAAAATTATCAAAAGTATAAAATATGTTATCGCAGAACCACTTACAGATTTGTTTAATGCATGTTTTTGTAGAGGGGTTTTTCCTAATGCTTTTAAAGTGAACAAATTGATACCAATATTCAAAAAAGGAAACGTAGATTCACCTGAGAATCACCGGCCAATCTCGATAATACCAATTTTTGGTAAGATTTTTGAAATACTTATCAAAAAAAGGCTAACAACGTACTTCGACATGAATAACTACATAAATGACCAGCAATATGGGTTTCGGAAAAACCGCTCTACAATTCAAGCAGTCCGAAGGCTGGTGAGTGACATAGTCGAGGGATTTGAAAATGGTCAACAAACAGCAGTTACCCTGTGTGATCTCAGTAAGGCCTTTGACTGTGTCCCTCATCAAGGGCTGCTTGATAAGCTTGAGCTTTATGGGGTGAGAGGGACAGCCCATTCATTTTTTAGATCATATCTGTGTGGAAGAACTCAATATGTTACTTATAATAACAATACATCAGTATCTAAACCGATAACATCAGGTGTACCCCAAGGATCGGTCCTTGGACCACTGCTGTTTCTAATCTTTATAAACGATATATTTTATTATGTTGAGCCATCTCAGTGTGTCCTGTTTGCAGATGACATTACCTACTATAATTCTGATACAAATCTAGAAGAACTGACTGAGAAGGATATTGTTGCTTCGAAAAAAATCAGAGAGTGGCTAACTCCTAATAATTTAATTCAGAACAATGCCAAAACACAAAAAATGACTTTCTCTACAAATCCGACCTTCATCACGGAAGCTCCAATCAAGCTTCTGGGTATCACTCTAGATAATAAACTCAAATGGACCGAACATGTAGATATACTCTCGAAAAAACTATCAAA
The DNA here is from genome assembly GCA_944452925.2 of Chrysolina oricalcia. Lineage (NCBI taxonomy): Eukaryota > Metazoa > Arthropoda > Insecta > Coleoptera > Chrysomelidae > Chrysolina > Chrysolina oricalcia. The sequence continues at coordinate 16,780,206 of OX101819.2, forward strand.
TCAAATTTTTATTTTAAGACGCTTGAGAATCACCATCGAAAAGGATGTACTGAAAATGGCTTATTTTTCACTTTTTCATTCCCATATAAGTTATGGCATAATTTTATGGGGTAACTCTAGTCAAGCACATCGTGTTTTTACTCTGCAGAAGAAGGCTGTCAGGGTCATTGCCAAGGCAGGATTCAGAGACTCTTGCAGGCCGCTTTTCAGGCAACTAAGAATATTAACACTTCCCGCACTTTATATATACTATTGTTTGATAGAAATTCATAATCACTTACACGAGTATAACAAACCTAAAGACTCACACAACTATTCCACTAGAAATAAAAATCTACTCGTCAATCCCAAACTTCGTCTTAATACTTCTATTAAAAATTCCATAAATTTAAATATTTACAATAAAATTCCGGAAAGTTATAAGAAACTCAGCTCCTTCAGATTCAAATTGGCAATCAAGCAGCTTCTACTGAGACACAGTATTTATTCAGTTGACGAATTTTTGTCAAGTAATTTAACTGAGGTGAATGTAGCGTAGCTGACACAATCCTGTATTTATTATGCAACCACCTTACTGATTTAATTTTAACGTGTTTATTCTTGAATACTGTAATTGTCTGTTATTTTTTTTTATCCCTATATACTAAGAAAAATGTACTATGCTATTTTGTGACTTGTGTAATGATTTTAATATCAAAAAACACCAATAAATTCTATTCTATTCTATTCTATAAATACTGTGTTCCGCAGGGATCCATTTTAGCCCCATCATTGTTTATTCTTCACATCAATAGTTTGTTGGGAACAACTCATGTCGAGTGCAAAACTTTGCAGATGATATCACCGCTCCGCTTTCTCTTCCGAAGTTCCAATATACTAAAATAATAATAAATCGCCTTCATTTAGCACAAGACGTACATGAAATGGTAAAGTTTCAGCTCAATACTGCTTTTTAACTTCATCGAAAAAACTTTAAAAACCAAAAGTCAATAATAGATAATTTGAAGACAATATCAAAGAGTAGTTGAAGTGTACTAAAGTGAACTGTCCAGAGATAAGTAAATGGCAAGTCTTAAAATAATGAAACGCTGATCAGAAATGTGCTTGATCCAATGCAAACCAGGTATCTTGAGGGCCTCAGAATCGTTATTATCATTCAGCCATATTTCTGAGACTGCGAATATCCTAGGCCTGAGACTGAAAATATTATTTTTAAAAATATCAAGACCACCTAGTTTAGAACGTACATGCATGTGAAAAAGACTGAAGATTTTGTGCATTATTTATTAGATGAACTAGAATGAAGAGAAAATTGGGAAGAGAAAATTGGGAGAAAAAATTTAGCGTAGTTTCTGTTGGGGACGTTCTTCGGGTTGAGAAGATGCTGCACGTTTGGAGTTATCTGTGGGCGTAGCTGGAATTTTCATACACTGCTGAAGAGGCGACTTCTTCAAAATCCTGCGAAAATATCTTGTTCTGAAAGTGGAGCTCACTGTCCTCTATTTTTTCTTCAGAATCTGTCTACCGAGCAATTTAAAGTTGAAAAAATAAGGTTCTACGATTTTTGTAGTCGGTTGAGACAAAATCAGAACTGACTGAGATTTAAATGTCTTTCAAACAACAAGAATTAGGAACTAGAACTAGAAACTAGAAACTAGAAACTAGAAACTAGAAACTAGAAACTAGAAACTAGAAACTAGAAACTAGAAACTAGAAACTAGAAACTAGAAACTAGAAACTAGAAACTAGAAACTAGAAACTAGAAACTAGAAACTAGAAACTAGAAACTAGAAACTAGAAACTAGAAACTAGAAACTAGAAACTAGAAACTAGAAACTAGAAACTAGAAACTAGAAACTAGAAACTAGAAACTAGAAACTAGAAACTAGAAACTAGAAACTAGAAACTAGAAACTAGAAACTAGAAACTAGAAACTAGAAACTAGAAACTAGAAACTAGAAACTAGAAACTAGAAACTAGAAACTAGAAACTAGAAACTAGAAACTAGAAACTAGAAACTAGAAACTAGAAACTAGAAACTAGAAACTAGAAACTAGAAACTAGAAACTAGAAACTAGAAACTAGAAACTAGAAACTAGAAACTAGAAACTAGAAACTAGAAACTAGAAACTAGAAACTAGAAACTAGAAACTAGAAACTAGAAACTAGAAACTAGAAACTAGAAACTAGAAACTAGAAACTAGAAACTAGAAACTAGAAACTAGAAACTAGAAACTAGAAACTAGAAACTAGAAACTAGAAACTAGAAACTAGAAACTAGAAACTAGAAACTAGAAACTAGAAACTAGAAACTAGAAACTAGAAACTAGAAACTAGAAGCTAGAAACTAGAAACTAGAAAGTAGAAACTAGAAACTAGAAACTAGAAACTAGAAACAAGATACTAGAAACTAGAAACTAGAAACTAGAAACTAGAAACTAGAAACTAGAAACTAGAAACTAGAAACTAGAAACTAGAAACTAGAAACTAGAAACTAGAAACTAGAAACTAGAAACTAGAAACTAGAAACTAGAAACTAGAAACTAGAAACTAGAAACTAGAAACTAGAAACTAGAAACTAGAAACTAGAAACTAGAAACTAGAAACTAGAAACTAGAAACTAGAAACTAGAAACTAGAAACTAGAAACTAGAAACTAGAAACTAGAAACTAGAAACTAGAAACTAGAAACTAGAAACTAGAAACTAGAAACTAGAAACTAGAAACTAGAAACTAGAAACTAGAAACTAGAAACTAGAAACTAGAAACTAGAAACTAGAAACTAGAAACTAGAAACTAGAAACTAGAAACTAGAAACTAGAAACTAGAAACTAGAAACTAGAAACTAGAAACTAGAAACTAGAAACTAGAAACTAGAAACTAGAAACTAGAAACTAGAAACTAGAAACTAGAAACTAGAAACTAAAAACTAGAAACTAGAAACTAGAAACTAGAAACTAGAAACTAGAAACTAGAAACTAGAAACTAGAAACTAGAAACTAGAAACTAGAAACTAGAAATTAGAAACTAGAAACTAGAAACTAGAACTAGATACTAGAACTAGAAACTAGAACTAGAAACTAGAACTAGGAAATAGAACTAAAAACTAGAACTAGAAACTAGAACTAGAAACTGGAACTGGAAACTAGAACTTGAAACCAGAACTAGAAACTAGAACTAGAAATCTGGAACTAGAACTAGAACTGGAAATTAAAACTAGAAACTACATATAGAAACTAGAACAAGAAACTGGAACAAGAAACTAGATCTAGAAACTAAAGCTAGAAACTAGCAGGAGAAGGGAAAGGGGAAGAAACGTGAATGATTTAAATACGGGCCTAGCAAGAACTCTAGAGTGTGGATCCAAGAATTGCCTCTGAAAAACCTTGTCCCATCGAGACATTCCTTTGTTGTTACTTTAGAGACCCGCCGAATATCGGGAGGTGTTTCCTGAAGCATACAGCCAACAGAAATTCAAGAAGGTCACCAATTCCTACCTACCTTCCCTCGGCTCTCACAATATTCTCTGAACATTTTCCTCTTAAAGGGAACCAAGAAATAAAAAAAAAATTAAATTTTGGAGTAAAACCTCATGGTTCCAAGACGATCACATTCCAAACATATCACACTTACAGCATTTCGACGGTGTACTTCCGATAGAATTCATATCGCATGTGAAATTTCCCATCTGAATGTACTCAAATATATTTTGTATACATATTTCGTGAATGGCATCACACGTTAGAAGGTAAGGGCTACGTCTTCCCTATCTCACACGAGTCTCTTGAAGACTTCCGAGAGTTGCGCGTAGGGTTGCAATCGGTTGACGGAAATAACAATTATTACAATTTTTTAACAACAATAGGGCTACAATCGTTAATAGATACAATGCTCACCCAGCGTTTTTTTCTCATTTTCACTTCATTTACACATTTCCAATAGCTTTTCACAAATTCACAAAACGATCACAAACAAAGGACCCCGCAAACTCCTTATGGAATTTGGGTCCCGGTGGATTATTTTGAATTTTTGGTATGATGTAGTCCATGTAATTCTCAACCAATGTTACCATTGGACCAACCCAAAAAAATGAACAGTTTTGCTGCTAGGGTGCGTTGAAATCACCCCTTGCGCAGATTAGACTATTTATTTTTGAGCCCGGTAACAATACTTTCACTTGTTTCATTATTGCTAATGTTGCACAATATTGTGCTGTTTTATAAAAAAAATTCTTACCCCCTCCCTTTTTCCCCCCAACTCCTATTACGGAACGCAAAAAAAAATATTTCTCGAGTGCCTTCAAATGTATCGTCGAATGTTTAAATATGCCTAAATAAGGGAAATAGCAGTATTTTATGATTATTCCCCCACCCCCCAAATGGCACAAAACGAAAAAATTTCGGTGGATTTTTCTGAATTTTTGATATGATGCAGTTCAAGTTATTTTGAATAGAAATAAATTGGGTGACAAACTTCAAAAATGAATAGTTTTGATGCTAGGGGGCGTTGAAATCATACCTTGCTCAGAATGGACTATTCATTATTATAGGAGGAAATAATAGCTCTACGTATTTTAGTTTAGATTATGCTGATCAATTCTGTAATTTTTCATGAAATGAAAATCTAAAACCTCCCCCTTACCACCTACTCTTAATTTAAAACACGAAAAAATGTATTCCCGACTACTTGTAAATGCTTCATCAAAATAAATGTTTTAATCAGCTCAAATTGAGGAAATCGTACAGTTGTTTAATATCACATTTCCCTCCCTTCAGAAAAATATTGATGGAGTTTGCTGACTTCTTAGTAGGGCGTAGTTCATGATTTTTGAATATCAATCAATTGGGCGAATATCTTGATAATAAATAAAAATTAGACATCCTCAATTTGAATTTGAGGTGGTGCCTGAATTATTTTTTTTCGTGTTTTGAAATAGGGGTTGGGGGTAAGGGGGAGGTTTTAGATTTTCAATTTATGAAAGTTTACACAATTGTTCGGCATAAAATAAAACAAAAATACGTAGAGATATTGTTTCCGCCTATAATAATGAATAGTCTATTCTGAGCAAGATATGATTTCAACGCCCCCTAGCATCAAAACTGTTAATTTTTGGGATTTGTCACCCGATTTATTTCTATTCAAAATAACTTGAACTGCATCTTATCAAAAATTCAGAAAAATCCACCGAACTTTTTTCGTTTTGTGTCATTTGGGGGGTGGGGGGATAATCATAAAAAACTGCTATTTTCCTTATTTAGGCATATTTAAACATTCGACGATACATTTGAAGGAACTCGAGAAATATATTTTTTGCGTTCCGTAATAGGAGTTGGGGGAAAAGGGGGAGGGGGTAAGAATTTTTTTTATAAAACAGCACAATATTGTGTAACATTAGCAATAATGAAACAAGTGAAAATATTGTTACCGGGCTCAATAAATAGTCTAATCTGCGCAAGGGGTGATATCAACGCCCCCTAGCTGCAAAACTGCTCATTTTTTTGGGTTGGCGCAATGGTAACATTGGTTAAGAATTACATGGACTACATCATACCAAAAATTTTAAAAAATCCACCGTGACCCAAATTCCATAAGGAGTTTGCGGGGTCCTTTATTGAAATTTGGACAATACATCTGACCGATCAGCAAGTTTATAATATGCATCTTGCAACTTCTGAAGACTTAGCTTGCCTGAAGCTGTATAGTTTATTGGATAATAATGTTACTCTGCAATGCCGATCTCATTATTATTTTTTTATGGTTTTTGTACATAATATTTCCATTTAAATTAATTAATTCTTTTTTTTAAACCGAACTAATTTTTTTTATAATTTTCTGAATTCCACAATGTGTGGTTGGCATTGAATGGAAATACCACATATTTTTCAACCCTGGGCGCCACTGCTTCCAGATGCCCTAATTCATAATTCAGGAGTTATGTCGTTTACAATTTTGTTTATGTTTTGGGGTAGCGTGACAGTCTCCTCATAAAATTGATATGCAACTTCCACTATCGATTTTAAAATAAAAATTTGCATGCTCACGGAATGTTTACGGTTATAGTTCATTCAGATAATGTCATTTTAGAAATTGCATCAAACACGAAGTTCACGAAAAACCTTAATTTTCAATGAGGATATTTTTTCCTATGTCATTCTGAAGCGCTTCAATTAAACGCAGCTTTTTTCAATATTTTCTTTCAGTGTTTTTTTTTCACACAAATAGAAAAATCCTATAATATTCAAAGAACATCGTGAGCACCTTAAAGAGAGAAACTAATAATTGGTAGTTTTCTTGAGTTTTCGGAATGCTTCTGGGAACACCTTCCTAGGCAACGAGTTCCAAAGCTTTGCCGTTCGTTGAACGAGATATCTTCGGCAACTCAAAGTGACAACAAAGGGGTGTGAAGGCTGACCTCGATGGGTTAATCTCGATGAAACCGCCAACGATTGAACGGCAGATCTCAGAAGAGCATCGACCACAAAAACATGTTCGAAATAGAGACAGATCGCCAACTTTTCTGAAATCTTTCAGAGAAGTAAGAGACTTTGTGAGCGAGGCATCACCGACGAGATGAATTGCAATTTTGTTTGGACACAATCTAAAATAGTCAATGTATGCTTAGAAGCTGCACACTCCATATATTAGAGTAGTATTCCCGGGCAGGTCGGATCTGTGCCTTATAGATCATGAGCAGTTGACGATAAAATGGTGAAGTGGAGGTAGAATTGTTCTTGGAAGAAAATACAAAACTAAGTTTTCAAAAGTACTTTTGGAGAGATTTTTTAAAAAAAAGGTACTGCTGATGATATTACCGATCTCCGAAATGAATGACTTCAATGATACAGGTTCTTCTGACATCATTACGACGTGAAACAGTTTTTCTGGAGAAAATACATGTTTAGGCTTTGTTTGCATGGAATTCCAACAAGTTATTAGATCCCTATCCTACAATTTTAGCTAGGTTCATACTTATACTGTTCACAGTCGTCCCCTGTTCATTTACGGTTTTATTGGCTGATAGTTATTGGATAACACAAAATATTCGGTACAGGAATTATTAGACCTTGATCAAGTAAATGAAATAGGACCAAGCAGCGCCCCTTCTACACCCACCTACCCATTATTCGATGCACCGGATTTCATGAAAAATCAGATACAACCTTCAGTGGAAGACAAAAGAGCAGAGACACCGAAAACAAAGAACCCATCCAGGAAACCAACTGAGAAGCCACTAGAAAAAACCATAGTGAGAACCCGTGCTGGCTCGCGTTCTGGAAATCAGTCTCAACAATAATACACCCTTTTTTTTCTCTTATTTTTGTCCAAAGAACATTATCATATCTTCTCCTGCTACATTGAGAAAAAGTATTTATGTGTTTTTACCTTTTACTTAGTATAGTAGTATTCTGTTAGTTTTAGATCACAATTTATCATTACGTCGAAAACAATTAAAAAATTAAAATAAAAAATTATCTAGGCTTTGAAAGAATATCAAGAATAAAGAATTAAGGCAATAATAAAACAAAACGAAATTATATTATGGAACGGTTTATTCAAAATCAAATTGGGAAAACCTTCAACACAATTGAACATGACACAATCGATGATATGAATAATAAATTAAAAAAAAGTAACGCTAATTCGAATAACGCATTATCATTCTGTAATTTGAACATTTGTAGTATCAACAAAAACCTCGTTCAACTCGAAGTGTTGCTTTCGCAAATTGAATTTCTCCCTACCTGTATTGTTCTGTCTGAAACTTGGGAAATAAAAAACAAAGAGTTATGTCAGATCGAAAATTATGATATGATTCACACAGATACCCGTCTGAATCAAAACGATGGGGTGGTAGTCTACTTAAAAAAAGGATTACTACAGAGTTATAAAAATGTCCAAATAGGCTCATCTAATGCATTAAATATTGAAATTGATATAAATAAGCATAAAATTAAACTAATTGCAGCTTACAGATCCCCATCAACGGATCCAGAAGAATTCACAAACAGTCTATCCGTTTTATTAGAGAATCAAAATTTCAACAATTATGATTATACATACATCATCGGAGATATAAATATCGATATACTCAAAAACAGTAAAGAATCTGACGACTATTTGAACATGTTGCAGGAAAAGGGCTTCATCTCCTTAATAAACACATACACCAGAGTTACCTCCGATACGAAATCTTGTCTGGATCACGTATTTATAAGGGGAAAAAATAAAAACTATGATGAAAACAACTATTCTGTCGTGCTAAAAACACTAATTACCGACCACTATCCAACCTTCGCTTTTACCAAAATGGGAAAACACACGTCGGCGCCAGCCGAAAGTGTACTCACATATTGTAAAACTGATGAAAAAAAACTACTCAATATAATAAAATTAAAAAATTGGGACAATGTTGAAAATCTCCAAAACGCCGAACAATCATTTGAATTATTCATAACAGAAGTGACAAAAATAATAAAAGATATCTCAAGGACTAGTGACTTCCATTAAAACCCGCGATTCTCTTCATCGAAAACAAGTAGCAGAACCAAACAATTACACACTGAAAAAATATTACATCAATTATCGCAACAAAATAAATAAATTAATAAAAAAAGCTAAAAGCAATTACTTTAAATCTGAAATCGAAAAGAACGTTGGATCAGCAAAAAATATGTGGAAAGTTGTTAACCTGTTCACCAGTAACTATAAAGAGAAAACTAACACTATTAAAAATTTAATCCTGGCAGATGGTGAGGAAATAACTGAGGCAAATGATATAGCAAATGAAATAAATAATTATTTTTCCGAAATAGGTCAGAAGCTTGCATCTAAAATTAAGAAATCTAATTTGAAAGAGCACCACAAAATATCCCCGAACTCTATTTATCTTCGGCCCACGACTGTTACCGAAATTAAAAATGAAATTTCATCATTAAAGAATAATAAATCACCCGGTCCAGATGGGATTAAAAATGAGGAGGTCAAATTGATGGCGGAAAATATATCCGCACCCTTGTGTCATATCTTCAACCTGTGCATCTCCACCGGAATAGTGCCAAAGGCTTTCAAAACTGCAATTATAATACCAATATTTAAAGGTGGTGATAAATCAAGTGTGTCAAATTACCGACCGATTTCACTCACATCGGTATTTTCAAAATTATTTGAGAAAATAATCAAAAAGCGACTTATGGAATACCTTAACCTCCACAATATAATTTCAAACAGACAATACGGGTTCAGGGAAAATCGAAGCACCCAGGATGCCATAGCGTACCTCACTTCACAAATATACGCTGCTGTGGATAGTAAACAGCCTTGTTTGGGTGTTTTTGTAGATTTAGCAAAAGCTTTTGACACGGTAAGTCATGAACTTTTGTTAGAAAAGCTGGAAAATCTAGGCATTAGAGGAATTCCATTTGAACTCCTTAGAAACTTTCTCATAAACCGCGTACAAATGGTCAAAGTAAATGGAAAAATAAGTGATCCAAGATCAGTTTCCTGTGGTGTACCACAGGGCACAGTTCTTGGTCCTATACTGTTCATAGTATATTTAAACTCCTTGCTCACTTCGGAAATTGACGGGGAAATAGTCTCGTTCGCTGACGATACGGCCATCATTTATGTTGTTGATTCGTGGGCTGAGGTGAAGAAAAAGGCCGAAGACGATTTGGAAAAAATTAATGATTGGTTCAAATTGAATTTGTTAACGGTAAATGTCACAAAAACAAAGATAATACCCTTTTCCTCATATGACACCAACTTACCAACATATTCTATTGTTTTTGATGGACAAAACGTTGAAACGGCTCGTAGTGTCCGTTATCTTGGAATATTCCTGTTTAAAATGGGACGTCCACACAGAAAACCTCAAAAAGAAAATCCGTTCCCTATTGTATAAGTTCTACCAATGTCGATATATACTTCCACTTCAAAAACTGAAAGAGATATATTTTGCAATCGGAGAGTCGTTATTGAGTTATGGTATAATCGGGTGGGGAGGGGCACGAAAGACTCTGATGGAACCCCTGCTGGTACTCCAGAAGAGAATTCTCAAAATAGTATCTTTCAAACCATACCGATACCCATCCGACAAACTTTATAACGAACTCGAAATATTGGATATCAGACAAATATATGTGAAATCAGTTCTGATATTTATATTCTCAATTAAGTCATCTTATCTGAATAAACCTGACCATTCTTATGATACACGGAGCACGAGAATAAAAAATGCATATCCACCGAGAGCCAACAAAGCGTTAGGGCAACGATCTCTAACGTATAATGCACCAAAACTATATAATACCCTCCCGGAAAATATAAGATGTATAGAATCAAAACTGTTCTTCAAAAAAAACTTTAAAAAAATGGATTTTGCAATGTGGAAGAGCATACTTTCATTCGATTATTGATTGAGTCATGAACAAAATTATCTCAAATTCTCATATGGCTAAATTCTTTCATTCTACTTATTATACCTATTACTTATATCTTGTAGACTAAGTTTACTTGTTTATTTTTTAATTTATTTATTGTTATGCTATTTTAATTTAAAAAAAAATTGTAACATTTTAATAAGGTACCTACTAATGAGCTATGAAACTAAATCAGGCCTTTTTAATAGTACACGCATAAATTCATGAAAGCAAATAAACATAAACCACTCCATAGACAGTCCTTTCAAGGACTACATGGCGTTTTTGTTTATTTACTCGGTATTTATAAATGTATATTGTTTTGTAAAATTTTTTTTTCATCTGTTACCTTGTGAATAAACATATATTCTATTCTATATTCTAGTTGAGGTTCGGGGAAGAAAGCGATTGAATGGGGAAATAATAATAGCTTTTAATGACAGAAAATTAAATATATACAACCCTATCAAGAGGCAGGATTTAATAGACGATCTAGAAATCTAAGAAAACTAATTCGATTCTTGTTCTTCCATCCAACTTTCACATAATAATAATGTAATTACAACAAAATGATGATATAAATATTGTGTTGATAATATTCAAATTACAATAAAGCTTATACATAACAAAATAGAGAAAATAATGAAGGAAAAAAATTAGGAAAAGATACTTGCGATAACATAGAAATATTCACTCGAAACATAAACTCCTTATGAGAATGATCAATATTTGTTAGTCTACTATCAAATAATTCACCAAAGTCTTCAATTATATTTTTTAAATGGTAAGCTATAATTTTCGATTGAAATATATATTTTTCTACAACCACACTCCAAAACATGCTTTTCTGTATAGTTTTACGTTCGCAAACATGATTATTTCTCACAATAATTGAAATTTGACATTAGTGTGCCGCAAAGAGACATTTCTGTGCCACAAAGTGACATTTCTGTACCAAAATTTTTCAGTACCTAATTTCTAAGCAATACAGTTTTCGTGACAGCAAGGTGAAAGGATATTTTGAAAGTTCTGCATTTCGAAGGGATAATCGATCAGGCAACTTCAAGAATAAATAGACAAAGTCTATTGGTTTATATAATATGAGGGAAATTGTCGTACAAATTCATAATATTCTGAACAAAAATCATAGACATCACTACTGCTGTCTCAAATACCCACATACACACTATCCATTGCTAGGCAACGGAGCAACATCTATCGAATCATTTGAATGTCAACAAACGTCAAGCATAAAATATTCGTAAAATATTCTTGTCCCGTCATTTTTTAATGAGATTGAACTAAAATGGATAGCGACAGTTCTGAAATTGAAAATACTCCGCCAGAACTAAGATAACAAGTCATTGTCTTCGAATTTACTACCTTCAACTTCAAGAGGAATGAGTCACTGACATTTCATTCCGTCTTATAGTATAGTATTATTTTTAGCAAAAAGGGTGTTGTAGAAAAAGTATAGTATGTAACACGAGCAGAAATGCAATTTCTCACTCGTTTGAATTGCAGCACTCGCTTGCGCTCGTGCCGCAACTTTTTCAAACTCGTGAGAAATTAGCACTTTTCTGCACTTGTTGCACAATATACTATTATAACATAGAAATATTCACTCGAAACAGTCGAAACACAAACTTCTTATGAGAATCATCAATATTTGTTAGTCTACTGTCAAATAATACACCAAAGTCTTCAATGATATTTTTTGAATGATAAGCTATCATTTTCGATTGGAAATTTTTCCTGGCAACATTTTTTGCATTTAATTGGAGTAAATTTATGTAGCACCATCTTACAAGGTGGTTTAGGTTATCTTGCATTAGCTCAGGTTCTTCACTGTTTACAACAGTCCTAAATAATTTGAGGACATCAGCGAACATTAAATAGTTAATATTGTATTACTCCTCTGATATCATTTGAGGAGATGTTGTATAGAATTGGGTCCAAATGTGATCCTTGGGGAATACCTGAATGAACCAACATTGGAGGAGTGGAGGAGAGACTGAACCTGAACACCTGACACCTTTCAATCCAAGCGAGGACAGTTCCACCTATCCCAAATGACTTTAGTTTTGATATCAATTGTGTGTAATCAACACGATCAAAAAAAAGCTTTTGTGAAATTAGAATAATATGGAGTCTACTTGCAACTTGTTTTCGAAAGCTGAAAGTATAAAGTTTTCATAAGTTGTTGTTGACCTATACGTGAAGTAAAAACCATGCTGTTCTAGATTGATGACTTGTTTTGTGACCCAAGATAGTTTCTTAGATATGAGGCAGTCCAAGAATTTTGCAATTTCGGACTGTAAACAAATTGCACGATAATTGGAACCTTCTTTTTCGCCTGATTTGAATACGGGAATTAGAAGTCAGGAAATCCGCCTGAGTTGAGTGATAAATTAAAAATGCTAAGTAAGGCATCGGCTAATGTGAATGTGCTTTTTTAATAAGTGTAGTAGTATTTTACTGGTCCGATTGGAAGTTTACATGGTACAGAAATGAGCAAGTTTATAATTTCCTCAATGCTACCTAAGTAAAGGGATATGTTTATACTATTTTGTAGATACTTGTAATTTGGGATTTGAGCAGCTTGTTCATTACTATTGTAAACCTTTGAAAATTATTCTGCAAAGAGATATACAATATTACTGGTACCATTCTATTGTAACGATTATGGAGCCGCACCTGTCGCTCGTACTCGTAAACAAGCCTGCATTCCAAGAATATTAGTCATCCTAACTTTACATTCGTCAACGCCTCTAGAAGTACTCCATTTGGAAGCGAATGGAAGTAGTTCCAGGACTATATAGAGAAGAACAATTCGTAGATATAAATATCACGCCGCGAGTGGAGAGGGCAGTTGTCAGTTGTATAGTTAGCAAATAAACTTGAATACAGAGTGGCGCAGCGATAAAGTACTGTATTTGTCAGAAATGAATTAGTAGTTGTATTTTAGAAGTTCACATAAATTAGTGAAACGAAGTTTAGACTATTTTTATTAAACTATTAATGATCTATTTTAATTTGATGAACTTATTAGCAAATGTGGACTTACTATTTTGTATTGGAATGACCTATTTTTAACTGTTCTTCGACAGCATAACATGACATAACAAAAAATATGATTGAACTGTAAAGAATGCAGGATAATATTAACAAACCAAAAAATATTCAACTTTTGCTAGAAATCTAGCAACGACCTACTTTACCTGGTGGCCCACTCAAAAGTATCCACCCTTAATAACTCCAAGAAAAATTATTTGACAAGAATTCACCAAGACATGTCGATTTTTGTTTGGAGGGGGACACCATTTGAAGAGAAGGAGATATTTTATACTTCAACTCCCTACTCCCCAGAGCAACCCCTTCTATAATTCATTGTGAAGGTAATTCAGTTCAGATACTAGCAGTGAAAAATTTGCTGAATTTGAAAAAGGCGTTCTCGAGATATTCGAATTCAAATGGTACCTACATTGTTGAATTGTGAGGAAACATATTATACGAAATAGATGATCAAAAATTTATTTAAAAACATGTCCAAAATTACTTCCATTAACTCCCAGACAGTAGTAGAGTCTAATTGAAAATTCCTCCTGCACCTTTGTAAATGTTTCTCTGGTAATTGCCTGGCATTCAGTTACAATTCTTCCTTCCAAATCGTTCAGATCAGTAGGTTGAGTTTTATAAATAACGGATTTCAAATAACCCCAAAGGGAAAAATCGTTGTGGGCCAAGTCCGGCGAGCGTGCTGCCCATTCTACTGAACCTCGAAGACCTATCCATATGAGGTGGTACCCCATCTTGCTGGAAATAATTGTTATCTGTCAATAGATTTGGATTACCATAATTATCAAGGTCCCTGTTAACAGCATCCGAAATAAGTTGTTCAATCAGATTCTGCAGCATATCCAAAGAAACCGCACCATATAAATCACCTTGGATAAATACTGTGCCAATGATTCTGTTACCCAGAATCCCTGCCCACACATTCAACTTTTGGGGCCATTGTGTGTGCTCTTCTCTAAGTAGGTTCCAATAGCGAGAGTTGTGCCTGTTCACCAACCCGTTCAAAAAAAATTAACACTCATCAGTAGGAGATTTGAGCCGGTTCTGGGCCTCCTCCCACCACTATGACGTCATCAGTGACCTTGACCTTGACCTTGACCTTGACCTTGACCTTGACCTTGACCTTGACCTTGACCTTGACCTTGACCTTGACCTTGACCTTGACCTTGACCTTGACCTTGACCTTGACCTTGACCTTGACCTTGACCTTGACCTTGACCTTGACCTTGACCTTGACCTTGACCTTGACCTTGACCTTGACCTTGACCTTGACCTTGACCTTGACCCTGACCTTGGCCTTGGCCTTGGCCTTGACCTTGACCTTGACCTTGTTCTTGATACATATTGTTGGGAGAGATGTTCAGGGTTTGTATTTGACCTTGAGATTTTTTTTTAATTTTCATACACGGACAACTACTTTTTCCAAGTACGTATATCTCTACCTGCATGTCTCTGCTACTGTGTATGATCCTTATGTGTAGAGTACACATAGAACTATATACCAAAGTATAGAGACGGTACACGTCCGCACACCATGGAGATCCAGCCAGATATGTAACCTGTGGTTCCTCTCTCGTGATGTTTACCAGGCGATGGTAGTGGGGGAAGAGGTCGCGTGACGTCAGTGCTAACCGCACGACGATCCACTGATGTGTGTCAGATACTCGCTCTCGACACGGTGGGTCCGCTGACGTCACACACCCATACAGTGTGGTGATGTAGCGACTACTATTTACTCTCCGTCCTCTATCGATGCGATGCAAACTCGCGCATGGTGGGGTCTTTGCAACACACACGCGGTGCATAAGTCTGTGGTGGGGGTGGTTCACTATCTATTATGAAAGAAGTGGGTATGGTGATATGAAATCAGAAGTTGTATACCTAGCGGTCGAGTAGTTAGCAAGATAAGAGAAGTTGTTCCGTTCCTGCACTTCATCTTCATGTGTGACTTTCGTGTGTAGTCACTATAAACTGTCTAGTTTGTAAGAGTACATGGGAAAACCATGTGTCTTTTACCGATATTTCCCTTACTTGTGAAACTATTGAAAATTGATTATCAACAAATGTAGGCTTTATTTTACCACTCTTTTAACGTTTCGAGTGGTGGTGGCGATGGGCTCTACTGTGTGGCAATGACCTTGAGATGTCCTTGAGATTACTTTGTAATTTGGTGGTTGTTTGACCTTGATGTAGATTTTTTGTAGTGTTCTGGGTTTGAGTTTGACCTTGGCGTGACATTGGGATTTGTTCATACACGGTTATGATGACGAGGCATGTTTCGAATACCTCCAAGTGTTGCCACTACTTATGACCTGTGTACTGTAATTGTGATGGAGTACTTGAGTACTTATTACCTTCATGTCTTGCAACTGTGTACGATCATATGTACTCCAGACTTGCTACTGCGTATGACTTTCATGTGTACACACAAGTGAACATGAAAATCTGAAGTAGCAAATTCGAGAATGCACACGTCTGCACACCACGGAGCTCCCGTCAGATATGCAAACTCTGAACTGTTCACGCTCAGCCCTCTCTGTATCGATGCGGTGTTGGTGCGAACTGGACATAAAACCGGTTCTGGATCTCCTTCCACCACCATCAGTGACCTTGAAAAATCGTCTTGGTACATAGGTACCTGTGTGCGGGTCTATGACCTTAGCATACCAATGACAGGGTTTTGAAGTTTTGTGTTTGACCTTGATGTATAGTGTTGGTTCAGGCTCAGGGTTAGTGTGTCGACCTTGTGATGTCATTGTGATGACTTGGAATTTTTTTCATACTCGGTCAAGTACTTTTTCCAAGTACATATATTTTTTTCACCAACATGTCTTGCATATCCTTCATGTTTACTTACTCTGCTATTGTGTATGATTCTTATATGTGAAGTACAAATATAAAATATATACTGAAGTTTAGTTCTGGTACCTCACGTCTGCACAGCACGGAGATCCAGTCAGACATGTGAACTCTGATTCCTCTTCCGTGATGTATGGCTTGCGATGGTGGTGGGGGGAGAGGTCGCGTGACGTCAGCGCTATGCGCACTACGATCCACTGGTGTCAGGCCCTCGCTCTCGACATGGTGGGGTGGGTCCGCTGACGTCACACACCCATATGCTGCGATGCAGCGACCACTATTTACTCTCCGTCCCCGATCAATGCAGTGCAAAATCACGCATGGTGGGGGCTTTAGATCGAACACGCGGTGCATAAGTCGGTGGTGGGGGTGGTTCACTATCTATTATAAAAGAAGTGGGTAGGTGAAATGATATCAGATGTTTTATACCTAGCAGTCGAGCGGTTACTATTGTTTTCATTGGGGTAATTTTTTACATTCTAGTTAAAACTGACTGTTTTAACTAGAACTTGAAGCAATATTTGAGTGAAACATAATTTTGTACCAGGATAAATATTAATTTTCCACTGGTTTTGTATAAAGATGTCGTTTATCGTCATTGAATGATAGGGCTACCTTATTCCTTATTTCAGTGAACTTATCATGCGAGTAGCTTCTAAACGAATTCGTCTTCAATCGTTTAGTTGTTATTTGATCAAATTATTTGCGTTTGCAGTTGATTTACTCCATTACGAGCGTACCGTTGATGTAAATTTCCAAAATATGTGTCAAAATTATGCACAAGTTGAAATCTCAAATTTTACAATGAAAAACGTCTGCATTCGAGAAGAATACAATGAAATTCATTACATGTTTGCTTGGACATATGCCTACAATAAATCACGAAGTAAATTTTGGAAGTATTGATCAAAGTCGCTTCAAGCGGTGTTTTGAAGAAGCTGAGAAGATATTGGCACCTAATCTGATTGAAGAGCATAGGAGAAATATTTATAAATCAAGATTATTCAACTGGAATCTTGATGATGAGAAAAACTGACGATTTATTTCTTATTGTTGCATTTCTACCAGTAAAAGTATGCCTTATTCGATTTTTTCTTCCAAAATCCTGCTACGTGTTGATTATATTATTTTTTGTGGAAAACTTTTCATCACATTTTCTCATTTTGTAGGTGCATTTTACGGGAAATTTCAGACATTTCTTATGTAATGGTTTCCCCAAACCAACGCGGAACGCGGGACGAGAGCAGGAACTGGATGAACGCGAGACTAAATTCGATAGTAGGATATATAAAAATGCATACCAGTGCGATTATTCGTATTCCTAAATGCAGGCAAACAGCGAAATATATTTGGTTTGCTCCGTGCACTGTTTTTCTAGCAATTCGCACAGGTCCCATTTTCCATTCCCGCTCCCGCGTCACGCTTTGGTTTGAGAAAACCTTTACACTTGTTTCTTTGTCACGTACGTTATTTTATATACTACGTATGTCATTTTATGCCCCACGTACGTCATTTTATGCCTAACATCAAATTTTTATGGAATGCGGTTTGGTAGCGGTCGTACGTTTGAGATGTTCAAGGCCGAATTCATAGTGTCCCAAAGAAGTTTTTAACCCTTCCTTTCATCACAATATAGCGGAAATGAAGACTTGCGTGAAAACTTGTGTAAAGTTGGAAATAGAGTTGCTCCGCGGATGTCTCCATTGCCCAATAAAGGAATGTTTGCTACATATTATGAATATACTCATCGTGGCAATAAACGTAAGAATCACACGAAATCAATTGACAGAAATTGAAGAACGTGATCAAATCATGCAAAAGTACCGCGATAATCTGATGTCAACAAAAACTACAAGACCGTTCTCCAATAAGCGTTATAGTTGGTTGAGGGATGCTAATAATTTTTATAGATGAAATGTCCAAATCCTATCAGTTTGTGGTTGGAAATTCGTGAATTATATTCAAATATTTGCTATAAATTTTGATTCGTCGTCAGTGCAACACCGTTTCAGTGAAATGATCTGTCATATTAATTTGATGACATCATTCAGAAGCATCAACATTATGACCGAAGGTCATAAAACATAACCCCAATGTCGTGTGTCAGAACTGGCTCTGATTCACTACTTTTTCAAACGTCCAGCACCGGTTATTATCTACTACTGATTCAAAATAAACTAAACTCGTAGAGTGCACCCAAAGGCGTTGCCTGTGCGGGTGAACGACGACTATTATTATCATTTGCTGTGGTGCTCCGGAGCGACTTAGTGATTTTTGTTGGCATATTCACGTTTCAGCTATAGGTAAACCTGAAAAACCTACAGCACCACCCCGAGTGGTCATTGCGCACTCCAATTAAGCGCCAGACTTCGGGATTGGCATCTAGGTAACTCACATCATCTAACGATTACTATGAAACTCCAAGGAAAATTTGAAAAATTCTCTCGAACGCAGGCAGAAGTTTACAACGGCATACTCTATCCGTTGCAGGACCGACCACCTTAAATATGAATATGAATTGCCGTAAGACGTGTTTATTTTATAGATATAGAGTATGATAGTCGAATAAAACATAAAATAAATTAGGAAAACACAAGAGCAGTTGAATATAATGTCTTTATTGAAGTTCAACTCATGTTTAAAAAAAAAATTGTTGTTTAAAATTGTTTTTTCCGTTAACCAGCTGTCGTCCCCTTACGAACGGTAGCACTCAGAAGTTGAAACTTGTGCGAGCCAAGGATTAACGAGGTCTTACCTTTTTACGTGCGATTCCTAGCACTTTCTCGGGCCATCAGAAAAAGTTCTGCAGTCGCTAGGGTTTGAACCTTTGACTTGCAGCCAGAGTGCTATTGAAACAATGTCGCTTTAACCACTCGGCTACCTGGCCCCGTGTGTCATTTGTGTGTTGGAAAAATATGTTGTATGGCGACTATTAAACCAAGCTAAAGAGGTTTTTTCCTCCACAAAATAAAGGACGCAAGTGGTCTATACTGATTTTTTGAGATGGCTCGTTAATGAAAACCTTGGTTTTCGCCCCAGCAAAATCGCTTTGTGGAATTTTTTAAAAAAGAAATGGTGAAAAAAATAACAACTTTTTTGTTTTTTTGGATTATTCAAGAAATCGTTTTACAGTCGAGATAACTTTTGTAGAGAATTATAAAACCCATAAAACAGTTATTTATACGACCAGATCGGTGCATTTTCCACTGAGAAATTCCAAGAAAACCTCGAAAAAATGCCATAACTCAATTTTTTTATTTTTATAAATCTGTAGCGGGACAAACAATATTTCGGAAACTGATAGATAATAACATGTGGTTCAACTGTGTGGAAGATGTTTTCTGTCCGATGCGTAGTTTTTACACAATCGCGTTATAAACAATTTAAGGGCAAATCTTTCTAAATGCTCCGATTTAAGGGAAATAGTCGTATTCAAATTCTGTATACGGCATCTGAAAGTAGAGGTCAATATCTACAATTTCTATATTTTCACCTGAGAGGTGGGAAATGTGTTGAAAATGTCCCTGAAAGTTACCCTAAATGCTTCAAAGTGCACCCGAAGTCGGCAGAACTCAACTCGAGTTGAGTTCGGGCGACTTCGGGTGACTTCGGACGGAATTTGAAGCGTTTCGATCAACTTTCAGTGACATTTTCAACACATCAAATATTATTCATGGAATCGTTTTACAGTCAATGGAACTTTTGTAGAGATTTATAAAACCTACAAAATGGATTATCATAGTCCGAATCGGTGCATTTTTCACTGATAAATCAAGGAAAACCTCGAAAAAAAAGATCATTCTCCAATTTTTCTTCATTTTTATAAATCTGAAGCGGGACAAACAATATTGCGGAAACTGATAGATAATAATATGTGGTTCAACTGTGCGGAAGATGTTTTCTGTCCGATGTGTAGTTTTTGTACAATCGCGTTATAAAAAATTTGAGGGCAAATCTTTATGAATGCGTGGATTTAAGGAAAATCGTCGTATTGAAATTCTGTATAAGGCATCTGGAAGTAGAGGTCAATATCTACAATTTGTATATTTTAAATTTCCACCTGAGAGGTGGGAAATGTGTTGAAAATGTCACTGGAAGTTACTCTTAATGCTTCAAAGTGCACCCGAAGTCGCCAGAACTCAACTCAAGTTGAGTTTGGACGACTTCAGGTGAGTTCGAACGTACTTTGAAGCGTTTTTATCAACTTTAAGTGACATTTTCAACACATTTCCCACTCTGTACAGTTGAACCACATATTATTATTTATCAGTTTCCGTAATATTGTTTGTCCAGCTCCAGATTTATAAAAATTATGAATTTTAGAAAAAAAGTCTTCTTTTCGAGGATTCTCCGAATTTTCTCAGTGAAAAATGCACCGATCTGGTCGTATAAAAAACAATTTGTGGGTTTTATAATCCTCTACAAAAGTTCTATTGGCTGTAAATCGATTCCTCCAGTACTTTTTTTGAGATATTAGCAAAAAAGTTTTCATTCTTTTCACATTTTCTTGTTCAAAAAATTCCACAAAGCGATTTTGCTGGGACGAAATCCGGGGTTTTCATTTACGAACTATCTTATAAAAAGTAGTATAGGCCGTTTGCGTCTTTTATTTTGTGTGGAAAGAGCCTCTTGTTTTTAGCTAGAGCTTGGCCTATATAACTATACGGGAAAAACGTGAAATATAGTTTTTTATTGTCCAAAGATTGCCCAAAGGATTCTCAGAGAATTTCCAAAGTGTGATAAATGGGTTAGGTTCTATTTCAAAGAATTTCCAAAATGTGATAAATGATTTAGACAATTTTCAGTGAACTTTTATTAGGAAAAGCAATTGCATCACTACAACATCATTTTATCCCCATTTTAGTTTATTTTTTTTTAAATATTTTTGCTTTTTTCTATGAGTTTACCTCAAAGTTTTTTTAGAATAATGCATCATCCAAATGTCTACACGAATGAGACGTGAAAAAGCATATGAAAAATTCTTAACTATTCTACTTCAAATCAACTATTTACAATCTACTTATAAGTGCCTATAAAGGTAGAATTCAAATATTGATTGTATTTTCTGAAAAAAGATAAGTTGAAATCTAAATATATGCATACAATATATATGGATTATCCAGTCTGGTATCTGATTTGCAAGCGAAAAATCTCACAGGCCATGTCTTTGAATATGATAATTTTTCATGAAATGTTTCAAAAATGTACAGGGAGTGTGTGGAAAAAACACTTCAAAAAATTATTCCAGAAATATATTTTATAATAGATAAATAGAAAAAATACAAAATAAAATATTACTTATATCAACAAATCACTCTTTATCGCTCTCAAAAGCCTTATCAAGGTCTTCCTGCCATTGTTTATGTACAATTCTGATTTCTTCGTATTCATTCACGGATTGTTGAAGCTCCATTTCAGCTTGTTGAAGGCATTCAGTGGTAGGAATATGATTCAATTCAATCTCCTTTTGCAAATTCTCGGACTCCTTTTGCAACTCGGAGATTTTCAACTCTAAACAAACTATTTTGTCATGGATTTTATTTTTTTCAATAATTTTTCCACGGATACAAGTATCCATTTCTTCGTAACGATGAACTGATAGTTTGGCATCAATAATCCTTTGTTTGCTTAATTTCTTCTTCACTATATATTCTTGAACGGGTTGGAATGATAATATTGACGTTTTAGACTTCACTTCATATGTCCCAGAAGTCGAGGGCCTCGAAATAATGATTGGTTCGATGAGTTTTTTTTTCTTCATTGGTACTTGGCGAATTTTATTGGATAGTTTTTTCACAATTTTCTCCTTTTCTTCATTGATCTTGATTGATGTTGCAGGCATAAGATCGTCATCTATCATAGTAAGATCAATGTAGTTATCTTGATTAGGCTCTGCAGCTGTAGGCGAAGTCATCTTTAGGAACTCGTTCATATTTATGGTGTACAATTCATTTGAGTATTCACAATCATAAGTCTGTTGGTCTTGATTCACTATTGCCACGGAAGATTCCTTGGATTGAACAGTTTCACTACGTAACAGAATATTTTCCAAAATAACGATTGGACCCATTTTTTACAATTCAAATAATATTTAAAGTCAAATTAAACTGATCTAAAGTTAAAGAACTGTGAACTATTCAACACAAGTTAATTCATTTTATAACCATCTCAACCATTATGTAGAAACGCCCACGAAAGAAGTAGGAAGAATCCAACCCCAAAACGATAAAAAATAGAGTATCAACCACTAGATGTATTGCATGTATGAGCTTTATCTAAAATTATTTCACCAATCGAGGGGCTTCTTCGACAGCATTATAATTCGTTTTTCTTAAACATTTGAAATTTATTTTGAAATATCGATAGCATCCCTAAGGAACATTGTACTTTTTAGCGTAGAATATTCTACCCAAAGACAATCAAGTGAATTTTAACGAATTATTTCAGTGATCTGAGTTTCATTTTGAAATTTATTTTGAAATATCGATAGCATCCCTAAGGAACATTGTACTTTTTAGCGTAGAATATTCTACCCAAAGACAATCAAGTGAATTTTAACGAATTATTTCAGTGATCTGAGTTTCATTATTCATTATTTTTGGTGTATTACTCTATCGATTTGGCTGTGAAATCTAAGATAAAGAGTATCGAAAATTTGAAAATAATATATTTTTTAAAACTCTTGAGGAAAAAATGAAACTTGGTGCACTAATCTAAGTTCATCAATATGATACCTAATTAACAAAAATCATATGCATGTGAGTATGGTCCGTGGTGGAGGGCGGGTAAAGCGATTACCTTATAATCCATAGGTCGAAGTTTCGAAGCCCAGCGCGATCACCGGACAGCTGAGCATTACTCGTTAGGGTGCAGCCGATTGATGGAAATAACAATTACAACAATCTACAACGTCAAATAATTCGACGACTGAAAAACCAAAGTTTCACAATATTCACTATGTTTTCTATTCTCCAAACAATGAATGTTCAGGAGATTATAATTCCGATTTCAAGACTGCACCTACTATTTTAATTTTGAATATAAAAATGAGGCTGTCTTTCTTCTGGTAAGCTATAAATTAGATGGTCCTACGTATCTAGCATGAAAAAAAGGGTTCTGAGAGGTAGGAATTCAAACCGTAAGTTTGAAGGCAATAAATGTCAACCGTAACATGGACTCAAAAGCTTTTCGATAGGTACCAAAAATGCCGACCCACTGTCCATATAATGAATCGTTAAAACTCGTAAAGGACTTAACGAGCGATGATACCCTTGAAAAGACCGACATTTTCAATCTATGGAAATAATTGCGATACGTGTTTGATTCAAATTTTTAAACAATAACCATACCAATACCATTTGATATCAATGGTTAAAAACTTTTTTTTAAGTTCTGTCTAAGGTTTTTAGAATTTAGTTTCAAAGTTATATGCGAAGTTAAAATTTATAAATTAAGAAAATTGAAAACTGCATTTTTTATAAAATTTTCCGATCTCAACAAAAATATTATTTTATTAACAAGTCTCGAATATAACCTATCAAATTTTATAACAACGAGAACATTGTTTCTCGGAAGAATGTCATTTGTTTTCTTTCCAAAATAGTGCAATGTGATGTAATATCGACAAAAATGCCTCTCAAAACTTGATTTTCTGTTTCACACCAACAGCTGCTTCAATTTGCGTTAGCTGTATTTGATTTATAAGAAGCATAAAACGAGTGAAATCACTTGAAAATTACTACGAGATCAGTCAAAATCCCTTTCTCTCCACACCATCTCACAAAGTGGAAAGTTTTTTGCAAATATCTGTCAGAAAACAACTACTTCCCCCTTCGAACATTGAAAAACATCTAATTTCTATTTGTACTATGCCCCTCCAAGAGGATACTAGAATTTTAAGCTTATTCTAGAATTGATAAATCGAGATAACTGATATTAGCATTTTTCAAAAAAATTAAAATACAATGGAAATAGAAAGGAAATATATTGGAAATAGAATGGAAATAGAATGGAACTGGAAAGGAAATGGGTTTGTCCATTTTTAATGCATTTCAAATGGGGCATATGTAATTCTTTGAAATCTCAGTGTTTTCTTCACAGTTCCTGCAAATTGTCAGAATCATGCTACTTTCAATTATATTTAGGCTCCTTTCTCATTTAAAGGCTGCGATATCCACTACGCCAAATACTTCATAAAAAACAGGAAATAGATTTACATGGTGTTAAGTACGTTGACAAACTTCGGGAGGTGATTCTTTGAAAGTTTTCAGGAAGAAAAGTTCATATAAACATGTCCCAAACAGCTTGGTTTTCGAGGTACAGGGTGATAAAAATTTTTTTTTTCTTTCTTTTTTTTGGAGTTAACTTTGACATTTTCGACAATAATCAGTTGAAATTGTGCAAGTATAATACATTCATTAGTACGCAAGATACAAAATGGTTCATTTCTCAAATAACTCACAGGGTCCTCCTTTCACTTCAGAATATTTTTCTGGCGGAAAAAATTTCTGAAGGGTTGAGCAAGGCTTGACATAGGAAAAACGAGGAATGTATTATACTTGCACAATTTCAACTGATTATTGTCGAAAATGTCAAAGTTAACTCCAAAAAAAAGAAAGAAAAAAAATTTTTATCACCCTGTACCTCGAAAACCAAGCTGTTTGGGACATGTTTATATGAACTTTTCTTCCTGAAAACTTTCAAAGAATCACCTCCCGAAGTTTGTCAACGTACTTAACACCATGTAAATCTATTTCCTGTTTTTTATGAAGTATTTGGCGTAGTGGATATCGCAGCCTTTAAATGAGAAAGGAGCCTAAATATAATTGAAAGTAGCATGATTCTGACAATTTGCAGGAACTGTGAAGAAAACACTGAGATTTCAAAGAATTACATATGCCCCATTTGAAATGCATTAAAAATGGACAAACCCATTTCCTTTCCAGTTCCATTCTATTTCCATTCTATTTCCAATATATTTCCTTTCTATTTCCATTGTATTTTAATTTTTTTGAAAAATGCTAATATCAGTTATCTCGATTTATCAATTCTAGAATAAGCTTAAAATTCTAGTATCCTCTTGGAGGGGCATAGTACAAATAGAAATTAGATGTTTTTCAATGTTCGAAGGGGGAAGTAGTTGTTTTCTGACAGATATTTGCAAAAAACTTTCCACTTTGTGAGATGGTGTGGAGAGAAAGGGATTTTGACTGATCTCGTAGTAATTTTCAAGTGATTTCACTCGTTTTATGCTTCTTATAAATCAAATACAGCTAACGCAAATTGAAGCAGCTGTTGGTGTGAAACAGAAAATCAAGTTTTGAGAGGCATTTTTGTCGATATTACATCACATTGCACTATTTTGGAAAGAAAACAAATGACATTCTTCCGAGAAACAATGTTCTCGTTGTTATAAAATTTGATAGGTTATATTCGAGACTTGTTAATAAAATAATATTTTTGTTGAGATCGGAAAATTTTATAAAAAATGCAGTTTTCAATTTTCTTAATTTATAAATTTTAACTTCGCATATAACTTTGAAACTAAATTCTAAAAACCTTAGACAGAACTTAAAAAAAAGTTTTTAACCATTGATATCAAATGGTATTGGTATGGTTATTGTTTAAAAATTTGAATCAAACACGTATCGCAATTATTTCCATAGATTGAAAATGTCGGTCTTTTCAAGGGTATCATCGCTCGTTAAGTCCTTTACGAGTTTTAACGATTCATTATATGGACAGTGGGTCGGCATTTTTGGTACCTATCGAAAAGCTTTTGAGTCCATGTTACGGTTGACATTTATTGCCTTCAAACTTACGGTTTGAATTCCTACCTCTCAGAACCCTTTTTTTCATGCTAGATACGTAGGACCATCTAATTTATAGCTTACCAGAAGAAAGACAGCCTTATTTTTATATTCAAAATTAAAATAGTAGGTGCAGTCTTGAAATCGGAATTATAATCTCCTGAACATTCATTGTTTGGAGAATAGAAAACATAGTGAATATTGTGAAACTTTGGTTTTTCAGTCGTCGAATTATTTGACGTTGTAGATTGTTGTAATTGTTATTTCCATCAATCGGCTGCACCCTAACGAGTAATGCTCAGCTGTCCGGTGATCGCGCTGGGCTTCGAAACTTCGACCTATGGATTATAAGGTAATCGCTTTACCCGCCCTCCACCACGGACCATACTCACATGCATATGATTTTTGTTAATTAGGTATCATATTGATGAACTTAGATTAGTGCACCAAGTTTCATTTTTTCCTCAAGAGTTTTAAAAAATATATTATTTTCAAATTTTCGATACTCTTTATCTTAGATTTCACAGCCAAATCGATAGAGTAATACACCAAAAATAATGAATAATGAAACTCAGATCACTGAAATAATTCGTTAAAATTCACTTGATTGTCTTTGGGTAGAATATTCTACGCTAAAAAGTACAATGTTCCTTAGGGATGCTATCGATATTTCAAAATAAATTTCAAAATGAAACTCAGATCACTGAAATAATTCGTTAAAATTCACTTGATTGTCTTTGGGTAGAATATTCTACGCTAAAAAGTACAATGTTCCTTAGGGATGCTATCGATATTTCAAAATAAATTTCAAATGTTTAAGAAAAACGAATTATAATGCTGTCGAAGAAGCCCCTCGATTGGTGAAATAATTTTAGATAAAGCTCATACATGCAATACATCTAGTGGTTGATACTCTATTTTTTATCGTTTTGGGGTTGGATTCTTCCTACTTCTTTCGTGGGCGTTTCTACATAATGGTTGAGATGGTTATAAAATGAATTAACTTGTGTTGAATAGTTCACAGTTCTTTAACTTTAGATCAGTTTAATTTGACTTTAAATATTATTTGAATTGTAAAAAATGGGTCCAATCGTTATTTTGGAAAATATTCTGTTACGTAGTGAAACTGTTCAATCCAAGGAATCTTCCGTGGCAATAGTGAATCAAGACCAACAGACTTATGATTGTGAATACTCAAATGAATTGTACACCATAAATATGAACGAGTTCCTAAAGATGACTTCGCCTACAGCTGCAGAGCCTAATCAAGATAACTACATTGATCTTACTATGATAGATGACGATCTTATGCCTGCAACATCAATCAAGATCAATGAAGAAAAGGAGAAAATTGTGAAAAAACTATCCAATAAAATTCGCCAAGTACCAATGAAGAAAAAAAAACTCATCGAACCAATCATTATTTCGAGGCCCTCGACTTCTGGGACATATGAAGTGAAGTCTAAAACGTCAATATTATCATTCCAACCCGTTCAGGAATATATAGTGAAGAAGAAATTAAGCAAACAAAGGATTATTGATGCCAAACTATCAGTTCATCGTTACGAAGAAATGGATACTTGTATCCGTGGAAAAATTATTGAAAAAAATAAAATCCATGACAAAATAGTTTGTTTAGAGTTGAAAATCTCCGAGTTGCAAAAGGAGTCCGAGAATTTGCAAAAGGAGATTGAATTGAATCATATTCCTACCACTGAATGCCTTCAACAAGCTGAAATGGAGCTTCAACAATCCGTGAATGAATACGAAGAAATCAGAATTGTACATAAACAATGGCAGGAAGACCTTGATAAGGCTTTTGAGAGCGATAAAGAGTGATTTGTTGATATAAGTAATATTTTATTTTGTATTTTTTCTATTTATCTATTATAAAATATATTTCTGGAATAATTTTTTGAAGTGTTTTTTCCACACACTCCCTGTACATTTTTGAAACATTTCATGAAAAATTATCATATTCAAAGACATGGCCTGTGAGATTTTTCGCTTGCAAATCAGATACCAGACTGGATAATCCATATATATTGTATGCATATATTTAGATTTCAACTTATCTTTTTTCAGAAAATACAATCAATATTTGAATTCTACCTTTATAGGCACTTATAAGTAGATTGTAAATAGTTGATTTGAAGTAGAATAGTTAAGAATTTTTCATATGCTTTTTCACGTCTCATTCGTGTAGACATTTGGATGATGCATTATTCTAAAAAAACTTTGAGGTAAACTCATAGAAAAAAGCAAAAATATTTAAAAAAAAATAAACTAAAATGGGGATAAAATGATGTTGTAGTGATGCAATTGCTTTTCCTAATAAAAGTTCACTGAAAATTGTCTAAATCATTTATCACATTTTGGAAATTCTTTGAAATAGAACCTAACCCATTTATCACACTT
This sequence comes from Chrysolina oricalcia, assembly GCA_944452925.2. Lineage (NCBI taxonomy): Eukaryota > Metazoa > Arthropoda > Insecta > Coleoptera > Chrysomelidae > Chrysolina > Chrysolina oricalcia. Next base: position 16,808,787 of record OX101819.2, read on the forward strand.
TGGAAATTCTCTGAGAATCCTTTGGGCAATCTTTGGACAATAAAAAACTATATTTCACGTTTTTCCCGTATAGTTATATAGGCCAAGCTCTAGCTAAAAACAAGAGGCTCTTTCCACACAAAATAAAAGACGCAAACGGCCTATACTACTTTTTATAAGATAGTTCGTAAATGAAAACCCCGGATTTCGTCCCAGCAAAATCGCTTTGTGGAATTTTTTGAACAAGAAAATGTGAAAAGAATGAAAACTTTTTTGCTAATATCTCAAAAAAAGTACTGGAGGAATCGATTTACAGCCAATAGAACTTTTGTAGAGGATTATAAAACCCACAAATTGTTTTTTATACGACCAGATCGGTGCATTTTTCACTGAGAAAATTCGGAGAATCCTCGAAAAGAAGACTTTTTTTCTAAAATTCATAATTTTTATAAATCTGGAGCTGGACAAACAATATTACGGAAACTGATAAATAATAATATGTGGTTCAACTGTACAGAGTGGGAAATGTGTTGAAAATGTCACTTAAAGTTGATAAAAACGCTTCAAAGTACGTTCGAACTCACCTGAAGTCGTCCAAACTCAACTTGAGTTGAGTTCTGGCGACTTCGGGTGCACTTTGAAGCATTAAGAGTAACTTCCAGTGACATTTTCAACACATTTCCC